>JAZDUH010000327.1:7920000-8492500 GCA_036419115.1 Scarus forsteni
TATCCACTTGCAAACCCGTTTTCTAAAAAGATGCGGAGTAATGGACAAATATTCGTCTCCTTGCGTCAATATCACCAGATCGATAGTTTATTTTACCGGAGTCTTACAAATTCGTACTCGTGTAAAGCCCACCTGAGTGACAGTCAGATAATTAATAATTAAATACAATAACAAGTAAAACAAAGTAAAGTTAAATATAACATCTATATCTGCACAGTCATTTCTCCTGTTCAGGTGGGAGTTTAATCACACAGGCACAGAGGTGAGTGTTCACGTCCACTGAGGACAAATGACTTGACTGACAGCCCCCGACTGTACATTAAATTGTAAATAAAAAAAAGCCAAAAAAATAATTTAAGAAGTCAGAAATATTCTGCCCTTAAAGTCGTTTTCATAAATTAGTTTGAAAATTGTTTTTTTATTATTTACCTTATAGTTTCAGTTTTGTAAATATTGAATACAGTGAATGAAGTCTTATTCTAGGTTCAAATTTATTGGAGAATAAGACCATCCAGTTAAATGTTATGTTGTTGGTTGTTAAAATATGGATATTTATTTCATTTTTCAGCTCAGTATAGCATCTTAAACATTAGCTTTTATTATCCTGAAATATTTTATTTAACTTGAGATGTTTGAGTTTGAAATATTAAATTTCAGTTCAGTAAAGCACTTTAACCCTATAATGCCAATTGTACCATATTTGATACATACTTTTATAATACCTCTATCTACACAATTTGATCATCAAATGACAAAAAAAATCAGAATAAAATCAGATAAATGATAAAAATGTCCTCAATTGGATTATCAGTTGCCACAAACACCTTATGTATCAAATGAGATACGAAAAATATATGTGTAGAATTTTATGGATTTTCTGATTTTTGTAGGATTTTACCAGAAAGTGAAATAAAAATTTAATCTCCAAAAAATATAATTTTCTGGCTATCATCTACGGTCTTGGACCTTAAAGGGTTAAGAACAACCACTTTTATTTGAAGGTGTTTTATTCTGCTTAATGTTTTAGTTTAAAGTTGTAAATTTCATTCAGTGAAGCACTTTAAACGCTCTGTTTTACATTAAATGTATAATTTTGCTTCAAAAAAGACAAGTATTTCTTTATATCTTCGTCTTATTTAAAAAGCATTTACATTATATAAAATTTATGGAGAGTAATAAAATGGTGACCTTATGGCGTTAAAGGCGACACTGAAAAATTTGGGTGCACCTAAATTTTGTGCAATGGTGCACCTTAAAAAAATTTTTTAGGTGCACCATTGCAACCAACTCAAAAAGTTAGTCGAGAGCCCTGTGAAGCTGTCAAATAATCTTAATTCATACGTTTTCCTGATTGATTTCATAAATAGGAACGGTTAAGAGCAGAGCCTTGTGAAAAGGTTAAAAATACATTGTCACACTGTGGTGCCTGAGGTTCATTTGTAGTATGTAGAAGAGTGAGTTCAGGTAGGCTAAGACAACAGACATCTAAACTTAAAGGAGCTATACAAGATCACATATAACCAATAAGTTTAAGTTTAAGAACCTAGGGCGCTCTATCTCAAGCTAGTGATACATAGAAATCGCTACATACTGTATAAAAGACATTTTCCAGATCATGGCGAGGGCCTGAAATTAATACTGGTGGACCTGGTTTTGCCCGGGGGCTGCTATTTTCTGACCTCTGCTCTAGCAGGTGTTTTCTGGGTTTGATTGTTTTGGGCTTTTTTTCATTTCTCACTTGAAGTGCCTTCCTGCTCTGAAAGATGTTTTCCTCTTATGTAACTGCATCAAGCTGTTAAAGGTTGTTTGCCCTTGTTGGCGACCATTGTGCACCGTGAGTGTGCAGAGCAACTGACTATTGCTTTTTTTTATCTTACGTCTCTTCTCAACTTTCAAGTGATATCAGACCAAACAGATTACATTCAAGCGTCAGTTTAATGATATGCCTTTATGGGACCACAACAAAAGCATGTGTAGTTTTTTTCCCCCTCTCATTTTCCATAAACCTGGTGTGGTGATGGAAAACTTTAATCCATTTTGAGCCCTTTGGGCTGAATATTAAAATAAAATTAGATTGTTTTTTTTTCCGTTTTTACCTGATGAAACTGGAATCATTGTATAGAGGACCTTCTTGACTATATGGGCATGCAGTATGAAGTACTGTGGGGTACTTTTTGAATAAGTTGTATTATTTTTAACTTTTAAATAGATTGCTTTAATATTGATACATTTTGTGACACAAGCTGTTCATTCATGTTGGATAACGAGTTATTTTGGAGCCAATGTATAGGCAAGACTCCAATATTTCACACTTTTGATGAAAACAGGAGGAAAACAGTAACATTATACAGTCGCGCAGCCTGCCTGTCATCCCCCTGTCTCTCATTGGCACAGAGTACTCACCTTAAAGGTTCAAGTACAGGAGCGCTTCAAATTTAGAAGTGGCCAATTTGATCACGGTAAAACAGATGAGCAGCTGGCTTGACCGCAGTCTCTCTCATCCGTCTCTTCCATGCTCGCCCTGCTCCAGACCTCTCTCAAGGTCTGGAGCACTTCTGTTGTTGTACTTCATTATGCTGCGTTCTTGCTTTTGCCTGTGTTTTCAGGGTTTGGATTGTTTCAGGCTTTGTTTCTAACTTGCAGCGTGTTTCTGCTCTCGCAGGCATTTTCCTCTTATACTCCTTTCCCACTGGCCAAAAACCTGCTCAAACATGGTAACAATCTGCTCCTGGCAGCACTGGGAAAGGGTCTAATCAGCATTTAAACCCAAGTCGACTGACACAGCAAGCGACACAAGTTTCTATCAGCTCTCCTCTGATTGGCTTCTGTGGGAACATCACACCCGGGTCAAGCCGCTAATTTACAGGATGACATTGGCGTAGAGTGCCCACAGCATGATATGTCAGCCGTCTCCTCCATCTGTAACTTCTGCGACTCTTTTCAATCTCAGCAACAAATTCCAGACGCCTTGATATCATCTCAAATGTTGTTCAGTCTGCGTAGATTTTGTATATTCTAAAAAGGGACAAAAGTACGATGTGTGTGTAGCCCGTCTGGCCTGACTCTTCATGTCTGCCACAAGATACCTTCTGCGTTGTGTTTGTAGATGGAAGGGACATAGACAGCAAGTTTGTCACTGGAGCAGGTTTATTCTGTACAAAATAAACACATTTTCAGTGGACCACAATTCTTGCATCTGCTCTCCACCAGCACAGTTTTCTCCTCATCATGTCCTCAAGGCATCTGAAATGTCCTACTCTAGTGACATTTATTCATATATATATGTGTGTATATATATATATATATATATATATATATATATATATATATATATATATATATATATATATATATATATATATATATATATATATATATATATATATATATATATATATATATATATATATATATATATATATATATATATATATATATATATATATATTATATATTATATACACAACTCAGAAATAAAATAAAACTGAACAAATATAAATAATAAGAATGATCGAAACTAAAACAAACAAAATAAATCTCATTTTCAGTGGACCACAATTCATGCATCTGCTCTCCACCAGCACAGTTCTAAAAGGAGAGCAGAGAGCAGGGCCGATGCCATGAGAAACGGCCCACAAAATAGCCTAGCTTGAGATCGGTAAATTACCTGTTAAAATGATGTGCTACATGCTACTTCAAACAGTTCCAAAGTAAACTTTCAAATGTTTGTTATGTTTGAATACAACCTGTGAGCCTACAAATATACATATAAGCAACTATATATTGTGTTAACTGTATTTCAATTCAAATTGAACAGGTTTCAACGTGGAAACCTACCTCTCCTCATCATGTCCTCAAGGCATCTGAGGAGAGGGGCACGAAAGGTGCAGGAAATGAAGCACTGGAAGTGACCGCCAAAATAAAACATTTAAACATGTACAAAAAAATAATTAACTTTATTAATAGCAAAGGGTGGACTTTTGGTGAATTATATGTTTTTTACCAAACTTGTTACATATGGAAAACAGTTGACCACCGTGTCTGTCGTCTTTCCATTGTTTATATGGTGTTTTTTTTCACACTGATGATGCCATCAACGGCTTAAACGAAGGAAAAAAAAAAACAGCCACACAGCTCCTGCTGGCGATGAGACCTGGGTCTGCTGGCAGTGGGAAAGGAATCACTTGCCAATTGTTAGAGGGTTAACCCACATGAAAAAAAACGCCCTTATACACTAATTTTAGTGGGAAAGCATTATTATTGTTGTGCATTGAGCCATTGTAGGCCATTCGCCCTCGTTGGCCACTGTACAAATAGACTAAAAAACAAGCATTAGCAGGTAGAAGAAACCATGCAAGCTCAAAAAGTAGATCGATACAACAGTCAGCGGCCTTACTGAAGGCAGCACAGCTAAAACCTTCAATGGTATAATCCAGAGTAGCACAAAAAGCAGTGACTTACCTTTTTGGAGCAACAGTTATAAATTGTTGATCTGGTTAAAGGCTGGTAGGGTTTTAGAATTTCAAAGTGCAGAACAAAATAACTTTTCACAGAAAGTCTCATAAAATGATCATTTGTTTGTGTTTGATGTTTAGATCTTGCACAATCCTCATGAAAGGGATGCAGTGGTAGGTTGTGAGAAGAAAAAACTTGAATTGACCTCCATTTTCTTTTTCCTTTGAATATCTGGGCATTTTGACACATTGTTATATTGCAGCCCTTTACAGGTGTACCTAAATCAAACAAGACAGTATTTTAAAATGAAAATCATTTCATACAGAAATGATGAGACAGTTCAGTTTAGATGAAGTTAGGTTATATCAGGTACTTTACAACAGTCATTGAACTGGCTGAAAAGGCTCCCAGCAGCGCGGTACCTTTTTAAGGAGAACAAGCTTACACAACCAGCAAGGTACAATGCTGTTGGCGGGTTCAGAGTTAAATGTACAATTGGGCAAAACCATTTCAAGCACTTTGTTTCCTCCAGGAAGGATGCTAAGATTGGAAATAATGTTTTATTTATTATTGTTTTATCATGTTTGTTTTAACCTTTTGTTTGTACTGGTTGGGTCACTATCTATTAAAGCTGGAAAAAGGCTGGGACACACGGTAAAAACGTGCAATAAAATTGCTGGAATTCGTTTTTTATTAACTTTCTGCCTCATACAGAGCCAAAGCACCAACAAAAGCACAGGCGGTACGCTCTGCCCACTCTCATCATCTCTGCTCAGAGTGTGAGGTTGTGCTGAGATACTCTGCCCAGGCGAAGGACAAACTGACTAGAGAAATCAGTTGTCCCTGGTCCCATTGGTCTCCCTCAGAACATCATGTAATTTGATGCCCTCTCAGTGTGTTCATTGTGTGTTTTAGTGCCTTTGTGTGTATGTGATTCTAGGTTTGCTTTGTCATTCCCTGCCGCTGTAAAACAAATTGCCCTTCAGAGAGAATACCTTGACCTTGACTTTTGTAGATCTATACAGGGGATTTTAGGCAGACTACGATGCTGCAGACTTTTTGTCTTGTCCATGGAACTGCTTCATCATATGGGGGGACATGTCAAACACACTCGAGGGCAGGAATATTTAACTTAAAGAAGGAGAATATGGGCTCACAGTCTTTGCATTTCATTGCACTGCATGAATTTTAGATAACCAGGTGGCAGCCTTGGAGACTGAAAATGGGGGCTCATGCTGAAATGCCAAAACCTGTAGCATCTATAAGAGGCCTGTTGGGAGCTATTTTTTTATTTTTGTATTTAGTGGTTTATGTCAATGTGGAATCAATTGGTCGTATTAGTTGTTAGAATAATCTACATTTTTTTTCTTATAATTAATTTACGTTTGATGTTTGGGGTTGGATATATAAAAATACCTGCTTTGGCTAGTCATTTGTGAAGTATGATTAGATGTTTTGTATATTTATTATTACTATTTTTAATTTTGTTGGTTTGGTAATGACAAACTGTGGGCACCTGATGTTATTTAGGTAGGTAGGTGACAGAAGGCCAGCATGCCCCAGGGCTGGGCCTATGGTTTTTTTTACCAGCACAAGAGAGGCAGCAGGAGCCGTGATCTCCTTGTTCTTTTGTTTGCTTGCTTGCCATGAAACAAACCATTGCAAACCACAGAACTTTTGCATGGACATTGGACTTCTTGTACCTCCATAAATCACATCCCCATGGCGCATCAGTGATCCTTTGGTTAAGTTTGGTTGAAGTTTAAGTTTGATATCTCGATTTTTCGAAGACAGACGGTCACTACAAGGCCAATTAACATTCTAAAGACTTCCATGAACTTCAAACAGCTGACGTCACATTGCTTCATCCAAGGCTGTTACAGTCTATGGACATAACACATCTTTCCTTACACAGGTAGAGGAGTTGAATTGTGACTATTTAAGGCAACAGTTGATGACAAGAAAGTAAAAGATGTGGTCAAGTGTTAATTCATTTTTAATTGCCTGTCCCTCTGATCTAATCATATCTAATGTAACATTAGCAGACTTAGAAGTGTTTTGAACTCAGTTACTATCAGTAAAGATGATCACACGTTTTAAATCACTTACATTACACTGAATTAAGTCTTAAAACTGTGACAGCTAAATGGGTCCATTTATGAATTGTCCTAGAGAGTGGAAAAACTATTATTTTGTCACACTGTAACTTCTAAATTAAGTAAAACTCAGCCCACCATACTGTGACATTCATAGTAAAAATTTCCACAACTGAGGAGCCATTTGCACAGTCTTACACTTTCTGTGTCACAGCAGCATATGCTCTTTCCTCAGTATTAAACACAGTAACTCCACTGAATGAAAGTTTCTGAGGAGCAGTCTTCAGCCTAAAAACATTTAAGCTTCACTGAATGACAGTTTAAACAAAAGAGTCCTGCTTCTTTCAAAACCTTTTGCACTCCATCTTACACTTTTCCAGAGTTAATGACAGTGTTATGGTCGCAGTTGACTGGCTGTTATGGTCTCTAACCTCATTAGGAGGTGGACTAAATGGAAGGTGTGCCGAGGCTGCATGGATTGTAATAAATAAAGATGAATGATGGAACCTTGTTCTAATTAATTCTGCGACACGAAAACCAGACCAGTTTAACGAGTGGTGCATTTGACAGATGTCTATTTCCATCTACCTTTAATTCTGTCCCTTTGTTAGACTTTCCTGTCAAACTGATCCACAGAATCTAAATGCTAAACACTGTAACACTAATGAGATATTGTGATTATTATTCTATTCTACAAAAGTCAGGTCCATTAAGACACTTTAGGATAAACATATAGTTGTTTTAAAGGTTATATTTTCACTGACAACCCCTGAAACATTCAATTTGTCAGGTGTGTACATTTTCTAATTTTGGAATTACACTAATACCATTAAAGCTAAAAACTAGGCAGTTTCAAACCAATTTAACATACAACCTTTGCAACAAAGAAACATGTGATGCCTTTTATTAATATGCTTTTGATCTGTACTAGGCAAAGCTTCAAATGAGTAATTCTGTAACATTTTCGAGCAGATGGCTCCACATTTCTAAGTTTTGTAGTTTTGTACCACCATGTGCTATTCCTTGGCCAATGGAAAATGTTTTCATTTTATTTGACTTAAAGATCTCGTATAAGACTGTTTAAACACATTTACACTGGGCTCAGGTGTCCTCAGAACACACATTTAGTCTTTCTTGCCAAAAGATTTTCTCGGACATTTGATTTTGGCATGCCCATAAACCCCTTTGTTTCAGACCTGCGTAGAACAGGACATTTCTCTGTTTCTGTGTATGCTTCATTTTTGTGACTGTGAACATAGATCTGATGTGACTTGCCAAAAAGCTCCAGTTTTGTCTTGTCTGTCCAAAGGACATTCTCCCAGAAGCTCTGTGACTTGTCAGTATGCATTCTGGCAAAATCCAGTCTTACTTTTTAATGATTTGCTTTCAACAGTGATGTCCTTCATTATGTCCATTTTGGCTGAAATTATGACAGATGGTGCAATCTGATACTGATTTACCTTGACCTAGGAGGTGACCTCTAATCTCTTTGGAAGTTGTTCATTGCTCTTTGGTTACCATTCGTATTATCAATCCCTTCCATTTGTCATCCATTTTCCTCCTGCAACCACATCCAGGGAGCTTGGCTATAGTCCAGCTGACCTTAAACGTATGAATAGTATGTGCAACTGTAGTCACAGGTTCATCAAGCTGCTTAGGGATGGTCTTATAGCCTTTACCTTCAACATGTGTCTATAATTTTCTTATCCTATATTTTAGCTTTCTGTGCTCCATGTTCAGTGTAGTACACACTAGGGCTGCATGATATTGGAAAAAACTGACATTGCGATTTTTGGGGGGTTTGCGATATATTGGGATATATATTGCGATATTAAGAATAGAAGAATTTTCACCAGATGACTTGAATAGCTCTGTTTGGAAAGAATTTGGTTGACTCACAATGACACCATTGTATTCATATAATACCGTTTAATCCAGGCTAAGGGGGTTCATCTGTGAATGATGAAGATTGCTGTATATAAAAGGGATCCAGGAGGCCATGTCTCTGTACAAAATAGAATAGGTTTCAATTTCAGTTGCTTTTTTTCATTTTCCCAATAAATGGGGGAAATGCAATAGTCACATTGCATGTGCGATATGACTATTGCGCATGCGCACATTGCGATGGCGATGTTCAAACGGTATATTGTGCAGGCCTAGTACACACCATGATACCAAACAGCACAGTGTTACTTTTAAGACTTCCAAATTGGCAGACTGAATGACTACAAGCTTGAAGACACTTGTGATGCTAATTACAGGACACGCATTAATTTAACATGTCCCTATGGTCAAATCATTTTCAATCTTTTCTAGGGGTGCCATAATTTTTGTCCAGGCCAGTTTTGTCCAGTTTCATGATTTATTTATTTAATTTTTTAGTAATTCTGTTCCACTACAATTGAGTAACGTCTGATTTTCTTAGTTCAGTCAGTCAACTCATGTTTAATTGTTTTATTGTAGCTGCAAATACATGTCATAGGTTTGGCATCCAGGCTCCAGTCTCATCACTCCTTGCAGAAAGGTTTACATGAAGACATGGAGGAGTGATGAGCAAGACATATGAACACCCCTGGAGCCTGTAGGTGGATGCTGGGGTGGAGGTGGGGCTGAAAGAACACGCAGCAAATCAGTGTCTGGCAGCATAGACGTTTGCCAGACAGAGGGAGAGATGGGTAAATCCCCAGTTTAAATATACCACCAAATTGAGAGGTGGAGAGTGTGATTGGACGATGGATGAGAGGAGTATGACGTGTCACACGTGCATAGCAGAGCAGCTCGAGTTGTCTGCCTGAACTTGCTCACAGGCTTAACTTAATTTAGTACATTTTTATTTACATCTTTTGTCAGATTCAAGTTATTTCAGTGACCATGGAGGGTTTTATTTTATTAGAAAGGAACCAACAATTTTTGCCACGTGTATATATATATATATGTATATAAATATATATATATATATATATATATATATATATATATATATATATATATATATACATATACATATATATATATTGGACTAATTTTAGAAATAAAACTGGCATATGAAAGGCTAACCTTACAGATATAACTACTTTAATCTCATAGGGAACAGAACATAGATTGGTGGAAATTTTTGTGCAGTAAAAGTTGGTGTGTTTATAAAATAGCACAACTTTATGGCACTTTTATGTTGCATTTACATATCAGACCTGTGTGCTCTCAGTATGTTTTTTAATAGTGTAAAGTTATGTGGTTGAGACAAAAAAAAAATAAAGACGGACAAGAGTGATGGTTTGAAACTTTTTTGTCTTACTTTATTTTCACAGAAATACATCCAGTATACAGTGAAAACAAGAAAACTGATCTGAGGACTCTTTCATCCTGAACAGAGAGCAGCAGCTTTAGGTTTCTGTGTTTAAACAAAGGTCAGGATCTATAGCGTTGATCAATGAACAGCTTTGACTTTAGAGTTGTACATCCCAGGACCAGCATTTTCACCTCTGACTGGTCGCACAGCATTTATCTTCTCTTGATGTTTTAACGCTTCTCCTTTAGTTCAGGATTCAAGGTAAACACACACCTGGAGGTTATTTTCCTCACATGCATCAATCTGGTGGAAACATTTTAATCAAACGCAGCAAAAGGCGAATACACTTTCTCAGGTATCCTCCATGTCTGTTTTGGTTCAACCTTTATTGCTGTCTCTTTTGGCTTCCTAGAAAAACATCATCTGCAAATATAGACACATTTGCAAAGAATAAATCACATCAACACTGATTCTGTTTAACTAAATGCATTCTCACAATTACTTAAACCCAGCATCAACTGCTAACATCACTTAAAGTGCATCAGATTAGAATTTACAAAAATCTCCACCTGCCTGTTTTCATTTGCATACAAGGTCGCTGAAACACTGTGCCTTCATCTTTTTGCTTCAGACAATATTGCACAGGATACTGAAAACAGTGCTTAACAGCTGGAAGTCACTGACACTGGAGGTTATAGAGATAAATAGACTTTGCATATCACTAAAGGATTTGTATGAGAAGCTACATAAATGTTATTACCTGTAAAGAGTGTTGGTTTAGATGGAAGTTAAATGTCGACGTATGAACTGTTGTGGTGGATTTTAAACTGCTGTGTCATGTGTCATGGGTGCTTGAAAAACAAACAAGTTAAAGAAAAGAGTGGTTCAAAAATAGACAAAAGTTTATAGGCAGTTTCATACTGTTGTTGTCAAAACTATCAGTCTGCAGAGTTACTTGATTTAGCTCACATGTAGCATCAGCAACAAAGCCGTCAGCTTCTTAGTCAAAGTAACAAGCTACACATGGCTAAGTACCCCACAGGTTTTATGGTAATATAAAGTATTGCATTACTTATCTGATCAAATTAAAAATGTTTCGCACATGCAACTCACCCCAAAAACACCTCATATTTTGTGATGTGTGACTTTACTCCATGATGTCTGTTTCCACCACTCAAAAGAGTTTATGAATAAATGCAATCCCACATCGGCAGTCATAACTATTTCAAAAGGTTTTTAATTAGGATCGAATACTTAATTTTTCTAATATCAAAATCTTGACCTTTAAGCAAATAAATTTGACCATTTTTTTTATCAACGTATGACTTGTTAAATAATTTTGACCTCCCTAATAATTGGGCTTTTATCCTGTTATCGACTTTTCCCTCATAATCAGAACCTTCAGTTGTAACTTCTGACTTTTTCCTTTCGAAAATATGACTTTCATCTCGTAATTTTAACCCCAAGATTAGGACTTTAATATCATAAATGACTTTTCTTTCCATAATTATGATTTTCATCTCATGATAACATATTTATCTTCAACTCATTATTTGAATTTTTATACCTTCACAATACTGACTTCTTACCCTGCCAATAAACCTCACTATTATGACTTTTAATCCTTTAATTAAGACTTTTAATCTCAAAATTTTGGCTTTAACCCCATCATTTTTACTTTTTTCCCAATACCAACACTTTCATAAGGGTGCCAAGAGTAAAGTTGGTTGTGTCTCTGCAAACATGGAATCAAAATCTAAACCAGGTCTGTGCGACTCCTGCCCATTCCCCACGTCATCCCCTACACTCAGATCCTCTTTTCAGCTCTATCTCCTGTCTCTACACTATGAACATATGCAAAGAGGCCCAAAACATCTTAATAAATTACTTAAATAAAGGCTTTTGTTTTTCTAGTTTGGACTCTTGATCTTATTTTCTT
Organism: Scarus forsteni; assembly: GCA_036419115.1. Lineage (NCBI taxonomy): Eukaryota > Metazoa > Chordata > Actinopteri > Labriformes > Labridae > Scarus > Scarus forsteni. The sequence goes on from JAZDUH010000327.1 coordinate 7,931,780, forward strand.
TGCTCCTTCTCATTGTGTTTATGTCTAATCTTACAGATATTACTTTTGATTTCAAACCTTGACGTTTTGTTTCAGTATTGTGACTTTTTGTCATTTAATGATACCTGAGAATGTTTCTTTACATTTTCTTGACTGCTTAAATTTCTTTCTTTTGGTGGCAAAACTGGGCAACCACTTGATTCAGACAGATCAACAGTGGATTAAGTCCGAAACTGGTGGAAATTGAAAAGGATCCGACTGCCACTTCTGAATCCAGGTTGTCCATGTCAAGGAAAGCGACCTCTTTACTTTGGGCTTAAAAACTTAATAACTTTCTGCACCCCCTCACCCCACTTTTTATTAACTCTCCTGCATTAACTCAGCCCATATGCACACGTGAAAAGTAATATGAAAAAATATTATATTCCCTCTTGTTTGTTGACATTTTTGAATATCAGCAGTTATGCATCACATCAGGGAAAACTTTCATTATAGTGTTGGACTATCCTGAACCATGCCTTGCCCCCTGGCACCCCTCTTATTCCCTACAGGGTAAACTTCTTATTTTTAAGGTCTGTAGATAAAAAACTCAAAAGAGTGCATGTGTAAAACAGCTTATTAAACTGCTCTATTGTGCACAGTCATTTAATTGATAGAAACAAAAAAACTAGACAACAGTAGCTATAAGTAAAACCTGAAGCTTGAAACTGCACATATGTCTCTGTTACTGTAACCGACTCTTCTAAAGGTTGTAAATATCAGTGATTATGTGATCATGTGCCTTTGTTGATGTGAATATTCAGAGAATTGCTTAAACTGTAACCACAGACTGTTTGTTAAGATGGATGTTAAGTGCAGTAGCATGGGAGTGAAGCCAACATAATAACAGCTCCACTCGCTGTCTGGCTGCGATAACTGCTGTATAACAAGTCTGGATGGGACATGGCTCAGTCTTTAAGTTAAAAGGTGTGCCACACACATTTTTGGCAAAACTACTACTCTGTTCCTGCCATGTTCGATACCAATCTGAGAGTGTGTGATCCGATAGGTAAAATCTGGCATGGTGTAAATGCTCCTGTTTCTCTAGTTGGTTCCCCTTTTTTAACTAGTGTTTACATTTTTAAAAATGTATCAGTTCTTGACCTGATAAATTTATGAGAGGAAAATGAGCATGGATAATGTTTGCTTGGAAATACCTCTGTTGCCTGTAGTGTACTTTTTTTTTTAGCCAGTGGGCATTATATTTGAACTTCATTGAGAGAAGAAGAGAGATACATTTTAGCATCTCTAACTCCGACATTTAGTAAATACCACTACAACCAAGCATCTAATTTGCGTTGCGGTATAGATCTTAATCAGATCTAACTGTACTAGGTCCCTACCCTTGAATCCTTCAATCATATTTTAATAAAATTGGGAATTTGGGCCAGTTTCTATGTTTTCTTTACAAATTTTAAGGGGTTGCTAACAGACTTGGTTATTATCTGAGTAGGGATTAGGAATAATTTGGCTTCTTTTAATACATGTGTTAAAATTAGGGCTGTCACTTTAGTGCATTAATTAGATTAATTAATTACAATGCAAATTAATGCATTAAAAAATTAATTGCAGGATTAAATATAGCACATGAACATTTTAATACTGTCCAGTTGAAGGACTGGTACATGGCAGTGGCACGTCACTTCACACATGCGTCTCTAGTCAAACCGAACAAAGCTGAGGTGACAACAGGAACGGCCTATTTGAGACTCCGCTTTATTTTATTTTTGAATTAATTTATCTATATTTGTACTGCATTCTTTAATAATGCACCAGGCCTAATCGTTTTGCTGGATGTCCTCCACAATTTTCTTTTTTTTTTAATTTGATTTATGAAACACACTTAAAGTGTAATTTGAGTTGCCTGATTGAGCTTAGAATTATCTGGACAAGTTGCCCTGACTTTGGTTTTATTCAATCACCAATAAAAATGTAGATTTACAATCTTCTCTTTTTAGTGTATTCATTTGATTAATCATCCACTACAATTTTGTAATGTCCTAGAATTCAAATTCTTTATTTGGGGACTTTAAGCAGATATGAGATTAAAATGGGATTAATTAGATTAATTAATTAGAAATCCTGTAATTAATTAGATTAATTTTTTTAATCGCCTGACAGCACTAGTTAAAATAGATGGTTCCTAAATTGATACTTCAAGAGAAAAAGCTCATGTATATGACTTGATGAATATGTTTATTTTTGAGAGTCAGAAGGAAAACCTGGACATCTCACTGAGTAGAGAAGGCACAGAGAGTTCAGTATCTTTTGCTCTAAACAAATGGTGGCTAAATGAGACTAACAGCATCAGAGGTGTCAGTGCTGGTATGACCAGGGTACTGAATTTTGATATCTATTTCTATAGACAACAGCATACAAATGGATTTAGGGCATAAAAAGTAGTCATACTTTTCTTTTCCACTTTTCCACATGAAATCAACCTGACATGGGTCAACCTTACTTGATTTTCCAGCAGGGATTAAAACTAGAACCTGGCACTGTTTAAAGATCAGAACCAAAAACCAATTCCAGTTGAGAATCGTTAACAGCTCCATCAAAGAATCGATATCGTGAGTCTTTTTGCTAATCAATTCCTTCCACTGACAGGGTTCAGAAGTGGTCAGAATTGTGGCCTAATTTTATACAAAAGGCGCCTGTTACACAACCTTAAGTGAGTAGAAACACCAGCAACTTGCAGAAGCAGTTATCTATGCTGTGATGTGTGTTTGACATTGTTGGCACTGAAAATCCACAGGCCAAAATTTGCACGTACAGGAGAGCTGCAGGAATCAATAAGGGAATCGTTAAACAACTGTTTGATTAGAGGGATTGTTAATAGCATTGGCATTGATAAAATCTTATCGATTCCCATCCCTACTCACAAAGGGGTCTGCAGCTCTATTGCGTGTTTCCTCCCTTGATTTTTTGAAGATGTCACCGCAGTTTTGTTCATCCTATGGCAGTCCACCCCACCTATAAGCGGTACTGATGCAGTCTAAAGATTATGGGAAAAGGAGCAGGTGTTTTTGTAAAGTGTCTGGCAGAGTGAGCATCTAGAGAAAATAGAACAGCACTGATACTGAATAGGCATTACTTATTTGAATCAAGTTATTATGCTCATTAACCACTACAAAATGATTTTTTATGTTTATGGGAAAGATAAAAACGGGTTAACAATAAATGTCATTTTTTGTGCAGCTCTGGTCAATGCCAGTCACAGGCTATTTTGGCTTCAGTTTTCTGACAACAGATGCAGCAAGGACACATTGTCCATTATGCCATTACAGTCAATGGGCTTAATTAGGAGTTGAGAAGAAGGTCTTGGCTATTGATAAACAAACACAATTTAACTGGCTTTTCAGGAGAGGTTTTGCTGTTGCAGTGCAGTTTAATAACAAACTGAGTAGAAGGAACATTCTACATTTGAATTGATCCAAGTTGAAGCAGAGAGTTTTCAGCTGTGGTTATATTATCATGTGGGCCAGAAATGAGTGAGCGATTGGCCGGACTGCTAAACTGAGCGAGGACATTGATTCAGAGATGGGGATTACAGCACAGGGAGAGAAGGATGACGCTGTCCTGCTTTCCCTGGCATGGCTTTGCCTTTGGCCTGTGGGCAGATACATCTCTCACACTCTCACACACACACACACACACACACACACACATACACTTCCTGGCAGGCAGAGGTGTCTGGAGACGCACGCACACACTCTAAAAGAGATACACAAACACATTCAGCGGGCAACATTGATTTCCTGTTTGGCATTACAAAGCATTGAGTGGCACAGCTGAGGGGATTGGGCCAAAGTGCACACAAACAAACATGTTAGGTATTCTCAGTCCCTCTGCTCTCCCAGACACACCTGCACGACATTTTGTGGACAAACACCCACAGAGAAATCTGCCAGACTCTGCGGGTCGTGACAGTGCCTTCATGATTTCATTTCTTGTCCTTTGCCCCCCTGGTCTGTCTTATTGTTTTCCCCTCTGGTTGATTCCTCCTTCTCTGTATGTATCTCTTGGTCTTATTTCCGTTTTCATTAGCACAAATGTCTTTCCTCTGCTTTTCACAGTGGTGTTGAGTGCTGGCTGCTTTGGCACAAGGATAAACCATCAGACAGGTAAACAGGTTTTATCTGCCACACTCAAACACACAAGATTGTACCAATTTCCTGGATTAATTGGAGAACTGGCCTTTTCTGCTTTTGGCCACAGGGAACTCTGAGAGCAGTGGCACACTTTAATGCTTTGTGTATTAAAATTCAAATTGTGTTTTGGTGCACTCGTACAGCTACTTGGAAGTGAGAACTGATGTGTGTTCACGTCTCTCTGAGTTTTGTCAGAGTTCTCGTGCATGTGAAACGCATGTGTCCGGATGTGTCTTGTTGTGTATATGTGCGGTTGTCTCTCTCTCTCTTTTCCCTGTGTCTCACTCCGTCTATGTAGGGTGCATTATCGGACGCAGTAGACCGGACAGTGCCAGAGGCGTACACCAAGCGGTCACGCGGCGTGACAGAGGAGAGAGCAGAGTTGCTGTCAGAAGGCCTTTTTAACACACTGCTGCTCTCCGTTCGGGGGACATTTCGGGGAGCGTTTGACTGCAAAAAGGCTCCGGCGAATAGAAGATAAACACAATCCTCCAAAAGTCCAACAGAAAACACCGCTAAACCCCCTGAAGGCTGCCTACCTGAAAATACCGTGCTAATACCTTTGATGTTCCCAAGGAGATGTGCAAGAGAGCGAGGAGAGGGAGGGTGGAAAAGGACAACAACTCCGACATTCAAATGCACACGCACACACACACACACACACACACACACGCACGCACACACACAGACATTGCAGAGCAGCTTTACTTTTGTTTAATGAATCCATGTTAGCAGATGTTTCCATGTGTGGGTCACTGAAAGGGCAGAAAACGTCCCTCCTAACAAGTTATTTAATTGACTTGTTTTCTGGAATTGAGTTTGAGTTCTCCCTCTAGCTGAGTTTGACTAGTTTAATTCTCCAACATTAAATTAAAACTTGCTTAAAATGCTCTCTAATTTAAATTACTGGCAGATGTGTTAGTGCTGTGCCGGTCTGATAAGATGTTAAATTAGTTTTGTAACATGCAGTCCCCTCTTTGTGCTTCTTTTTACTTTTTCCCAGCTGAAAATTCACAGTGCGAGCCAGAAATAACAGACATTTTCTGCAGCGTTAAAGTACTTTGTGTGTGATTCAGCCTACATAGAGCCTGAGTACTCTTAAAGCACTGAGGGCTTTATTATACCTCTTTTTGCCACTACATTATAAAAGCTAATTTCTGCTTGCACCACTATATAAATTGATCATATAGGCAGCAGCAGCATTGTATAATTTCTATAAGCCTGCCTTCAGTCTGCTCTGCTGTTCGGCCAAAGGTGCGTCACCCCGTCTGTTATTACGTGCAGGATCCAAAGGGTCACAGGGACTTGAAACATGGATGCATCACCGTTGAAGTGCTGTTGTCTTTGCGCCTCACCTCTACATCACTCAGCTTCACACGCACAAACACATTCATACGCAAACACGCTCCTACATATATTTTTATACTGGACTTGACAGCTCCAGAGCACTTTGACGAATTTGCTTCTCAGTCTCCAGCCAACACTGCACTTTTCCTGTGATATTTTTCTCCCACTTCTTATTCTTGCCTCCATCTTCCCCTGGGCTTTTGAATATGCTGCAAATGTCACATTCCCGTCACCTTGGTGTTTAAAAACAAATGCACCTGTTTGTCAGAGGGCACCAGCTGTGTGAGGACAAGTGAACTCAGACTTTTAAAAATGTGATAACAGCTGTAGGGCATGGCAGAAAAAAAAGAAGAAAGTGGACTTCTCTGAATGGTCAGTCTTTCTTTGCTTTGTGTCTGCAGCATCTTTATGCAAGGCTTAAATCTAGACATGTATCTTTACTTCAAAATACAGCCTGACCTGAAATAAAAGAAACAACCTGGCTGATTTGAGAATGATGGATCCTGCTACGTAGTATATTTTTAAAAAGTCAACGGCACCTGGAGTCCCTGAATAGTACAAGTGAGTGAGAAACAGTGGGCTCAATGTGATGCTCCTTTCTCAAAAGATGACACAACCAAATTGAGTTGATGCAGAAGGAACATAGTGATGGTCGTCAACGTCAGAGTGATTCCAGTTGAAGTTTTGAAGTGTGGCTTGAAGCTCCTCAGGGAATCTTTGGCTTGGGGAGGCACGAGCGACTCAAAGGGATCAGCATCTTTGCTGACCTCGGGTTTCTCTGCGTCCCCTGGTTGGGCTCCTCCAGGCCGGACTCGGCGCTCTGCTGATTCCTGCAAGGCTCTGATACTCGGCGATGCTGAAGCAGAGATGTGCGACAAAGACCTGGAGCGTGCGCCTGGGGTCCGGCGTTGAAGCAGGGAAGGCCTCTGGTTGGAAGGGGCAGCTGCTTGCTGTGGTTAGCCAGAGGGCTGGAGGAACGTCCTGAGCCTCCCGCAGCCCCCTCTGGCTTAAACGCTGGGAGAGAGATGCGCTTGTGAAGGCGAGGAGGCTGCAGCGTGCGAGGGCACATCAAACCAGCGGCGGGTCTTGGGGTGATAGAGTTCTGCTCTTTCACAGTGGGGGCTCTGCTCTCATGCCGCGCTGCACATGGAGCTGCTTTTGCTGGACTGTCTCTGTCAGTTTCCCCGTGTGGAGCCTCAGAGTCTGGGCAGTGCAGGTGGGTGCCAAGTGGATGGCTCAGGTTGCCCACATCCACCATTAAGTCTTCAGGAGGACTGTTGGCGTCTGTCTGGGTTGCTTCCTCTGCTCTGCCTCGTGTAAGGTCACTGCGGCCCTCGGTGTGGGGAGCTTTTACTATTCTTCCCTGGTGGAGGTGCTCGCTGAGGCAGGGGTTGAAGGGCTGAAGTATTTGAGGCTGCAGAGAGAAGATCAGATATGTCAACATTTTAAATGCTTCATGAAATCTCAACTGATTCCTTTAAGGGGGAAGGACTTGCTTTTATCAGCTCCATATTTTAAAGTTTACAGTTTTTTGACTTTCTCTGATCCCTGATAAATCCAAGCTTTGGAATATTTTGCAGCTGCAGAGGATAAATTTGAACCCCGAAACCATCTGAAATTTCTGCCTTTCTGTGACTTGTTTATTTACTCTTTAATATCAAAGCCTCCGCCAGCTGCTGAACCGCTTGGAGAGTCAGTAGAGGCAAAGTCACAGAGGAAGGCCTGATTCAGCACTTAAAATCATGCACAGGAGAGTAACCTTGCCGGGAATCTACTGAAGTCTTTGAGTCATTTTGTGATCGCTGTTTTCAGAGAGACTTCAAAACATCTAAACTGAGCGCTACAGCGCCTGCTGCCAGCATGACAGCGTGCTGAGCGGTTAACTGCGTGAGACTTGGACCAACCGCAGTGTCGTCCTACACAAGGGGACATACTTTACAAGGCACAGACAGAGACTCATAAACACCTGATGACATCCTCCTACGGCATGGGCCTGGGCTATACAGATCATCAATCATATCTGGGTATACTTATTTAAAAAATACAAATGATTACTGTTAAATATCACATAAAAATGAGAGCTTCCTGGAAATCCCAAATTCAGTTAGATTTGATTCTAAAACATTGCAGACAAACCACCATATTTTGTACAAAAAAACAAACAATGAAATTTCATTTTACTGCAGTCAGTTGTAAATAATCTTTTGCCTGCCAGTCACTAGCACAAATAGATTCAAAAATCATATTTTTACGTTGATTAATTTATTATCAGCCACTTTATTGTAAAACAAAAAACACTTCAACAAGACATAATCTGGGAACCTTTGTAATTAGGAACTTAAACTTTGCTTTCATTATGTTCAAGTAATACAAAGCCAAACCATTTCAGCAGTCTTGCTTTTTAAAGTATGATGTTAGGAAAAGACAGAGCTCTGTGTGCATGTACCTGGATGTCAGAGCAGACCAAGCAGAAAAAGGAGATGTAATGTCGATTTTGCTCATTGCTCATTACTACTATATGTGTTGATCCATAATAACAGCTTGTAGACCAAGCAACTTCTCCTGTTACTGAAGAAAAATACCTTAATGCTGCTGGTGGCTGGTGTTAAATAATAATCTGGATTGAGGTTGTCAGAATTGTCAAATCTCCATATTTTAATAAACATTGGAATCAAAAAGTATGTATTTCAAGGAGCGCCTGTCATATCCTGAACCAAAGAAGAGAGAGAGCATCTAAATGGGCTAATAGAAAGCTTGTATGAGTATCTCTAAAATATGTAATTAAATTAAATGACAAATTAACCACACTGGACTTCTTTGTTGTGGCATCAAACAGGTGTCAGTAATGTTGAATTTTCAGATGTTTTAAAAAATCTACAAGTGAAAAAAATGTAATTACTTGGATTCAGATCATCCAACAGCCTGTTCCAAACGGCCAGATAGAGTCCAAATAAAATAACTTTGTTTTCATGCAATACAAACTGCATGAAAATGAACAATATTCTCTTACACTTTACCTCATTTAGTAAATATACTAATAATATATCTTATTTTCTTGATATGTCTCTCTGCCTGACTACGGCTCTGAAACAGTAGCTGCCACAGCGATGCTTAAATATTTAAGCTGGAGAGGTGCTGATTACCCAGCATGACAAGAAAACACAGCACAGGTTTAACTGACACCTCTTTAAGAAAGTCTTTACAAAATCTTCTGGAGTCATTTCACAGTTGAGGCTTTTTGCTTGAACTGAACTGTTTAAAATTGTTATGGTGTTTGTCTTCATGCTTCTTCCACTTGATTTGCATCATACTGATCGAATCACAGATTGGAGGAACTTTCTGCATGCAGAAACACTTTAAAAAGAAATGTGGCTAACTTTTCTTTGGCAAGATTTACAACTTTATCCCTGAATAACTCGTGGTGCCATAAGGTATCCTTTTCTAAAATGTATTCTGAACCACATTTCTACATAAGCAGCAGAATACAAGATCGACAATCCTTATTAAATCACACAACCACCAGCAAGAGCAACAGCAACTTGAATCAGAAATTAAAGTCAATATTGACCTATATGAATATGTTATTCAGCAGATGAGTACATTTCTGAACATCTTATGTATTCAGCGTGTATAAAATACTTGACCATATTTCCATGTTGGTTTGAAACAGAATCTGAAGCAAGCTTTGGAGCCTTTCTGTCCAATTTAAACCATCAGATACCGCTACTCTCAACTTCTTTCAAAAACGAATATTAAAGATATTTAACTACACATAACACGGCTTTAAAAGCAAACATAAAGGATGTGAATTGTCAGATCTCAGAGGATGCAAATATATTTAGCAGAGCAGGTCAAGCTGCTTCATCTGTTTCCACAGTGGGTCTTTGGTGCTGAGAGAGGGGGAGGATGATCGAGGCCACAGCTCCATCTTCTGGTGCCCCACCTCACTACATCCTCTGAGCTATTACAAAACAACTCCTGCTGTCCTCCTCTCACTGCTACAACTTTGCCACATGTTTTTTTTCAAGCAGGAAAAACACTGTTTGTACATTTATAGCATGTGTATGAAAAAAACCTTCACCACAATAGAAAAAGTTTCAGCTTCTTACAATAGCTGTGATTAGACTGCCAGTCAAGCTAAGAGCATGTTATTAAGTTCCTTTACTTGGCTTTGACGTCTATTCCTCATTTCTGACTCACAGGGCTCAGAACCAAACAAAGAACTTTATATCAATCAAAATACAGGTTTGAAATAAAATCAACCTTTTTTTTCCACTGTTCCACTGCTGGTGAGTCAATCGTTGTTACACTATATTTCAAAATGTTCTTATTATGGGCCTGATTTCATACTCTCTTCACCTTTGTCAAGAACATCTAAATCCAATGTGTTTTACAAAAATGTGGCCTGTAGCGTTTTGATGAGTGAAAATTCAATATGTGTGAAGCCAATTCTATACATGTTCTCAAATAGTTACAGTATAATAAATGTTAAGTATATGTCATATCGGACACCTGACAGGAAAAGTGATCACAACTTTGTCAGTTGTTTTATTTCACTTATTTCAAGGAATATAGACCTTACTTTGAAATGTAATACCATAAAGCCTAAAGGGCCTTTCAGTTGACTGTGGCGTAGAGTATGTGTGATTACATAGTTTGACCAGAACTTGGCCAGTGTCCTTTATACACTGGTCTTGATCTGAGTTTATGCAGTTAAGTACTTGCAAAAAGCATACTTGACCATATGTAATTAATATTTGGGCTTGAATTTGATACATTGAAATGATTTGTTTGTTGCCTTGAGGAGGTAACCAATTCTGCAGGTGTGTTTGCATTGTTTCAGGCCTGACTCCTCAAAACCAAAGAGTGTCTTTTGGTCTGAAGTTATTCACCTTCTTGATTATTTTCATTTCATCATTATTTTACATCTTTAAATATTGTTGCTGATTGTGTATAACAGTTAAATCTGCAGTCTGTTTTTATGTTTTTTTGATGTGCTAGTTGCTCAAAATAAATTGGCCTGAGGCAGGAAGAATACTTGCTGTTATCTTTGTAGACCGATAAAGCTGCCACCAGCCTGAGCATGGATTCTTTGCATTGATGGGGCACATCCTCTATCAGCACAACTAGTTAGATGTAAATGGGAGATGCAGTATATACATGACTGGTCTGGTATGGAATCAGTGCATAGACAGAGCAGACGTAAGAGTCAGCCCAACACCAAGAAAAAAATCAACAAGTTTTGACACCAAACTGCTAAATCAAGAGTATCAATATCTAAACTTGTCTGTAAGTGTAGCTGGAAAAAGAAATTCTGTTTGGAGGTCAGGGAAATGTTCGGACACAAGTTTGGAGCATCTGCTCGACCTGTGACCATGTAAATTGGTGACACACTTGATTTTAAAGTATATTTTTTGGGCATTTTGTGCCTTTATTGATAGGAGAGAGACAGTGGATAGGCTTGTGAAAGGGGGAGAGAGAGCAGGGGAAGACACTCTGCAAACTGGTCACAGGCGGGACTCGAACCCGGACTGGCAGAAGCATGTACATGGGGTGCTAACCACTACGCCAAACCAGCACCTCAATGACACACTTGATTTCATCTATTTTAGCATTAAATACAGCATACTGTTCGGTAACTCTTGATGTTATAACCTACAAATACAGAGGTATCTGCAAGAACACATTGTTTTTCTCTGCTGCTGTAACTATACCATCTATGGACCCAGTTTGCTGAAAGTCATTAGATAACATGTCACTTATTAAACCAGAACTACAAGACAATTACTTTGGTGCACGGAGGAAAATGTTGTTGAGAGGAAATGCAGCAGGTGTTGTCAGTGTGGTCTGACCTCCAGTCAACATAGTTGCCCACACAGATCTGAAGATTACATTTATTAATGCTGTTTGTTGTGTTAGTTTGTTTGAGTAATTATAGCCATGTTTAGCAGTTTCTCCTCATACAACAAGTAGTTTTATAGAGCCAGAGCTTTCTGGTTGGCCTACTCATGGTATCCTCCCACAGCACACATCAGGCAGGTATATACACCAATCAGGAATGACTTTATGACCACAGGCTTAATATTGTGTTGGTCCCCTTTTTGCTTTTATGCAGTAAACTATGATGCACTGTGCATCCTGACATCTTTCTGTCAGAACCAGCATTAACTTCTTCAGCAATTGGAGTAGCAGTAGCTTGTCTGTTGGATATAATCACAAAAGCCAGGTTTTTTGAAGATTTTCTGACCCAGTTGTCAAGCCATCAAAATGTGGCCCTTGTCAATCATGCTCAAATCCTTAAGGTTGGCTAGTTTTCATACTCCTAACACATCAACTTTTTGGGCAAAATGTTAGCTTGCTGCCGAATGTATACATTATATATGATATATCCCACACTCCAGCAGGTGCCATGATGAAGAGATAATCTGCATTATTTACTTCATGCGTCAGTGGTCATAATGGTATGCCAATCAGGGTCAATACAAGTGATCATGCCAACGCTTCCACAAAGACAAGTGGCAAGTACATCTCCTGCTTTTGACGGATCCATAAAGTACTTTGAATTTAACTGAAAGAATTATCTCTAGCTAATGAGGACTGTAGTACATGCAGCGGCTCCCTCTGCTCTTCACTCAAATTGATGCGAGAGCTGTTATTTTGAGAGAGGCTGGTGCACTCAATTTACCACACATGTCAAAGCCTAGGGACAAAACAAGCGCAGCACAGGAATGATTCAGTCCTGATCATCTTGTTTTAATAACACTTGGAAACTGTAGTTATGACTTACTCGCATATGAATTACCCAGCACTGTTAAAAGTAGGCCTGGTGTCAGTTACAGTGACATGCAGAAACACCATTGCAGGGCCCAAGCAATTATTTGAATCACCTGTCTTCCACAGATACCATTCAATTAGCAGAAATAATTTTCTTTGCATCCCTTCGAAGTAAATGTCCCAGCTCACTGGAGGTAGCAATCATTTTAACACAAAGTGTAAGCAAGAAAAGCACCAATTATAAGCACCTGGCAGATGTCAGAGACTGAGACTACTAATCTCATCTCCAGCCTCTCTCAGCGTGAAAAATCACCCAGTGATCAGAAAAACAACACGCAAGGATTCCAATAAGGGTGTAAATAATACCCATTATGTCCGGATAAAGACTATGTGATTGCAGCAAATCAGCAGATGAGAGTGGCAATATGGTGGCTCTCATCTGCTTAGGCCTGGATTAAATTTCATAGTGTCATTTAATAAGAGTGGTTGTTGGAAGGTACTTTGGATTATGTTTGGGTTAGAGAATTGGATGTATGATTACACAGGATTGTCTCTTGCTTAACTACTTTGAAGAGGAGGATTAGAAAGAGGGCAACTTTACAGGACAGCAGTAATAGGCATTCATGTCCAAAAGCACAAAAATACTCCTTTCAACAGACCTCACATTCAAATCCTTCAAGGCAGACACCTCTTACAACAAAGCCTATGTTTGATGAATAAAACATAGCGATACAAATCCACACAGAGATTTACCACAGCATGCACAACACCTCTTTAAACTTAATTCAATAGGATGGAAACATTCAAAAGACTCCACTTAAAAAAAAGTAACAAAATTAAGAGCGAATGCATGAACAAGTACATTAAAATGTGATAGACATAAGTCTAAAAAAATAGTACTTGAAATATCCAATGAAAAAAGCAGTCCAAGGTAAAAACAAAGAAACTAAAAACTCACAACCAACTGAAAAACAAACTTGAGTCATGCACACTCGGATGTCAAATAACATGCTTTTATCATGCCACATGACGTCAAACCACAGCCCTACATGCAGCAGTATAGGGCTTGATTTTGACTCAGTGTTATAAATAGTGTTACTGTACCACGCTGTGTCATAGAAGTACTGCACTAGCTGCTCCACTCCTTGCATTAGGCATTATTAGTGGGGAGGCAAAGGTAAAAGAGAGAGAACATTGGAAACTTGGTTTATACGATTTTGAGAGTGGCAGAGGGCAGGGAGGGAACAAGAGAACAAAAGGAGAAGCAAAGAGAGGACATGAGAGAGAAAGTGAAGAGACGTATACACATGTAAGATAAATGGGTTAAGAGATTGAAAGCCCCTGAGGAGTTTAAAACTTGTTGTAAAGCACATTGAGATCATCAATGATGCATTGATAAGACCCTCAAAAGCAAAAAATAGCGTCAGTGACAGTTAGGCTGATGCTCACACAGTCATTTTTCATGCAAATAAACACTTCCATCAGAGATGGTACATGTTTGTTAATCTTTGAATCTCGAGTGATTGACATTTATTATTTTAAATTTAAATTAAGCAAGGACTTTACAAAGTACTATAAAAAATAGTGATGAAAAATGTTCAATTCTTGTAAATTGTGGAATTTAACATTATTTTGAACTCTTATTTATCTTGAATCATGTAATGGGGACCATGAAGAGGAAAGACAGAGTCCATGAAAGCTGTTAAAGTTCAGGCCACTATGTGAAACCAGTCAGCAGCAGACTTTTGGCCCTTTTCCATTAGCCCTACTCTACTCTACTCGCCTTGTGCTGCTTTTCCATTAGCCCCAGTCGCCTGCCCAACGGGGTGCAGTGTCGCTGTAAACAGCTGAGCGGCACTGGGGTGATGTCATTTTTAGCGCGACACAACAATCTGTGGCTTTTTGTCACAAACAGAGTAAAAAAGGAAAGCAGAGGAAGGCTGCAGGTGGCAAGAATTAATACACCTTGAGAAGCTCAGGAGAGTTTTGGAAGCTATACAACAGAATGAAGCCGAGGACGAGAGCAATGGAGCTGCAAAGAAAAGACGTATCAGGGTAAGCTAATGGTAGCTACCGCTAGCATGCTAGGTCGTCGCGCTCATGACTCATCGATGACGACATTGTTTGACCAATCAGTAGCCGGCAGTTGGTGACGTCATCTTTTATTATTGGCTCAGCTCGCTTGGAACTAGGGCTGAACAATTAATTGCAAATTAAATGAAATTGCAATATGGCTTGTTGTAATTTTCAAATCGCAGACAGTGCAATATTTTTAACCCAAAATATGTTGAACATTTTGGCATTGTGATGTAGTTTCTTGCAATTTCATGCCTATTTTAACCTTTTTTAACCCAGTTTTTACAACTTTATGACTATCTTGCTCCCATTCATCTTTTTTTTTGGCCACTGTCAGACCATGTTTGGAATTTTTACACGGTTTCTGAAATTTAATCCCAATTTTGCTGCTATAATCTATTTTCCTTCGTCATTTTTTTTTTTTTTTGCTTTTTTTTGCCATTTCAAACCTATTTTGCACCTGTTAACTCTTTTTCCGCTTTTGTAAAAAATTTTTACCCAGTTTTTACAATTTTATATCTATTTTGCTTCTGTTCTTCACTTCACTTTTTCTCAAATCTTTTATCCTTAGATTGATTTAATGTCATATTGGTTATACTATGAAACAATCGACTGCTTATGTTTGTTTAAGAATACATAAGATGAGGAACATTAAAACAATCGCAGAGTAAATCGCAATTGCAATATTGGGGAAAAATATCGCAATTAGTTTATTTTCTGAAATCATTGAGCCCTACTTGGAACCAGAGCGGAGTAGGTTCTGAAACTTGCTTGTTTTAGGAGGTATACGCAAATAACCGAAGATACTTGGTGATCCCCCCTGCCTCGGTAAAGACCTGCGGAAAAAAAAACTCAGTCACACGGGGTTCAACTCTTGATGGTTGAGGCTGCAACTTGATATCAAGGACAAGTGAGTGAACTGCTTCGCACGTAATAACTGACACACCGCCTGGTTCTTTTTGCGGGTTTCAGTTTGAAATAAATCACAACTTACAATTAAACAACTAAAATTGTTCAAGTAAAATCATATTCAACGTCCTCTATTTGGGTACATCATTCTTTAGTTGGCCTTCTGATGCTTCTCTTTCACCGAGTGCGATCAATTGTTGATATTCTTTTTCTTTACTTTTTATAATTCTTGCAACCATTACAGCTTTCGCTTTAAAAATATGTGTCATTCAATATTCAATTATCACATCAGCTTATTCATGTGTGGGCAGCATCTGGTGCAAAAAACTAAGAATATGACTGATATATAGATAGAGTTTTTTTTAAAGGACGAAACATGGAAAAGTCCAATTTCTCCTCTCTAAGGAGTTTGTGGAGTCTGTTCTAATCAAGACTTTAATTCTGGCAAAACCACTTGCCTATTTGTTTATAACAGCAGCTCCCAGTAGGTGCTGAAATCATTACTCGTGCAAAGTTTCCCGTTTAATAAATATGAATGCACACAGTTCAGACTTTACTTAAACAGATTTCAGCATCATAACCTCTTTCCTCCTACTCTTTAATCTTTCTCTTTAAGATCTCCTTTTGATGTGCTGTTTTTCTTAATTAGACCTTGGAATCGACTGGTGGGGGAGAAATGTACTTTATTTGAAGCCAAAGCTTTCGCTGAATATTTGTCTCAAGTGCCGATAAACACGGTAGCGCCTGATAGCGGAATAAGTCAAGGTACAGAAAAAAAGAGACACTTTTTTTTACCCCTCCTGTTGATACAAAACTCAGCTCCTTAGGGATAGATCAGAGAAACAATACCTGGCTTTTCCTTTTTACTTCTTATTTACTCTGCACTGTCTCACAAAGGCACATTTACTGACGTCTATTTACCCATCATCAATCTCTCTTCCTGTCTCCTCTTGTTGCAACCTTGTCTGAAGCCGTGATGCAAAAGCTTTAGTGGGAGTCACTGAGATAGGTGAGCTGTCATTGTTCATGCACTCTTATCATTCACATTGGATTCAGAAAGTCAAATTCTTGACAGACTTTGGGAAATTGTTGCACAACTTGTTTTACTTTATACTCATAGCCAAGATGAGGTTATGGCTCTATGTGTTAAGTGAATGTGAGTGCAAGATGTACTGCATGTTTAAGGAAGTGTTTAAAGTTTGCATCTTGTTGACGAAAAACTGAAATAATAGAACTGCCAAAAAAGCAAGTTAATCGAAGGTAAAGGGGCAAAAGTTTCGACCTCCTTCATACAACAAACTTGGAAAAAAAAACTCTGCACAGTTCTGATACAGTTCCAAATGAACCTGAAGAGAAGAAAATTTTTACATTCTGCTTCATGGACTATATTTCAGTTTGAATGGCGTGGAGGAACTTGCTACTCGAGTCACTACTTGATACGTTGTGTTATGAAAATATGCAAAAAGGAGGCAGCAGAAGGATGTTAGTGACTCACTCTGTCTGCGCTGGGGCATGCTGGTACGGGTCAAGCCCTGGTGCTGTGCCTGCCACGGGGACAGCAGAGGGGTGGGCAGCACACCCTATGCAGAGAAAAACACAAGGAACAAAAGGCATGACATATCGCGGCACGCACACACACACACACACAGGCATGCTAACAGAGAGAAGACACTCATGGACATAAATACATTGTTAATGGAAATGAAAAGAACAATTAATACAGCAAAAAGGCAAACATGCAGATGTGTGCGGACACAGATGCATACACCAGTCATCCATTCCATGCTTGTATAAAAATAAAAGTAGATGACAGAAAATAAAGCTCCTATCATCAAGGCTTGCTTTTTAATATTGTTATGGATGGTTTCACCGTTCGAATGTTACTTGTTCAGAGCAGTGATTTGTAATCTTTACACATTAGAATCAGTGCTGTAACTCCAAAGTGAGAGAGAGTGGTGTCTGTCTTTGCTGGTCCAGCTTCTTGGTCAGTCACCCTCCTCTGAGCAGCCATTACGTCACACAGCACTGGGACAAGCTAACTGGCATTGCCAAACACTTCTGTTGAACTGCATGGTGCTCAATGCAGATGACTGAGGTAATAATGAAGACAGAAAATACAGACTGGCAGATTACCTGAGATGCTTTTAAAGAAAAAAAACGTTCACATTGGATGCCATAAAGCATGCTTAGTTGTCTAACACAAAACTTTGTTCTCAAATCAGCAGTTTGTTGTAGAAAAAGGATCAAATCTAGAGTTCCACCATAACTGACGCATTTCCACAGGGAAACACTATACATCCAAATAAAAATACATCAACAAGCAGTCAGTTTGAAAAAGCATGTCTTCCCAAGTATGTCAAATGTAGGATTCCATTGATAATTCTGATTTCCAGTGACCTTAAACCTGCATACAGTATGATGCTCACATGACTGAGCTCTTCTCTCTGATGCTTCCTGTGCATCACAAGTTTGTGATTACTGATCCAGTGGTGTGTCCGTAGGGTTCAAGATGTCAAAATAGCGAGACAAGATCAGTTTTCAGCACAGAAAACAAATGTACAATAGACAAACCATAAACTGAAATTTTACCCTCCGCAGTTTTTGTACTTCTTTTTTCCCTACAAGTTAATTTCACCTGTTTTTTAAAAATATTTTGGCTTTTTATTTTGTTATCAAAATAACAAGACTGGTTTAGCTGTGTAAACAAGTCCATTTCTTTGATTTTGATCAAACAAAAGAAACTTAACTGATGGAAAGGCTTGGCAATTTCTGTACTGAATTGTTAAGATATATCAATAAATCAAAAGTATTTAGGGTAAGACAGCAGTGTTAATATGTTCATAGCTCATGTTGAGTTAGAATATAGCCATAAATTCCTCCCAAAATAATTTTACAGTTGAAAAAAGCTGTTGCTCTGTTAAAAGGGTTGTTTACAATAAGAACCACATCCAGAAATATGCTTGCTAACTAACTGATAATCTATTTGAAATGTTTATATCAAAAGAAACTTTGTATTTCACTGCAGTGCATAAGCGAGTTCAAGTGAAATAAGAGTTTAGCCTCCGGGTTACATGTTGTATATTGCCACTGTCAGGCCAAAACCTCTTATCTCCATTTTTATGTTGTTTTCTATGTAAAAGAGACACTTGGTCACCTTCTATGTTGGTGAGTGCTTTTTTATGTAGTGTCAACAAAATAAAAACAGAAGAAAAAAACATTTGCAAATAGGACATGAAAATATTCATCCACTATTAGGTCTCCTGTCATTTTCTTGAAAAGCAACAATTTTGGAAACAAGAGGTTTGTGCCAGACAGCCACGACATGTTATATTAAATTATTAAGTTGTGATTTTTGTTCAGTATCTTCTAGAGATGGGATGAAATATTGTTTGGCAATATATCGCGATACAGTACATGACAAAATGCATTGAGTTTGAAAAAAATGGGTCGTGAAATAAAGACGTCACGTCCGGTAAAAGTGCATGTGACCAGAAGTGATGACGACAAACATTAGCACCAACTACCTTGCCTCCAAAGAGCTGAATGAGGTCAAAATTGAGGAAGCTCCACCTGGATACAAGTCATCTGTCTGGCAGTATTTTGGCTTTCTCATTAAAATAGACGAAGACGGCGAAAACTAGCCTCTGGCTCGTTAGCATACACTCTCTCTAACCTCTCCAGGGTTAGAGAGAGTGTTATTTTTACATTTTTCATATTGTATCATGACGTATCGTATCGTGACCTGGGCATATTGAGGTGCAGTGTATCGTGAGTTTAAGTGTATCGTCCCATCCCTAGTATCTTACATCCCTATAGCAAATAAGCAAAGAACTTGAGAAAACAGCCAGTGCAGTTAGTTCGTCACCTTAAAGTAGAATAACAGGAGCTGTGTAAATTCAGGACTGCTGAGAGCTTTTGTAATACAGGCATAAATGAGCAATGCATACACTCACTGCAACCAATTACAACAAAAAGTATTTCTTAACTATAAAGATCTGTGGCTTTATATAACCCAAAGAAATATTTTCTCCCCTTGCTTGACATAAAATGATACTAATGCTTAAACAAAACATCCTCTACCCTGCTGATATTCTCAATTCCTATGTTGTTTCTCCCTGAGCCACAATAGTTTTTCCTCTTAATGTGTTATCCTCTTACTTTTTTCACACAAATAGAGTCTGATGCATCATTCATGGTGCCCTGTCTGTGATCCATTATAGAGGAGCGCTACAGAGAGGCAAACAGGTGAACTCACTGAGGATTGCCGCAGTTTCTCAAACTATCACTCTGAAAGCTGACAGTATGAGTTTTAGTAACAGGCAGCGCAGGATTTTATCACTAGCTGTGAATGTGATGCAAGACTGAAGACATTTTTCTTCTGATACAGAAAATAGATTTTCAAGTATGACATGTACTTACATTTCTATACCACATTAGCAAGTATGATTAAACATCTATTTAAAGTGCAATGTGGCAGACTGATTGATGTACATGTGTTGACTGAGCCTGTTCTACATCAACAACTCATGTCAGCCCATTCTTCTTACCCAAATATCCTGTACTTTCTCGTTTTTCTGCCTTCAGTTGTCGAAAAATTGAGTTTTCTGTTGTACTTGAGCACACAAACTTGTCCCTGAAAGACTACAAGCTCTTTCCTTGACACCAAACCAATCTTCGGGGTTAGGTAATTCAAAGATCCTGGACCCCCCATGGAGAGGCAAAGTGAAAGGGTGGCAGGGCCATCACGATGAGCACTCTGAAAAACCAAATCCTTATCAAATGCTGCTTTTTTCCTTCAGCTGTGTTGAGAGAGGGCAGCTGCTCAAATGGAGCTCTAATATAAAAGAGAGAGGAACTGAATCTGGAGGGAGGATAAAGAAAATCCTGAAAGTAGATGAGAGAGAACCAAGGGGGAAGGTAGTGACTTCTCAGCAGGACTAGCCCGAGTTATTTCAGAGCCCTCCTAGTGCGACTGCCGGAGGAGGGAAGAATGAGTTTCCCTGATCTTCTCCCGCTCATGTCCCTTCCTGGAACGCCAACATCTGTTACAGTGGGGGGTCTGAGCAGAGGCCTCCCGCAGAGGCGTCATTTGCAGGGAGGAAAAACTTTGGGTGATGAGAACAAGAGAGCATGTCTGAGGGCCCTCGGATGATTCTGTCGGAGTCTGGCAGCTTTATTAGATCTCTGAA
Source organism: Scarus forsteni (assembly GCA_036419115.1). Taxonomy (NCBI): domain Eukaryota; kingdom Metazoa; phylum Chordata; class Actinopteri; order Labriformes; family Labridae; genus Scarus; species Scarus forsteni. The sequence goes on from JAZDUH010000327.1 coordinate 7,952,244, forward strand.
GCAACTTAGCCTGTCAATTTTTTACAGTTTCCACTGCTGTAAAGGCTCTCAAGTGACAGGCTGACAGAGCTTCACAAGGGCACTGACACAGAAATTGGAAAGGATGCGTTTTCATATTCGATCAATTTCAACAAAATTTCATACATTTATTGCCCACCCACACAGAGACCTTGGGCTCGATGCCTGGTAGTAGCTTGGTTTTCAATAAATACAACTTTTCAAAAGAGGAAAAAAAGTTCCCTGTTTTACTGATGCACTTCTGAATCCGACCAGTAATTCATTCCAGCACCGCTGAAGTAAAGCAGCCATGAGCGTGATGCCCTAATGTCACCGGGAGAGTTACTGTTTTATGTACCCAAACAGTATCATGGCCTGCCGGTAATGGAGCTCGACACTATGGGAGCATTTTACTAAAACAATAGAGACGAACGTGCAAAATCTGTAAGGCGGAACTTGCCTTCCATGGCTGCGATGCATAAGCATCTGAAAAGGAAGCACATCGTGGCTGATTTAATTTCTCACAAAGAGGGAGAGTCCCCTGTGTAATCTAATTGGCTAGTTAGCTGCTAACAGTGAGCTTCTTACTTATAGCAGTAATCGTTAACATTAAAGCTGATCATTTCATTAGCCTTTGAACGCATATGTTATGTTTTCTGTACCGTTATAACAGCTGCAAAGTTCACTGAAAGTTAAATGAACTATGTTAATTGTCTTTATTTTTTAGTTTGCATATACCTTTAACACTTCAAACTGGGAGCTAATGATGGTTATACAAGAGCATGATTCTATTAGTCGAATAATCGCAAAAAATATCGTTGACTAGGCCATTGTCAGAATAATTGTTTGGGGCAACCGTGAAGCTAATACACACTTCAAGGTATAATCAATTGCACCTGAAACTGTTCTCACAGTTTCCAATGTCATCACACATTGCTTTATAGTCTTTCATGATAGAGACCCTGGGACCTTTCAATGGGAACAAGATGAAGTCAGACTGAAAAAAAAAATGTAACATTTCCATGATAATTCCCCATTATACTTAAATTTCATTGTTGTTCTCCGTTCGTGACTGTGTTCAAAGAGAAGATCACTACAGACTCTGTGTGCGCAACCAAAGGCATGACAGAGGGAGCATTTTTGTCACTGTATGTCATTTTCATTTTTAAGCAAATGCACAAAAAGTTTGGCACTTAGAGAATAAAAGGAAAAGATCCTCAGTGAAATTTGGCCAATAAAGCTATAAAGAATGAAAAGATAGTGAAATAATGAATAAGAAATAAAAGGGCAGCTGTGTTTGAGTTATCACTCTTTCATAAACAGCAGTTATACCGGTAATGACAGGAGGTTACACTCACTGGAGGCCCGTTTCATAGTGAAATGGGCTCTCAGGATTCGTTAAACTGCTGCGTCCGTGCAGAGTCCCGACAGCAGATGGTGAAACTTGGCAAACTAGGACAAGAATTTAAAAGTCGAGCAAAAGTTAGTCTTGCCACCCTGCAACCTTTTCTTCAAATATCAACAGTACTTAGCAGAGAGTGGGATGCTGTGCCTCAAAAATGGCCTTTACCTGCTTGAGTCCTCTAATCCACTACACAGAGCTCCTCGTGGTCGACTAAACCTAATACCTCAGGTCTGACTGCGATGTCTCATTTCACTGACTTTGCCGGTTAAATCCTCACCTGTCCAAAATCACTCTGCCGTGCATTGTGTATTAATGAGCGTGCATGTGTGGGTAAGCGTACGTTGGTGTGTTTGTGAAGCAAGTGGGCGGACACAGGGGATGCGAGTGAAGAGGCAAAGTCAGGACCTGTGAGTGGAAAAGTTGTTCTTTCAATGGACAGCTAAGCACTGATCACTAACCTTCAATCTATCTTTCTTTCCCCTCCCTCTCCTCTCTTTCTTTACTTTCTTTTACTCCCTGTTTGTCGGCAAATTGATCTAATAACATCTGAGGTAAGAAGAGGAGAGGTTGTGTCAGAGAATGAGACAAAAACAGAAAAAAAGAATCACTGGAGCGAGAAGAAAAAGAAAAATAGTAGATTGGGAGAGCGTGAGTGATAAAAAGAGACACAGGGATTGAAGGGAAGAGAGGAAAGAAGAAGAAAAGGGTGTTTAAATGGCAAAGAGGGAGTAGGAGGGGATCTGTAATTATCTTCTCTGTCTGCCACTGATGAAACGCTGCCTATTGTGCTGCCATTGTTGCACCGCTGCAGCTCATCTGTTTTTGTTTGTTTATCTGGGTTATTAAGAAGGTCGGCTCCCCAGTCTTTAGTCTGTTGAACTCATTGTTCAGTCATGTTGAGTGTGCCCTCCACTCGAGTACAAAAGATGCGTGTGGCACATCCCACTCACAAGTGTATGCACACAAACTCTACACCTAAAATGACTCAAATCATACAGCTTGTATTTGTTTGCTGTAAAAGGAGAGAGAAAACATTTCTGCTGCTGTGATTGCTCAGTGGATCTGCACAAAGAAAATGTTTTTCCTCCCAATGAAATAGTATTTTCAGAGTACATATGCATCCTGAAACAAGTGTGTCCTATATATGCCTTCATCTGTGCATTGGCAGACAATATTGTGAAGCTTCTTTCTGAGAATGCCTTTGGACTGAATTGGAAGCAGATTAAAATGGAAAAGCTGTGGGAGCCTGGTGCCCAAAGCAGTAGGTTGGGTTGTGTTGCCAAGGCCTTCCTACAGACTGTAGAGACAGTAGAGATAAGTTAAATCCTGGTCTCTTAAGAAAGGGAAATTTATGAAAGCAGCCCACAGAGCCAGAGCCCACAATGATTTCATGCATCCACACAGGCAGCAATATGTTGGTATTTATTGTGCATTATATATTTAGGTTAACAAGTCCTGTTCATCAGGGACATTGTTGTGAACACAATATATAAAATGCTTGGTGTGGATTTCCTTCAAATGCATTTGGACCCTATGTTCTGCTCTCATTCGTGAAAAAATGTCTTTAAACTTAGTGTAAATGTTAATTCTGACTCAGGATGAAAAGCTAAGTTCTATCTGTTGTGTTTTACAGGAAATGTTTTTGTGAGTTGTCATTACCAAAGGGGGCACGTGATGGTGCCAGTTCTAGTGAGCATCCTTGTCATGTACATGTTGTATTTATTTATTGTTGCTGACATACTGTAACCCTGTCTTTTATTTTTATCCAGAGGTGTACATTGTTTGCTTGACTGCTGCTTGCCCTTTAGCACAAGTACATTGTCTGAATCAGATTCCCTCGTCTCCCAACAACATCGATATTACAACAAACAAAAGGTCAAACTGCTTTAAAAATAAATAATGCTTGAGTAATTAATGATGACAATTTTTTGCTTAAATTAAGAATGGCTTATTTCTTTGCTCATGTTTTTTTTTTTTTTTTTTTTTTTTTTTTTAAAGTTATTTTTTTGGGCTTTTTATGGCCTTTATTAGATAGGACAGCTGAAGATGACAGGAAAGCAGGTGAAGAGAGGGGGAATGACATGCAGCACAGGGCTGAGGCCGGGATTCGAACCTACAGCCGCTGCTGGGGGTTGGGAGCCCCCGTACATGGGGCGGACACTCTACCAACTGAGCTAATGTCCGCCCCTTCTTTGCTCATGGTTTGAGGGTCCCTCAATGAATCTGGGCCCCAAAAAGCCCGGCCCTCTTCCCCCCCTTTTTGAGCAGCCTTTCTGAGGCCATAAATAAAAGGTGGAGGTCACTGGACTGAACTTCACTTGACTTTCCAATAGACCAATCTGATTATAGGATAAACTGATCAACAAAGTCAGGGGTCAAGGTCAAATTGAATGACCCTAAAGTTCAGAAGTTCAGCTATTGCTCAGTAACACCACATCTCAAAAATACTTCAGGGGGACTTCTTTAAACTAAAGGGGTATAGAAATACCCCTTAAATGATAAGTTTAAGTTCAGGATTGATTCTCCTAACATCATGCTGGGGAGCATCATATCTCAATAACAATGAAGGGGATAAAGATTTTTTTTTTCAAACTTTGCATAAACGGCCCCTCTGACTCTGACATCTAAAGTGCCGCTGTATCAGAGCTCTGGAGTGCCTCTTGCCCTCTGATAGTATCTCTGAGTGATAAGCCCAGAGGATCAGCCAATAATTGTTATATATATAAACTAGGACTGGGTTAAAATAATCAATTTAATCGATTTTAATCGATTTCCCTTTAAATGGTTCATTATCGATCCATAGAATCCAAAGATTGATCTTTTAACGTGGGTAGTTTTTACTTCATTGGACTGTCCGAGAAGCAGCCTGTGATATCAACTCTGCTAGTCTCGCGTTTAGCGCTGCTTTCAACTGAACAAGATCTGGTGAGATGTTACTGCAAGAAGTCAAAAAAACATGGCGGAAGCAAGTAACACTATAGGGGCAACACCAGAGAGTTTAAAAGTTAACGTTTGGACATATTTCAGATTTAACAAGCATGAAAGAAAAGACAAGTTGGACAAAAAACAAGTAACTTGCAGAATGTGTATTAATGCATATCATTAATATGTGACTAATGTAACTGCTTTGGGTTCAGTTCTTAATGTAAAAACAGTTTTTAATAATGTACTAGGTCAAAAAGTCATTTACAGCATTATCTTTACTGAGATAACCCAGACTGAACAAATTTTAAATTGTGAATCGAATCGATTTGAGACCTCTTAATATCGAATCGAATCAATCCAGTAAATCTGAATTGATACCCAGCCCTAATATAAACCCACTCAATGATGAGCTGGGTTTAATTTATTGCATTTTGCAGGTCACAAGTAAAGGTCAAGGTCAGAGGCCTCATGGTTATCTCTTGCTTATCTGCACAATATTTCTGCTTTCAGGGATTTTCTTCAAACTTTGCACAAATGTCGACTCAGATTCCAAGATGAGATGTACATTTTTTAGAGATCATTAGTCAAAGGTGAATCTCAATGAGCTTCTGTTAATCTCTTTTTGCAAAGACAGTTCACAACAAAAAATGGAGTGATTTTCATCAAAACTTTTATAAATGTCAACTCAGTAAGGCTGTCACTTTTCCTAAAAATCAAACTGGAAAGGTTTTGAACGTGCATGAGGGACAGAGAGACAGAGACTCTATAATCTGTCCCTTCGGTAAAGACCATGCCGAAAAAAAACACGGTCACACGGGGTTAAACTCTTGACGAAGCTCCGCTGCACTTGGCCGTATAGCTTGGATGAAACCCGCAAATCTGAGGTGGAGGACGATAGGCCTGTTTTCAAAATATCGATACAGCAAAATATCGTATCGCACTCCTTTGGGATACCTGAATCGATACAGCCTAAATATTTTGACAGTTGTTGTAAATACACTTTGGGTAATGTTAACAGTGGCACAGTTCAAGGTAGAAGACGAGCTACATAATGAAGCATGTGTTCTAAATTTGAACTTAGGTCTACCATCTTTGATGATCTGAATTTATGTCTCTCAAGTTGTAGAACCACTTAAAACTGATCCTTGTTCTTTTTCTTCTTAGAAGAAAAAACTAAACTTGTCAAGAATTTTGCGTAAAGCATAGTCAGTGTTCACAATTTACGTGTATCTGGATATGTATCGTATCGTGGCCTTAGTATCGGAATACGTATCATATCGTGAAGTTACTGGAAATACCCAGCTTTAGAGGACAAGTGACCAAACTGCATTTCACAGAACACAGCTCGGTCTTTGATTTTAAGTTTGCCATCAACGGTGTAGAACCAAAAATACTTCCACACAGCTCTCATCAGATGATGCGGAGCTGTTAATGACAGCTCGGAGTGGAAACTCTTCGTTTACTGAGGTCAAGAGAGCAGCGGATGTGTCTGACGGTCAAGCTGCGCTCAGAGCACCCTCTGTTGGACGACCACTGCTTCAGGCGCCCTGATTCACCGCTACAGTCAATATTTTACAATCGAAAATTTAATCCCCATATTCAAACTGTTATTCAAATATCAAATATAACGTGACAGTCCTATGACTCAGGAATGAAGTTGTTACATTTTAGAATCATAGTTGAAGGCCAATGGGCTTCATGTTCATGACTTATTAATGGACATGATACCTTCAAAAATGTATTTAAGGATTATCTTTTACTTAAAACAAATATACAATTTAAATCAAGGATGAATTATTTGTTTAAGAGGTCTTAAGTCAATGGTTTAGGTCAACTACACTACTCCAAATACTACCTTTGTGTTTCTTGACCCACCACTGAACACTGCCTGGAATTTACATCTCACTGAGACATACAGCACAACCACTGGGCAAAAGTTAAAGTTGTTCTTGAGAAAAAAAGAAGCTGGAATAAATAGCCGATGGACTATATTAGGCTCATAAAATTTAAACTGCAACAAGAGGTACGTTTCCCTAACAGTCTAAGGATCAGAGGCCATAAGTGTTCTCTTTTCTGTGCTCTTGACCTAAGTTCTCAGCACAGTGAGGTTTCCTCTGAAGTTTACATATAAGTTGTTGGCAGGACTCAGTCAGGACTTCACCCCTCAACCTCCCGTGTCAGTGTGTGAAGTTTACCCTCAGGACTACTGACAAGGAAACTAGATATCAGCATTAAAGCTAAAAAAAGATTACAGCTTCTGGCCTCTGACACCAAAATAATTCTTGGCTGATCCTTTCAGCTTAGCACTCAAAAATACTATCAGAGGGCAAGAGGCACTCCAGAGCTCTGATACAGCGGCACTTTAAATGTCAGAGGAGAGAAAAATCAACAGAGGAGGGCATTTCAGAGAGCGAGAGGAAGGAAAACTATGAAGATGGCACTGGATAAAAAGATTTCTGACCATTTGGGTGAATGAGCCTGTTTCAAGTTAGAGAACAAAACAATAGAAATGTGGTTTAAAAAGCGACATTTGTGCATAAAAAGGCAAAGGTTAGGGGAGCATCAGTGGGAAAACGGGTACAAAAAAAAAAACAGACCATGGTGCAGAGTTGTATAAGAAAACACAAGCATGCTGAGGGTGCTAAACCTGTCTGAGCAACACCAGAGGGCTTTGATTCCATCTAAGAGTAAGAAAAGGAAGGAAAAACATCTTTTCTTGGTTATTTGTTTTCCTGCTGATCCCTCTTCATGTCTGCCTGTCAAAAAGAGAAAGACAAAGAGCCCACACTGCGCCTTTTCCAGAGCAACCGCATGCCCCACGAAGTACCAGGTAGGCACATAATGTGTTAGCTGCAAAAACACAGAGCAGGACACAGACACCACTTTAGTGATTAGACAGAAAAGGAAAGACGAGTGGTGATGCAAAAAATAAATCGGTAAAAAGGGAGGCAAGCTCTCACAAACACAGTGTTGGTGCATTCTGAGTTTGAGCCTGTTGCACAGCAGATACAGCGGGTCACAGGTAGGTGCTCCCACCATGGAGATGATTCCTATTGAGCGCAGCTAGCCTTGCTTTGGAGGTTGCCATAGAAACTGTTTAACCATATGCTTCTGTGGTAAGCAGGAGCCTGCTCTAGTTAGTGAGCCTGCTAGTTTTATTTTGTATTTTCTCTTAAGGACATGTGCTACAAAGAGTTTATTGTTTTACTTTTGTTGATACCCTTTATAAACCTTTCATACAACCTGATGCTAAGACCATGCATCTATTATCAATCAGGCACTCACTCAGGCAACCCAGTTCATCTAATCATTTTATTTCATTTTTCATGTTGTATAACATCACAAACTCGAGCTTCACCCTTCACAAAAGCCTCTCATCACTTTACAATCAAACCCTTGATCAAAGGAAACTAATCTGCTGGCATCACTGCCACATACTAAAAAAACTACCCATGGTGCATTTTCATAAGTGGTAGCAGCTCAACTCAACTCAGCCTGACTCCACTCAGCTTTGAATCAGAATCTGCCTTCTTTCCATTAAAGTCTAAACTTTGATAGTAGGGGAGGTTGTTCAAGCGCAATCGCAAAGAACAGCTGTGATGTCCACCAAAATGACAATAAAGGGCATCGATGTGGAAGCATCTGCTGTTATTGGTCTGCTGAATTTCTTTTCGAGAAGGAAGGCAAGTTTGCTACCAGCAAGCAGTGAGACAGAATACTGTTAAGAAGTACAGGAGAGTCTGGAAAGTCATGCAGAGCAAAGCACATAATGAGAGGGGTTTAACTGCTGTGTTGGACATCCCACTTGTGGCCCGACTAGTGATGATCCTGTCTAACATTCAACGGCTGGAAGTGACTCAAAGTCACATTTTAGTGTCAGCCCAGCCCCCTTCGAGACGTGCCATTAGTGATCCAAAAAGCTCAAAACACCAGGCACTTGATTCATACTGTTAATAACAAAACAGTAGAGTTGAGGCAATACCATCTATTCAATATGAACCAAAAGTTTCCAGAGTTTAATGCACTGACCTTTCCTTTTTCTCTAGGGATGCAAAATATTGGATTTTGCAGAAAGTTGATTTGCCAATATTTCAAAACCCATCACACCCCCATAACAAAACGGGGATTTTTGTTAAGAGCCTCCACTTTTATTAAATAAATCCGTCCCTTTCATGGTCACTATATTTGTGTTCAAAACAGATGTGAAGCAAGGAAAAACTTTTTATTCTTTAGTAGATGAAAATTTTGATTTGGAAAAGTGGACATTCAGTGACGATGAGGTCAACAATAATGACACTCCTGTAAAAGCTAAAATATTGGCATGAATATAGCAAACTTGTTCATACCTGCAGATTCCAGGTTTTCAGGCAGACACCAGTGTAACTTGAATAATATCATACATCCCAAGAGTTCTTAAATTGGTTTAATGTACTCATGTGACCTCTTTGCAGATATGTTCATAGATCAAATCTGGACTGTAGGTATTGTCCATTAAAGACTTTAAAAACACAGAACCAACTGATTAAAACCAACTAAATATTAAAAGGACATCTTTTACAACAAAAGTCAGACACTGAAAAAAGCAAACAAGAGCTCAGCTCATTTTCAGTTGTTTAAAAAAAATCCAGTTGGTACTGATAGTTTCTGTGGAACCATATTGTGGTGAGTCATGTATTGTTAATGTTATTATTATTAATTGTGCTGTGCTTTCTTATGCTATTAAATAATTTACATGTACATGGAATGGGCAAAAGTCCTACTGCGGCAAGAGTTGGAATTTAGTAATAGTTTTCACAAGGTAGTCCTATGCTAAGAATACTGAAAAGGCAACATATTGTCAAATATTCCCAGGCAATGCCTGTATTGATCAAGATTTCACAGAATCGATAGCTACAAACGCTAAGACAGCAGTTGTAAAAAATTTACCTTTGGTAATGTCACTCATTAGTGCAGTTTAAAAGGTGGCAGTAGAAGTCAAATTACATGATGCAGTGCATGTTTCAGTTTTAAAACATTTCTATGTTCTCTGAAGACCTGAAAGTTAACCGTCTTAAGCTGGAACATTTATACCTCGTACTTGCTGTCCGTCTTTTTAAAAAATAACTCACAATAATGACTATAAATTCTGCAAAATGCATAGTAAATGTCCACAATCTATGTGCATGTTGATACATATCATAGTGTGGCCTCTGTACTTATCATATTGTGAGGTTCCTGGAAATACCCAAGCCTATAAATGGGTACATGCAGAAAACATGAGACTACATAAAATACGTTTAAAGGCCCTCTTGAAGTTCCACCTTCGCTGATCCCAGCAGAAAAAAACAATCTCAGAAACTTTAAATCTGCAACCTATTTTTTGATAAATATAAGATCAGAATAATCCATAAAATTCTATACCATTTATTCTGCATTCAAGGTAGTTTTAATTCTTTTTTAACATCTTCATTTTTGTTTGTTATAGAAGCATTTAATACTCGAAACACTGGCAGCTCTATATGCAGCATAGCAGCTTCACACTCTTCCCAAATGAATCACCTTTAATACAAAGACCCACATATCCAAGAGTAATGTGTATATTTCTGCTCTTTCCTTCTTTAAACTTCTCCGTACAGCGTGTGTCTACCTCTTTGTGAGAGTGTGAGTGTTTGAAACTGAGAGCAGGTCAATTAGGGGAGTGTTTACCAGGCACCCTGCCTGTGGCACTCCAGCAATTGAATCAATACTTGGCTGCCACACAGTATGCCGTTATAGCATGATACTGAACATATTGAACACAGATTGGCCCATCTCCCACCTCCTTTCTTTCAGGTCTCTGTCTGCTTTCTTCCTCCCATGAATGAATCTCTCCCTCTTTTTTCCTCCCACACAACTTCAGAACATCTTTTCTTTTTCTAACACTCCAATACTTACCCAAGTCCCTGCTCATGTGGGTATTAACAGAGTGAGATGAAGAGAAGAGCTCCGTGACAACCTAATAAACTCTATTCCAAAGAGAGGACATGATGCAGTCTTCAAACGACTCTGACAAGGCAGGCCAGCACGAGGCGGCAGATAAATGGGAAACTAGCTGTCTAAATTAGGTGCAGTGAGTCAGCAGCATAAAGCTCACAAGCACCAGGGTATTAAAAAAGTTTGAAAAAAATCCTCATAAAAGTTGGAACAACATGAATTAAAAAATATGTTTGCATCCCCAGCTTCAGATTTTAGAATCCTGTCCAGCAAACGCTTTACAGGTGTTTGGACTCACAGCATGATTCGGGGGTCTCCAGTAGGTCTGGGTGGCCTTGTCATAGTGATTCTGCGTCCGTTTGTCCATCTGTCTGTCCCCCTGTCGCAGTGAGGAGGGCGCCCTCTGGTGATTGCAGTGACACCTGAATTGCCGTCCTTGAGCAGGCTGACAGGAGAACAATAAATATATCAAAATTATCCAACAGTAGTTTAATATTTTGAACACATTTTGTGGCTAAGTTTTACATTTATAAGAAATGTGTGAGCGTACAGAATGTGCTATACTGTAGATAATGTACTCTGTCAAGCTATAAATGTTCTGTGCAAAAAGAGTGAGACATCGCAGTCCATATTCTCTCAATCCAGCCATTACATCAAAAGTAGATTAAAAAAGTAAACAACTAAAGATGACAAAAATCTGCCATCAAACCGTGCAAGCAGAAGTATTTCCATGATAGCATTGTATGACAGTTAAATGTGTAGTAAGCGATCTTCTAATCTAATGCACTATTTGTCAAATTCACCGTATTTCTCCTCTCCATCCACAAGATGTCACCACTGACAGCATGTTGAAAAAAAGTCCAGTTTCAATACACAGCCTTGGCTCTGAATTTCAGCAGGTAAATACTGTGGCTCGGGCCGAGTCATCAAAACAGGGTACACCTCTCCATATCCAGGGGGCAATCACACTCATGCGCAGATCAGACAGAGGGGGGAGGGAGAGTAGTAGGTTGCGTAGCGTGCGCAGTTGGTGTAAGAGAGAGATACAATATGTGCAGTAGCAATGGCTGAAAACAGCCCAAAAGAGAAAGGTCAGAGGAGCAGAAAGTGAAAAAGAAGGGCTATGACCATGAAAGAGCGAAGACCCGGGTCAACATTGGTGTAGCTTTCCGACGGTGGAGGGAACTCCACGAACTGAAAGACCTGAAAACGAACGCGGATGTCGCCGTCTTTCTGCTGGATAGGTAAGCAACATTAGCTTTGTGGTGCTTCACATAACAGTAACAGCTGTCAGGCATTCATCTTATTGTCTGATCTGCCAGAATGTACTGTTGTTGTGATGTTATCAATAACAGCAGTCGAGTTGTTTGACGAGTCAAGGTTACCTTACTTATGTTGGTCAGCTACGCAGTTTCTACGGCCGTTTCCATGACGATGCACGTCCATCAGCTTTCGGGGGTGGAGCGAGGGGTGAGGTATGAAGGGAGAGGTGAGTCTAAATTTGTTTATAAACAATCTCTCCACTCGTTTTCTCCCACATCGCTGACTACTCCTTTAACTTAAATAAGAAATATGTTCTAAAATGTATTGTAACTGTTTAAGTAAACACTTTTTTAAATATAATGCATAAAGATAAAACACTAGAATGGATTAAAAACAATTGAAGTATACTTTAAAAAATAGTAAATAATGTGTGTACTGTATCAAAAATGAGCTTGAATTGGCTTTTAAATTTATCAAATTCTAATCACAGTAGTATATATTAATTCCCTTTATCAAATGAAATTCGGTTCAATTTTATCACCTAAAAATTCCTGATAATGTGTTTTATGTGTAGACTGATGACTAAAACTAAAGTGACTCTTGGTTGCCAAAGTTGCCTTTGCCTATTGTAAAATCTAAGATATAGGATAAACTCTATATATATATATATATATATATATATATATATATATATATATATATATATATATATATATATATATATATATATATATATATATATATATATATATATATATTTATATTTATTTATATATAAATATATATATATTTATATTTATTTATATATATATATATATTTATATTTATTTATTTCACTGAAACCAATGAGCTGACATACAGCAGCAGTGATCCTTGAGATGCTTGGACACCCGATGGGCATTGTGAAGGAGAACAAAGGGCAAAGTCCACCATGGAGGAGAATGTTTGAAGCTAAAATCAAGGTGACTCGGAAAGAGGTCAGCCAATTATCAGCCGAACTCCAGAATGGTGCAACCAGAAAAGGGATACCCAAGAGGTACAGGCAAATGCCCATACCTGAGGCCTTGGAAACTGCTTAACAAAGACTCAAGGCCTTGGCCACCCGACTGAAGAGGTACCCAAGAGAGATAGAGGCGAGGAGAATAAACAGGCTGTTCTCCACCGAACCAGCCAAAGTGTACTCTCAGTGGCAGGGTAATAACACCAAGGCTGGAGACTGAACAATGCTGGAAAGGCATATGATCTATACCTACTGGCTAAAGAGGCTGACCTCACTCCATGAGCGCCTAGCAGTACAAATAAACCAACAGCAGAGAGATGGGACCCACCCAGAATGGCTGATCAAGGGCCGCAGTGTCCTGATCCAGAAAAGTCCCCAGAGGGCAACAGTCCCATCCAACTATCGGCCAATCACCTGCCTCTCCACAACATAGAAACTCCTGTCAGGCATCATTGCGGCAAAAATACGTGGGCACATGGATCAATACATGACAGAGACACAGAAAGGCATTGGTAAAAATACTAGAGGAGCAAAACACCAGCTGCTGGTAGACAGACCAGTCGCATGAGACTGTAGAGCCAGACAGATCAACCTGTGCACTGCCTGGATTGATTACATGCCACACACATGGATCCTGGAATGCCTGAAGCTGTACAAGGTCAATAAGACTCTAAGAGCCTTCATTGCAAACTCAATGAGGCAATGGAACACCATCCTTGAGGCCAACTTTGAGCCAACTGCACAAGTCTCCATCAAATGTGGTATATATCAAGGAGATGCTCTGTCATCAATGACATCAAACCGTACGCTAAGAGCGAGAGAGATGTCGACTCACTGATCCACACCACCAGGATCTACAGCGGTGACATCGGAATGTCATTCAGACTGGAGAAGTGAGGCCAAATGGTGACAAAAAGAGGGAAGGTAGTCGATAAAAAAGAGAGCATAACATTCCCAGAGGGCAGAATAGCAGATGTGGAGGAGAGCTAAAAATACCTTGGCATACCACAGGCAAATGGCAACTACGAAGAGGCCACTAGGCAAGCAGCAATGGCCAAGTACCTGAAGCAAGTAAGGGAAGTCCTAAAGAGTCAGCTCAATGTCAGAAACAAGGTTCGGGCAATTAACAGTTATGCCCTGCCAGTGATCAGATACCCTGCTGGGATAATAAGCTGGCCAAAGGAGGAAATTCAGGCCACAGATGTTAAAACTCAGAAGTTGCTCACCATGCACGGCGGCTTAGCCCAGTATCCAGAGGCTATTCACTAAGCGCAAAGATGGAGGCAGAGGGTTACTCAGCATCATAGCCACTATCCAAGATGAAACATCCAAGCTCCAGGACTATGTCAAGAAGATGGCCCCAAGAGATGAAGCGCTCAGTGAGTGCCTCAGACAGTGGAAACTGACAGGGAAGGAGGAACCAATATGGGAGGACAAACCCCTGCATGGGATGTACCCACCGACAGATAACTGAAGTGGCTGATATAAACAAATCCTACCAATGGCTGAAAAGGGCTGGACTGAAGGACAGCACAGAGGCACTAATCATGGCGGCACAGGAACAGGCCTTGAGCACCAAAGCAATAGAGGCCCAGATCTACCACACCAGGCAAGATCCCAGGTGCAGGCTGTGTAAAGAGGGCCCTGAAACAGTCCAGCACCTAATAGCAGGGTGTAAGATGCTGGCAGGAAAAGCATACATGGAACGCCATAACCAAGTAGCCAGTATAGTGTGCAGGAACATCTGTGCAGAGTATAAACTGGAAACCCCATGGTCAAAAGGGGAAGCACCTCCCAAGGTGATGGAGAATGACCGAGCCAAGATCCTGTGGGACTTCCAGATACAGACCGACAAAATGGTAATGGCCAACCAACCGGACATTGTGATCATAGATAAGCAGCAGAGGAAAGCCGTTGTGATAGATGTATCCATCCCAGGTGATAGCAACATCAAGAAAAAGGAACACGAGAAACTGGAGAAATACCGAGGGCTCAAAGAGGAGCTGGAGAAATCCTGGAAGGTGAAGGCAACAGTAGTGCCTGTGGTCATCGGGGCACTTGGGGCAGTGGCCCCCACACTGGAGAAGTGGCTCCAACAGATCCCTGGAGAAACATCAGACATCTCACTCCAGAAGAGTGCAGTCCTAGAAACAGCTAAGATACTGCGCAGGACCCTCAAGCTCCCAGGCCCTTGGTAGAGGACCCAAGCTGAAGAGCCCACCCCACCAGAGGGAGAGGGGGGTGGGTGACAGAAGAGTCTCTCTCTCTCTCTCTCTCTCTCTCTCTATACATATATATATAGATAGATAGATAGATAGATGGATAGATGGATAGATGGATAGATAGATAGATAGATAGATAGATAGATAGATAGATAGATAGATAGATAGATAGATAGATAGATAGATACACTGTATATAGATATATATTCGAAAACGTTGACAGACTTGATAGTAATTTATGTTTTAATCAGAATTGAAAAAGTTATCTTTTCTTATGAAAATAAAACAGCAATGCAGTTTGCTTGCTTTGATTAAGGTTTATTCACTGGAACCAATATTTCAATTAATTAAAATTAAAAATTTATTTATCTTTAATGTTGTTACACCAGGACTGTTGATTAACATAGCATATTTTAACAGGTCTATAATAAGATGAATAATTATGCAAAGGTTTTAATCAATGAGGATTAAAATTTAGATTAAAAGCTCAATTAGGAAGAGGCAATGTGATTGTATGACTTTGTCATTTTCCTCACTCCTTTTCAGATATGTTAACCAAACAAAGATGCAAAATATTGGCTTTTCAAATAGAATCTAGTGTGCTGATATTTTCAGTCTAACTTTGGCCCATACCAATATGATGAGGGCTGTGAAATCAATGGATATTGTCATTGTTATATCAGTCTATGTAATAAATATCCTGAACTAATGGCAAAAACTTGCAAACAACTTCTATGATGTGGTTAAGTAAGATTTCAAGATTCTGGGCCGGTTTCACAACTTTGGTGCAGTTAGATGAGGCTAAAGCATGCTGTAAGCTAAATTTGCATTGTTGCATTCATTTGTGATAGTTTAGTAGAGAAGGAAAGCTTTTTGGATTTCTTTTTGATTCAGAATAAATGATGTTGCATTATCAGGTGTTGAATAAAACAGGGAGAATAGCTCTGGCTAGGGCACAAGGTTGTAGCTTAAATGCAGTCATGTCTTTTGTTAAAATATACCAAACCATATCATTATCACAGTATACACAGAGGTCTACTAGCCAGCTGAAACATTGAGAAGTATCATAATTATGTTAAAAATAAGCACACCAGCTCAACCCCATATGCCACTCAAAAAGTTCTGTTTTTTCTAAATTTACAGAGGAGCTTTATTCAGCTGCGTCTAATAAAAGTTGTTTGCACAGACAGGCTTAATATGTCATGTCAAGGAATAACTCATCCCAGCTAAAAGTGTTACAATTACTCTGACATAAGAGTTTAAATATTTGGCAGTAAATTAAAGCAGCTGACATTTACCTTACGCACATGTTCACCCAATAAAAAAAACAGCTTTTACAAATTATCCTTCCTCAAATTATTAACTCAAGCTAATTTTAATCCACAATGTCAGAGCAGGTAATGATGTGCCTTTTTTAAGCATTCAGTGCTAAATACATTCCTTCTCATAGTGGAGCAACTTGTACTTGGCTGCTAGGACTGAGACACAATCTGACAGAAATTGGTTATTTTTGCCAGCCTTGGCGAAAACTTCAATAAAGCTCAAACAAGCAGAGCGCATAATCACTAGCAGTCTGCCTCTACAGCGGTGGAAGCAGCATCCAAAGCCGGCATTCTGTCAAGGAAGACTGAGAAATCAGTTTTTCTTATCTTTGATGGCTTTACTGTTTTTTTTTTTTTTTACTTCCATTACTTCATTTTCTCTCCAGTTCTCTCCTCACAGCCCTCAGAGCAGAAACGCACACCGTCTATAGCATAGACACTCTCTCTGCGGCACAATGCTGCTGTATTGTTTTCTCATTACTCTATCATGTTCAACTCAGTCAAGAGTTTCCCCCTTCTGTCTCCCTGCACCGTCTCTGTAACATTCTCCTCCTTTTGTTTACCTGACTTTGTACCAGCTGTACTATCTCCATGTGAAAACTGTACTTTCTAATTTCTAGATATGTCATCAAAACAGTGATTGGAGGATTTCATATAATTGCTGTTTTCTTGCAGCAAATGCGCTTGTACTTTTTGGCCTCATTGTTATTCTGCTCAGTGCTGCAGGGACATTGGAGGCCATGGGAACACAAACCATCCTCTGCATTCCTCTAACCTAAAGTCGGGTGCCCACGTAGTGCCACAGAGTCAGCTGAGTAAAAATCTTCTTTTTGCATCCTACAAAGTCCTCCCTTCTTTTGCCTCTCCACTCATTAATGTCATGCACAGAGCTGAACATGTGCCCTGGTTTTTTCTTTACTCCCTGTTCTTGTCGAGGGCAAGGGTGCAGCAATGTTTTTCAGGACTGCAGAACCTGCTGTGGGTGGGTGCTAATTCTAATTGGAGAGACATTATGCAGCAGGGAGCCTTGCGGACAGGCCTCCTTTTGACATTTTGGTATTTCTCAGTATGGCAAGGATTTGAATAATGTCAGTGAAGCACATAGTTGTTTGGCTAACAAGAGGGCTATGCTGAGACACTAATGATTGTTAGAGTGGAAATGGAGCAAGCTAAAAGCGAACAGAAACAAGGTTATCGGTAGGTAGTCGTAGCCGCAAAGCAGGACAGAGAGAGACTACTCCCACTCCTGAGATGAAGTAAAGTACAGAAGAACTTCACTGACCATGAGGAAGCTTCATGCTGCAGAACATGTTTTTATCAATGCTGCTTTTGACTAGACACAACAAAATGAGAATAAAAAATGTTAGTTAGTCTTTTGATACTCAATTTCGAATGCCAAATTAGAAAATTAGTGTTCCAAAGCCTTGTCTGACAGGAGCCCTCGCAGTGTTTTTTAAAATATTTTCCATGATATCATCAACTCCAGCCCATCAGATATGTCTGAGATTAAAAACTAAAAGACACTTTCACCAGGAACACTTGTTCACACCAGTTAACACAGTCATAAGTCAAAACATAACACTGATCAGACCTCAGATTGGGGAATAACTTTGAAAACAAATTTCTCATTGTGAAGGAATGGCATGAAGTTTTTTTTGTGGGGTCAGGGAAACTGTGTCCTCCAACTGACATAATTTCACACTGTGTTTCTGCATTCCTATTTACATGTGTAAATAGGAATATATCTTTAAAACAAAGGCAAATCCTCAACACCCCCTTCCATGTGGATAAGTCCGTATTGACCCCAATGCAGGTGTTGGACCTTTTTTGTGGGTGACAATTAGTGACTATAAATGGATATTATTTAGCTCTTTCTTTGTGGTCAACCGAAACTTTTACTTTGAATGACAAGCATGTATGTTAAATTTTAAAGGACACGTGGTTATGTATTGTGCCATAAATTTTGATAATTTTAGATAACTTACCAGACCAGTTTTAATTTCTTTGATTCAGTTTAATAGTCTTTTTACTAAAAATATCTTTTAGTTTTGGTCATATTTAGTCATCTTATTGTTTTCATTTTAGTCTAGTATTAGTTGATGAAATATAACATTTTAGGTGACCAAATCTACTGTAAATTTAGTCAACTGAAACATTAAGTGTAAAGGGTAAGGCATTTTTTGTTTCCTTGGATTTCTGAAGTCATGTTTTACATGAAACATCTAATAACTCTTTATTGAATGCCAGTAAAGTCTGACTGTCTAAATTAACAGAAACAAATTTAACTTTTGTGTGAAAAGCAATCACCTTTATTCAGGCAACCAGGCAGAGCATCTCTGTTAAAACACCAGAATTGAAGATAAACCTGGTCTCCATGAATATATTGATCGAAATGAGAGTACTTCTGATTGGATTTCTTCCTAACTTATCCCGCCATCACAAAGCTAAGGCAGATGTGATTGGATGTTCTACTTTCTACATGATGAAATTTCATCTGAATTGGATTATGTCTGTCAAACATTTTCATCGAGTTTTTATCTGTTGGCGAAAATGTCAGTTTCTTTAGTTTTAGGGCGTTTTCACATTAGGCCCACTTATTTCGAACCGTGCTGTGGCATGGTTCGCCATGGGTTCACCCCCCCCTCCCCCTCCCCCTCTGGCTTGCATTCACACTGGCAACATCGAACCATGCCCGGACCCACTTGTGTATTTACTCAGTTTGAAACAGCAGGGGGCGATATGCACATAACTGGTTACCAAACCTGCTACGGAGGAGAACGAAGAAGAGACTACCATGATAACCATTTCCTACACCAAACAACCAATGTTTACGTTTCGCTCTCTTCTACATTTTCCTTCAAATGTGTTTTTTTTATCGTGTTTGAGACGGCATCAGCGACCTTCTGGATCCTCGTAAATCATCGTAATCCTCAACCAGAATAAACAAATCAACAAATTGAGTAAGCAAAAGATTCAACCGCGGGATTAACAGGAAGTAATGCATTAAAAGTAGATCGGTTCGGACCACTTTGTTTCACACCAGTGAAACCGCACCAAATGTAGGGAGATGGAGTGGATCGAGACCACCCCTTCATGAAGGTCTCGGACCGTACCGTACTAATGTACCAAACCCTGGGCCAAATCTTCTTTGGTGCGCACTAAATATGGTTGGTGTGAAAACGCCCTAAGACTACAGAGTAGGTTGGGGACATTGGAGGCATAATTCCTGGTAGTTAAAATATAATGTTGTACACAATCCTATTTCATGACAGAGTTTGACATTGTGTAAATGGATACGAGTGAGGATTAATGAGGATATTTTACACCTCATCACGAGGATGCCTTTTGCAAAGTTAACCTAAAGAACTGCTAGATCTTTAGCTACCTATTTTTTTCTTGCACTTTCTTTTTTTAGCATTTTGTTGCCGCTAGCTCGACTTTTGACAGGTTTTCCAGGCATTAAATTCAAAGAACATATACTATGCCAGAAGACACTGCATTTTTCAGTTTCAGTTGTTTATAAAAACTGCTGTGGGTCAGCAGTCACATCATGTGTCCAAAATTTTACCCCAAAATTGTTCCCTTTGCTGCATCAGTGGCATGTGAATGTGTGTGAATGTGTACAAATGGGAATAGTGAATACTCATGGAACATCTTCCATTACAGCCTCCACAATGTGTGAGTGTAAAGTGAATGGGTAACTTTGCCCTGCAGTGTTAAAGCACTTGAATAGTCATTGTCCTAAAAACCACTGTGAAAGTTTAAACGCATTTCTAATGTTCATGTAATACATTGCTTTTAGTGCTATTTTTCATTATGCATGGGGTTTCAGTGTTTGAAAATTGTACCTCATAATGACTATTCACAATTTTTAGTAAACGTGGCTTAATTTGTTTGAAGAATGGTTTCCAAGAAGGATTTAATTCAGCTGTCTTTGAGGAATGTTGTCATTTGAGCACACAATTATTCCTCACAGCAGTGACCTTGTCTTTGTCTCTCTTCTCTAATGACTCATTATTCGCTTCCCTATTTGCTCTAAACCTCTGGAACATCAAATAATAGACACCAGCAACAAAAATTAACCGACTGTTCCTTAATGAAACACTGAGCTTGTATAATTTCAAAGCCAGACAAAAGGTCAGATCACTGAATGAAGACTCTGGTTAATTTCACTCAAACATACATCTCGGCAGACTCTATTCATCAATTTAAACCAGACTGAAATTGTCAGAGTACTTCATCAAGCTGAGAGCAGGCATCTATATGCTTAGATTTACTGTCTGACTGCTGTGTCTTTGTTTTTCTTATCCAGTACATGTTAAAGTTTTCTCATTCTAGTCCCAAATGTAAGTATTGATTGGTAACACTATAAAGTATTCAGTCACTTTCTCAAACTCCTTCCTCATGAGTCCACACATACTGACCATTTGTTCCCGCTGCTGATGTTGTTGTTGTAGTTGGTGGCACTGCAGCGTGAGCTGAGCGATGGTCTTGTCTCGACATCTCAGTTCCTCTCTGAGCATCTGCACTTCCTTGGTTAGCTCCCCCAACTGAAAGTGCACACACAGTACTGTTAGTTACAGTGAACAAACCCACACACACAACCAATCAATCATCCTTTGAAGCTTAAGGTTAACTTTCTTACTTGTGTTGCAGTGGTATTGTCTTCAATGTCCTCGGGAACTTCAGCTGGAGAGTCTGTATCCTCGAGCTAAAAGCAAACAAACATAAATGCACACATGAATATAGCAGTAAACATACAGTACAACAAAAACAAAGTAAGCTCGATCAATGGCATATGCCCCAGGTGAGACTGAAAGGCTAAATATAACAGTGTAAGACAATTTTGCTCAAAAGCACATTGCTCATCTAACCATGAACTCTTAGTCACCACAGCAAAGCCACTAAAAGTGTTCCTCAACATCTAATACATTTATCTCCCCTCGTATGTGCTGTGAGACCAAGTGTAACGAAGTGTAGCACTGCTGGTTTTATTTCATAATCAGATGCTAATTTGATCATACACATACCCAGTATTCCTTAAAAACAGAATGATTAATTTTGTTAAATGTATAAAAAAGCCCCTAACTGGTTATTATGCAGTTTTGAAATTAAACAATCAGACTTTCAGATTTTTTATCCTAGTTGGACCAAAACACTGTTTTTTCACCAGTACAGATTTTCTGTCTTTATGCCGTAATAGTTCACCGCAAAAGAAAAATGATTCTTGATGTTTTTTTCTTAAAAGGAAATCAATCTTTTGTTTATCACTGATCTTCAGGTTGATAAATGTTTTATTAATTACAAGATTTAAAAAAACAGCAACTTAGACAAATTTCTCTCACTTTCACTAGAACTAATCTCCACTGGAAAACGTTGAGTAACTGACCCCTTATTTACCGAAGACATTCTCAGATGATGTGGCAAGGCAGAGGCAAGTCCAGGTGTGCAGCCATGCAACCATGATTTACAAATATACAAAAACTAATGCTTTACTTTGATGTACTCCATGAATTTACACTGGAAAATTTTTTAAAGGATTCTGATGTTTGATGGAATGCAGTGGGTGTAGGGAATCATTACCTTTCTGTGACGACCTACACATGTGGACAAAATTGTTGGTACCCTTCCATTAAAGAAAAAAAAAACCCACAATGTTCATGGAAATAATTTGAAACCAACAAAAGTAATAATAAATAAAAATTGACCGAAAACCAAGTAGCTTTTGAATTGTATTCCAACAGAATTTGAAAAAAAAAATGAAACTGGCTTAAGAAAAAATGATGGTGCCTTGAACTTAATAGTTTGTTGCACAACCTTTCGAGGCAATCACTGCAATCAGGTGATTTCTGTAACTCTCAATGAGAATTCTGCACCTGTTGACAGGTATTTTGGTTCACTCCTCGTGAGCAAACTGCTCAAGCTGTCAGGTTTGAAGGCTTTCTTTTCCAGACAGCATATTTCAGCTCCTTCCACAAATGTTCAATAGGATTGAACGCAGATCAGATGCAGTATAGCAGCCCCAAAATATAACTGAGCCTCCTCCATGTTTCAAAGCAGGTACAGTGTTCTTTTCTTTGTAAGCTTCATTTTTGCGTCTGTGAACGTAGAGCTGATATGACTTGCCAAAAACCTCGAGTTTTGACCCATCTGTCCAAAGGACATTCTCTCTGAAGTTTGTGACTTGTTAATGTGCATTTTGACAAATTCCAGTCTTGCTTTTATGATTTGCTGTTCTTCCATTAAGTCCACTTGTGCTTGAACAGTGAAGAGTGGTGTGATCTGATATTGTAATACCTTGACCTTGGAATTCACCTCTAATCTCTTTGGAAGTTGTTCATTGCTCTTTGGTTACCATTCGTAATATCTGTCTCTTCAATTTGTCATCCATTTTCTTCTTGTGGCCACATCCAGGGAGGTTGGCTACGGTCCTATGGACCTTAAACATCTGAATAATATGTGCAACTGTAGTCACAGGAACATCAAGCTGCTTGGAGATGTTCTAATAGCCTTTACTTTAATCATGTTTGTCTATAATTTTCTTTTCAATCTCCTGAGACAACTCCCTCCTTAGCTTTCTGTTGTACATGTTCAGTGTGGTACACACCACCATACCAAACAGCACAGTGCCTACTTTTCACCCTTTAATTGGCAGACTGACTGACTACAAGCTTGAAGACACCTGTGATGCTGATTACAGGACACACCTTAGTTTAACATGCCCCTGTGGTCAAATTATTTTCAATCTTTTCTAGGGGTACCATCATTTTTGTCCAGACCAGTTTCATTAGTTCATTTTTTTAATGATTCTGTTGAACCACAATTCAAAAGCAATGTCTGATTTTCATTACTTAATTTTCAGTAAAATTTTATTCATTACACCCACCAAGGAGGTTATGTTTATGGGAGAATTTGTCTGTCTGTCTGTGAACAAAATCACTCAAAAAGTTATGGATGGATTTTGATGAAATTTTCAGGAAATGTTCAGCATGGGAAAAGGAAGAACTGATTCAATTTTGGTGTTGATCCAGCGTCTGGATCCACCATGACAAAAAATGTGATTTTTGTGAATAACTACTGAACTAAAATAGATATCATTATCAATCCAACTGCTAATGGTATGTTTTCAAGGTCAAGGAATCTAAATATTTTGATGAAATAAAGTTAGGACTAATATTTTTGGTGAAAATCACAATATGGGTGAGGACTGTGGCACTGGCGGAGGTCTGCGCTCTCCGAGTGCTTTTCTAGTTATTACTTTTGTCAGTTTCAAGTTATATCCTTGACCATTGTGAGTTATTCTTTCTTTACGGGAAAGGTACCAACAATTTTGACCAAATGTGTATATTAGTTTTACATTTCACTTTAACATTTGGGACTTGTCAGTTTTAAAGCTAGGGTTGGTATTCTGATTTAGATAGACTTTTTGTAATACTGGTTAAAATGATCTTTATGACCCGATAGCAATCAATTCATAATGTGTTCTTAAAATAGAGCTAAAAATATCCGCTATCTACAGCAGGAATAAACCTGGGAAAACACAAACCAATCACATCTTTGTTGCACACATTTTTAAACCAATCAAATCCTGCCGCCGTTCTGCCTGCCTCCTGCGCGTACATTTCACTGGCATGCACTGGCCCTAATTCAATGTAGCCAAGCTGAGAGGGATCAAAGTCCACTGGAGAATGCTTACCTGTCAAGTTTTGGCTTTGAAAATAAGGGAAGCCAGCTACGAGGTGTCCCACAACCCCAACCAAGCTCCAGTATCCCTCACATTTTAAGACAGGTGTGCAAGAAATCTAAAATAAACACTTTGTTTTTCTTGGTTTGTTCCGCTGTTGGCTCTAATCTTGCGACAGCTGCCACCCAGGCTACTGCAGGTCAAATCATCAAATTTTATTTTTTATTTATAAAGCACTTTTCATACATTAAGAATGCAGCACAAAGTGCTATACATGTTAAAAACAGTCCCCACCCCCTCCACCCCCCATTCAAAATCCTTCCCAACGCATACCCCACCCCCCCACACACACACGTACACGCACACACACACACACACACACACACATAACATGATTTTAAAAGCGTGTGGCTGAGTACAGAGGAGCCAGGTCAGGAAACGCTAGGAGGCCGACTGCACTGGGCGACGCCCACGGTCCAAAGCCAGGACGCCTCCACCCAGGCATGTCCCGCTACAGGACCAGCGAGGGGCCCACCGCAGCAAAGCACTGCTGCAGACCCCCACCCGTCCAAGACGACGCCCACCAAAGATAGAGACATCCCAGCCAGAGCCATCAGCGGCCCCCAGTGCAGGCAGCCCCCTGCTGAGGAAACACTGGAGATATGGGATAAAAACATAAAACTACATAGGCTAAGAATCTTGAAATAAATAAAATAAATAAAACACTAGTAAATGAAATAAATAGTAATAGGATAAGAATAACAAGTAAAAAGGTGAGATTATATAAATAAATAAAATACAAATATAGATAAAAAATAACATAAAAATATGGTATTAGTTAAAAGCTAAATTAAAAAGGTGGGTCTTGAGCCTACTTTTAAAAATATGAACATTCTCTGCAGCCCTGAGGTCCTCTGGCAGGCTGTTCCACAGACGGGGGCCATAATGCTGGAAAGATGCCTCACCGTAAGTCCGTGTTCTAGCTTTAGGAATTATCAAGAGGCCAGTGCCAGAGGATCTCAGGGTTCGCGAGGGTTCATATGGTAAAAGCAATTCTGAAAGATAAGAAGGTCCAAGACCCCTAAGACATTTAAAACCATTAAAAGGACCTTAAAATCAATCCTAAAACACACAGGGAGCCAATGCAGTGATTTTAAAACCGGTGTAATGTGTGCCCGCCTTCTGGTCTTTGTCAGCACACGTGCTGCTGAGTTCTGTAACAGTTGTAAACTTGAGATGTTTCTTTTTGGAAGACCAGAAAGCAGGGCGTTACAATAGTCAATACGACTGGAGATAAAAGCATGCATAAGCGTCTCTGTGTTAGCCCGGGAGAGAAACGGGCGGACTCTGGCGATGTTCTTTAAGTGATAAAACCCTGTTTTTGTTACATTTTTAATATGTGGAATAAAATTGAGCTCAGAGTCAAAAATGACGCCCAGATTCTTAACCTGATTGGATGGAGTTAAAGACAGGGTTTGGAGTTTTGATAAAAGTTTCTCTCCCTGAGCCTTAGGATCAATAATTAAAACTTCAGTTTTGCCCTGGTTGAGCTGTAGGAAGTTTTCTGCCATCCAGGATTTAATGTCTAAAATACAATTAAAAAGGGCATCAATGGGCCCTGTGTCATCAGGAGACATGGATATGTAGAGCTGTGTATCATCAGCATAACTGTGGAACATAATACCATGCCTCCTGATGACATCTCCCAGTGGGAGCATGTACACATTAAAAAGTACGGGGCCTAAAATTGAGCCTTGGGGAACACCACATTTCACTTCATGGGTTCTTGAGGAGCATGTATCCAAGCTTACCAGAAATTTTCTACCTGTGAGATAAGAACTGAACCACTGAAGGGCAGTACCAGAGAGGCCTACAAGGTGTCTTAGTCTATTTAAAAGAATCATGTGATCTACTGTATCGAAAGCAGCGCTTAGATCCAGTAGGACAAGGACTGTGAGTTTGTGGAAGTCCAGGTTGCACCTAAAATCATTAACAATTTTTAGTAGTGCAGTCTCTGTACTGTGGTTCGGCCCTAAATCCAGATTGAAATTTCTCAAGAATGGAACGCTTTATTTAAAAAATCATTCAACTGAATAAAAACAAGTTTTTCTAAAATTTTGCTTAAAAACGGTAAGTTGGACACTGGTCTGTAGTTATCAAAAACATCAGGATCCAAATTGTTCTTCTTCAGAAGGGGTCTCACCACTGCCGTTTTAAGGGCAGCAGGGAAACAGCCCGTCTGAAGAGAACAATTCACCATATCTAAAAGCTCAACTTCAAGGAAACCATAAAGTGATTTAAAAAGTGATGTTGGAATAGGATCTAAAAGGCAGGTTGTTGGTTTTACTTGGGAGAAAACTCTACCAAGCATTTCAGCATCAACCAGTGCAAAACTGTCCAGTGTTTCCTCAGGTAAAAACAAGCTTTCTAAGGTATTAAAAGCAGTATTTTGATCAGATAAAATAGAAGATCTTATAAAATCAATTTTACCCCTGAAGTGGTCTGCAAAGCCTTCACAAAGGGAGTCTGAAGGAGTGACTTGGTTTCTGTTAAAAACAGGGTTAATTAAAAGATCAATGGTGTTAAAAAGGATTTTTGGGTTGTTCTTATGATCAGTTATAATGTTGGTGAAATATGTGGTTCTGCTTTCTGAGAGCAATGTTGTATGTTTTAGATGCTCACAGTATATTTGATGATTCACAGTTATCTTGTTTTTCTCCATCTCCTCTCAGCTACTCTGCAATTTCTTTTTTAATTTTTAATTTCCTCATTTCTCCACGGAGGTGTGCGCTTTGGCAGTACCTTCTTTGTTGTTAGTGGAGCTACAAGGTCAAGTGTGGTTTGCAGTTTATTAATAAAATGTTCAACAATAAAATCACAGGATGCAGGTGTAGGAGCTGGAGAATGATTACCCAAGATTTCAATAAAATTTGCAGACACTTCTGAGGTAAAATAGAGAATAAAACTTGTGATATTATAAAACACACAGTAATGGTCTGACACAGCCAAGTCAACAACAGAGGACACATTGGCTGATAGACCATAACTGAGGATTAAATCCAATATGTGTCCTCTCGTGTGACTTGGCTGTGTGACATGTTGTTTAAAATCCAAGTAACTAAGTAAATTTAAAAACTCTTTTGCCATAAAATCAGAGGGATTGTCTATGTGTATGTTAAAATCACCAGATATAATGATAAAATTGTAAGTGGCGTGGATTATGGATAAAAACTCAGAAAATTCAGTGATAAAAGCAGCATCATGTTTTGGAGGTCTGTAAACAGTGATGCAGATAATTGAAGGACTGTTAAAAACAATAGCATGGTGCTCAAAGGTGGTGTACTGCTCAAATTTTATTTCTTTAGTTTTTAGTGAATTATTCACTATTGATGCAGTACCACCACCTTTTCTGCCACTTCTCACGGAGAATGTAAAGTTAAAATTTGTTGGGGAGGCCTCGGTGAGAATAACTGGTGCATCTGTACCCAGCCACGCTTCGTTAAGAACATACAGTCTATCTTGTTATCTAAAATCAAATCGTGGATAATAAAAGATTTGCTTAAAAGGGAACGGACATTTAAAAGTGCCATGTTGATGGTGACAGGTGAATTACAGACAGTACTGGTGGGTGGTAGATGTTTTGGGAGAGGCCTGAGGTTATTGAAGTTCACAGAGTGAGCATGATGGAGTCTGGTTGTGTGACGGTGAGTGATAATAACAGGTATTGATGAGTGGTTGGTGAAAACAGGGGGCCCAAGTCCAGTATTGTGAGTGTCAGAGGTGGAACTAAAAACATAGGAAGTGGGACCGGGGGGACATCATTCAGGGGTGGGCAGTTCAGTCTGTTTGAGGTGATGTGATGACAGTGAGGGGAGTGTGTGCTGTAAACCATAGGCCAGGTTGGCAGACAACATGCGGGCCCCAGCTCTGTTCAGGTGGAGGCCATCTGGACTGAAAAGGTGTCTCCTCTCCCAAAAGGCGTCAAAGTTATCAACAAAGCCCACTCTATGAGTGCTGCAGGCTGAGGAGAGCCAGGTGCTCAGGCTGAGTAGCCTGCTGAAGCGGCCAATGCCCCTGCCACAGGTGGGGGTGGGGCCGGAGATAAATACACTCAGCTGGTGCTGCTGGAGTTCATTAAAAAGCTGTGTGAAGTCACGTTTTAAAAGCTCGGACTGTTGTCTGGAGGTGTCGTTGGTGCCCACGTGAATGATGATCTTGTTTACCTGCGGGTGAGAGGTGAGGACATCGGGGATTTTCTCCGTTATGTCAGAGACTGTGGCGCCAGGGAAACAGAGGGTGAACGCCCCCCTCAGACGGACGTTCCTGATGAGGGAATCCCCGATGAGGAGTGTCGTGGCCAGCTGTCCAGGGTGAGCGGCCGGCTCGGCGACCCCGCCATCCCCGTCAGGCGCCTGGAGGTGAGGACTCCTCGTGTGCCATCGCACCGCGTCCCTGAGGAGCCGCTTTCGCTGAGACGAGGGGCGGGAGGACGGAGGCGAGCGGCCCGGCACCGCGCGGCCCGGTGCTGGACGTCCATCCCCGTGGGCACTGGCGGGCCTGAGTGGGGGGAAGGCTGTGGTGTCTGTCAGCGGGGGCACCGCGTCCGTCAACTGGGAGACGTTGGGATCCGCAGGGCCCAGGACCGCCGGCTCCAAGCTCATCGATAGAGCCGAGAATTTGTTGGTGAGGGTGACGCCGACGGAAGGGGAAGCCCCGCACGGAGCTCTGCCAGGAGCACCGCCAGGAGCCCCGCCTGGAGCCCGTTTCCGACTGCGGACGGCCACTTCGGACCATGGAGTCCCACCGCTCGGGGTAGAGCAGGAGGGCCGCTGACAGCTGGAGGAGGAAGGCTCCCAGATGACGGTGTCCCTCAGAGCCGCGGTAGCGCTATGGTGTTGCAGCTCACCGGTCTGTGTGGTCTCCAGCCAGCTGGACAACGCTGGGAGCCGAGATTTGAGGGTGGTCAGCAGTGAGTCCTTCCTCTGCAGTTCGTCCGACAACCGTCCAATATCCTCCAGAAGATCAGCGATCTTTTTCTGGGCCCTTTTGAGTTGGTGCCCTACCTCTGCAGGTAAGGAAGCGTTAGCCGTAGCGTTAGCCGTAGCCTCCATTGTTGCCATGCTCGGTGAAATCCAAAAGTCCGATGACTAAAACCCCTTATCCAGTTAAAAGCGCAACTTAAAAGAAACCCTATAGCCAAGGCTCAATGCATTAAAAGCATTTAAAACCTTTAAAAACTGAATAAAAGCGGCAGCTCTGCTGTGTAGCTTTGCTGTGTGTCTGCCGGGTTGCGCATGCGTAGATGTGTACATCCAAGAATTACAGAAGGCGACCTGGTGGCAGGTGGCAGTTCTCGCAAGGTTTTTCTTCTTTTTTGGTTTTACGGCAGTTGGTATCCATCATTTTGGAACATTACCGCCCCATTCAAGCTAGTGACGAAGTTCAGTTTGGAGAGGCAGAGGAATGTTTTTTATTATTATATCGTCACACAGGAGATTTATGGAAGAATGCTAACACAGGAGGATGTTGAGAAAGAGGATAAGATACATAGAATACGTTAGTTTTTTACAATCAACATCGGATTGTGAGTAGGTCTGGGTATCAATTCAGATTTTCTGGATCGATTCGATTCGACATTACCAGGTCTCAAATCGATTCAATTCAGGATACGATAAAATATTTATTCAGTCTGGGATATCTCACTTAAAATAATACTGTAAACTTAAAAAGTGACCCTTTGACCTGGTGCATTATTAAAATTGTTTTTAGATTAAGAAATGAACCCAAAGCAGTTACATTAATGTTTTATTAATTATATACATTAATCAGGGTTCCCACGCGTCCTGGAAAACCTGGAAAATGATTGCCCAATTTTCCAGTCATGGAAAACAAATGGAAAATGAGGAAAAAAGTGAAATGTCCTGGAAAATGATTTGTCTTCCTTCTAGGTTGAAACATAGAAAATGAAGTAAAAATGTACTTGGCAACTAATGTACGCATAGCCAGAAAATGTGAGTAGGTAAAATAATGCAAGTTAAGGCATAAAATATAAAAACTCATAACAATGGGGACAAAAAGAAATAGTAAAAAAAATGACAAAATAAAATTTAGGCTAAATTAACAAAATCTATTCATGTAAAAGCAGAGTAAACATAGATAAAAAAAATATGTATAACCATAAATTTATAATGGTAAGACACAAAAAAGCCAGACTTAACAGATAGCTAACAGACAATGCTCGTGCTGGAGAGTTAGAAACAATGAATTCTAAGATCAACATGATCAATAGCTAGAGAAATTGTTAATCAACCTCTAATCTCGTTTTTTTAGAAGGCTAACTAAAATTGAAAACTGCCCACAGCAACAATGTAACTTCAGTTGGTTGTGTTACACTGGAAAATGTCCTGGAAAATTATTTCTAGAAAAGAGTGGGAACCCTGATTAATGCGTATTCTGCATATTACTTGTTTTCTGTCCAACTCCTCTTTTCCTTCGTGATTGTAAAATCCGAAATACGTCCATACGTCAGCGTTTAAACTCGCCGCTGGTGCCCATATAGTGCTATTTGCTTCTGCCATGTTTGTTTGATTACTTGCAGTAAAATCTCACGAGATTTTATTCAGTGGAAAGCAGCGCTAAACGCAGATCACGTAATACTAGATGGGTTGATACAACAGGCTGCTTCTCTGCACCTCCAATGAAGAAAAAACTACCCAAGTTAAAAGATCGATCTTTGGATTTTATGGATCGATTATAAACCATTTAAAGGTAAATCGATTAAAATCAATTAAATTGATTTTTTAAACCCAGCCCTAGTTGTGAGTACTAACTAACTGTCCATGTTTGTTTTTTTAGCCTTACTAAGATAATGTTTTGGTGTTATTTTGCTGCTGACTGAGACATGACTTGGTGTAGTGTAAAAGAAAAACATGCTGGGGGCTGGTTTGGAGTTGAATCAGTCTTCTGGCTGTGAATCAGCGACGCTCGTGCATGTGAGCAGGGGGCGTCATTTTGGAAGAGGGGTGGGACGGGCTCCGCAGAGCCCTGAGGATATGCTACATTCAAATGCATGCTAGTTTTCCAAAATAACTGACCCTAGTTTTAAATGTTTTACCAAACTGATATGTTTCAAAACATTAAAAATATGTATTTTCCAGGTGAATATAAACCGATTTATGTGGCTGATGGTCCTTTTTCATTTAGTATTAGGAAATAGCATAAACTGCCCAATGACAGCGTTTTCAGTGTTTTCCCTACCAGTCTGTTGGAGTGGTAGCCCATCACCTCTGCAAAATTAACCACTATACCAAAAGAAAGTCACTTCGTAGATTTTGATGGACATTACACAATTTAAGAATATTTCCTTAATGCAAAATAATATAAGCATGTTGTCCTTGTTTGTCTAGCTCAGCCTTTTGAGAAACACATTTCATTGTTTTCCAACTTCTTATTGGCTCGCAGCATACATCTGGCAACCCTGCTCTATATGGCCACCAAATCCTAACAGATACGCCTAGGGGAAGACCTATCCTTCAAAATTTTATGTACTGTATGGTGAATGTGACTTTTTTCCATATGTGTGAAATAAAACTTTAATGAAAGAAAAGGAAAAGGAATCATGAAAAAATCATATCAATCAAAAACTAAATTTACCAAGATAGGTGAACATTTTTAAAAGATTCAAACAGCTATTTTGACAGCGTTTGTCTCCTGATCAACTTTTGGTCTATTGCCACTAGATTGTAAGTTTGAAACAAGGTATATAAACGTTTTTGACAATCAAACAACTTCTCACAAAACACAGTCAATAAACTGTCATGGTTAACATTTACATTTACACTCTTTTGTGCTTTAACAGATAAATATTTAATCATGGTCTTTCCCTATTTTGAGGCCTTTTGACCTGCTCTCTCTCCCGCTTTCACATGCCTAAGCACTGTCTCTCTCTCCACTGTTCAACAAAAGCTACAAAAAGACCCCCAAAATACTTTGAAAAGTAACTAACCTTAATTTGTCTTTTGTTAAACACATAAAAATGCCATTTTCATTGTAAGGAGACTCTTAATTTTCAGTACAACTACAGATTTAAGGTGATATTTTCCTTTAATTCCGCTCTTTGTAGAAGTAAGATTTATGTTTTCAGTTAGAAAATGCTTTTAAAATACATAAACAAATTAATAAGCACATATGTTGGGAGTCTAACTTCTCTTACAAATAGTAAAGACAGATCTGCATTCAGAACAGCTTGAGGCTCACTTTACAGCCACTGCCATGAGATGAAAAGAAAAACAGCACTGCGGATAATGAAACAAAAAGGCCAACATAATTATTTTCCCCAGCAGGGGCTATGTGTAGTATGTGTTTCTGCCAACTGTACAGTGAATATGTCTGAAGGAGATTTGATATAAATGCAAACACAAATATCACCTCCTACGTTTGAAGGGGTTAACTGATGGAGGGCGTTCAAGTTGATTTAAAATAGAGCTGGCAGGTGCTTATGTTTTGAACATTCTAGCAATTTCCTTCTCTTTGTTGTATGTTTGAATGAGGGTTTAATTTTGTCTTTTATGTATGTTCAAATTTTATGGATGACATCTTTATTCCTGCTCTTTTCCTGTTACCGGACATGAATTGATCAGTTGATTATTTTCACAAAAGCACAACTATATCATACATGCAGACCGAGGCGTAAGTACATATGCACGTGAATCTTATGCAGTGGAGAGGTGAAAGGAAATTTAAAAACACAAATAGGATAATAGTGATAATTATGTTGTTTGTCCAGTGTATTCATGCTTGCCCTTTAAATAATCCATTACAGCTGCTTCACAGAGCTGGCTTGATATTTACATCCCTTTAACATTTCAGCTTCACTATGACGACCGAGGTCCCTCCTTTGATTGACCTTAAGGAAAATGAACATAGATATTGGGCTGAAAATAAACTTGCTGTTCATTTTTACATTTGTTTGAGTGCTCTTGTGTTTGAACTTGTAAGAGGCACATTAGTAAAGGACACCACCAGAGAGCTCAGGCCATATACAACTATCCGCTTTGTAAAAAAAAGAATGTGACAGTTAGGCTATCCTGGGGTTAAAACCGAGTCCAGTCATCAGTGTATTATCAGATAGGGTGAACCATTGGTCAGACTACACCATCAACACTGTCTGCACTTTTTACTGCAATATTTTCATCAGCACACCAACAATCTGTCTTTGAGTTACACTAATGAGTGATCATGACCGGTGACTTTCAGCCACCTGCATTGATAGACAGTCGCAGCATCAGAAAAAACATAGTGCGAGTTTTACAAGCTGTTGGTGTCTCTGAGGTCTCACGGTTCACAGACTGCAGAGCTGAATTTATTACATCCCCTCTTCAGCTACACTGGTCATACATATTCTGTATTTCATGTCTGCATAAAGTTAAATCTGGAGGATGTTCACAGTTTATATGCTGAACAGGCACAGAGCACATGTGGTGTCTGTCGTGTCCACAAAGTTAACAGCAAGTGTATCTTAGAGTTAGAGCTAGAATCCAGAAGCGACTCGCGGAGCCAGCTGGGAATTGCAGGGGGAGCTCCTGTGCCATGCCCCCTTATGCTTCTGCAAGTTCGTAACACAATGTGAATAAACAAACCAACAGAATCAAGAATGTCTTTAGATTTTGTTGCTACATTGTTGTGGTAATGCACTGAGAAAATGTTTTATGTGCAATATATAGATAACGAAATGAAAGCAAATAAAAAAACTGGATTTGATCAATATTAATATGAGCATAAAAGACCAACCTTTAAAGAAACTAAACACATTTAAGTGCTACTATTTGCGAAGATGTTGGAAAAACTGAGACAATCCAAAAGTGTTCTTTAGCTATGACATCATGGTACTTGTTGGATCATGAGGCATAATCTTCAGGCCCGTATCACCATGCTAAAGTGGCTGAACACCTGGATAAATTTTTTAGCAGTTTTTTCCAACAAATGTTGCTGTAGTTTTTCCCTTCAATTCTTGATCATGTATTAGCTTTGTACACCTATACTTAAGCAGTGAATCTTTTTTTTTTAACCAGGTTCATGGGATTTATTCCTGTGGTATGTAGAGTGTGCTTCAAGATGCAAGACTTTCATGATTAGAAAAAAATAGCAAAGAGATGTGACAGTCTTCCTTTTTTCTAGTATGAAAAACAGTGTAAGAAATATGTCAAAAACACACAAGGCTTACTGCTTCATGCTGAAATGTTTTTGTTTGTTAGTGTGTTTTTGTGTACACTCTGAACACTTGTTTTATAATTGTTGTTTCCAGAGCTTTAGTGCATGAGAAATTCTACATGTTTGTGTTTCAAGTGATTGGTGCAAGATGAAAATTTTTGTTGATCTTTCTGCAGACGTTAGCCTTACCTGCAGAAGTGTTTTGAGTCTGAGCAGCTGGTTCTTCAATGAGCTGCAGTCCTGACTCATGTGTCTGAGTGTGATTTCATCCAATGCTGACACATAGCTGTGCTGCCTGCCTTCAGAGGGGACAGACTGTGAAGAGAGTCTGGAGGCCTTGAGACCTTCATAGTGCTGGAAGACATTGACCCTGGGCCAGAGAAAAATAACCGAGGAAAAAAACTGTCACAGGTGGTCAAAGGACAGCAAGAAGGTGATGTTAACTTACAGTGTTTCAAATGGCACAGTCAAACAAAAACGTTCAATAGCATGAAATTGACGTCTGGAATGAATGCAATCATTTTTTAAAGCACAAAAATCATTGAATATTTTGTCATTTTTGGTGAAGTAAAGTTAAGTCACTGTAGTGAAGCTGTAGATTGGAGTTACTCACATATATATCTTACCACTCCAAATTAAGGACATCAATCCTCTTTTGAATGTCTTATTTTCAAATAACCATAAGGTACAACATTTGATACAAACTATTTCCTTTTTTGAATTTGACTAAAGATATGTCTTTCATTTTTAACCTGTAGTTATATCTCGCTGACAGCAAAGTTCAGACAGTTGACCATTGGCACGAGGCCATAAAGAGATAAAAATAATTAAATTCATTATTTTATTTTCAGAAATGGCAACCAAAGGCTGTTTTCTTTTAAAAGGGTGACTCATAAACAATCAAAAAGAACATCAGACCAGCACTTACTGACCACAAGTTGAAACACGTACAGCAAGCACCTTATGAATGCCTTTTTACAAAACAGTCCCTTGATCGGTTACTGTGTCAACTTATGGCCTTTGGACGACTGCATGCCTGTATGTTTTTATCTGAGCATCTAATGAAGTGAAGACACAAGGGTTTGTGGTACAAACATGGTTCTAGAAAGTACTAAATATCATAGAATGGCCTTTATAATGCTGACTCCTACCTCAGAATCAGAGCAACACTGATTCATATAATCTATCCAAAAGTCAAGATGATAATATTTGCTATTTAGCATTTATTTGATAGCAAATTCAAGTCACCGCTAAGATTTTCCTCACCCAATCAATAAGAAGCATGTTTGGATGCAAAACACGATTAAAGGTAAAAAAAAAAAAAAAAAAAAGATTAAAAAGGCTCCTAAATATGACGAACTCTTAAAATTAACAAAATACTGGGGTGCTGGTTTGGCGGAGTGGTTTGCAACCAGGCACCCCATGTATTTGCTTCTGCCAGTCCACGTTCGAATCCCACCTGTGACCAGTTTGCAGAGTGTCTTCTTGCCCCCTTTCACAAGCCTATCCACTGTCTCTCTCCTATCAATAAAGGCACAAAATGCCCCCAAAAAATACATTAAAAAATACTTAGGTTGAAACACTAGAGCTATTTGACAGCCCCAGTTATAAGATTTTGTTCCAATTTTTAGGGCTCTTTCGGTGGCTTCATTGGGAGAGTTGCTGGGTTGTATTTCAACCAGATGGCTCCAGGTTCAAGCACAGCTCGCGCAAACTTATGTCTTTGTGTCCTTGAGCAAGAAACTTCAACCCAAATTGCTCCCAGTGCTGCATCAGTGGCATATAAATGAATGTGAAGCAGCATGATTGGAATGAGCCAACACTAGATGAACACGATCACAAGCCCTGTCTGTACATATTAAACATAAGTTTAGAACATTGAATTTACAAGAAACCATCCTTAATGCTTCATGTGAACATGTTGCAGTGCATGTAGGACATTTTGATAAGAAGTAATGTAGACTTAAATCATACAGAAACACATTTAACACAGTCTTATCCACTAATGTAATCTGCTGCAGTCCACTAGGCTTCCTTGAGACATAATAAGGCTGTCAAAATTGTGGATGTGCCAGCAATGACTGTATCCCACCAGTCTTTGAATTGTGTCACTTCTCTAGCCTCAGCTGAGGTCCAATAACAAATACAGCAGTAAATGAAGCTGTTGCTTCACTCATTGTTTCTGCAATTGTACATTAAAAAAGCACTTTATGCAGGGGTAAAATTAATAACATCATAAAGGACACAGGATAACAATAGAGGCACAGTCTGGCATGTTTTAGCTTTTCTTCTTCCATTTCATTTGTTTTTACACCAAGAGTGAGGCCTGCTCTTCTTCAGGTCTTTCAGAAACTTTAAAAAGCTCAGCAGCATTACCACAGGTGGGAGAAAACAAAACAGAAATGATGCTCAAACTTTTAACGTTCATATGAAGCACACAAGTAAATTACGCTAACTGAGCATTGTTTATCCAATGTGTGCATTGACACAGTCATCTTGGCATCTGATAGGGCTGGGACGATACGCTTTTCTCCCGATTCGATTTTTCACATTTGTTTCAGTGCCAATTCAATTTAAATTGCAATTCTACGATATTGCCGATTTTTGCAGTCTTTACTTAGCTTTTTTAACACCAGTGAAGAACAATGATGCTGCCTACAGACTATATCAGGAAAAATACACATCACATGTGAGTCAGATTTTAAGATTTATTCAGCAGTATATTTTAACCAGCAGTTTATACTCTCCCTCCAAAAGTCTAGATTGCATTTAAAAGTGGCTTATTAACACTGAGTAAAATGAAGCATTTAAATTTGAAAAAAAAAAAGATTTTTGAACAAAA
This sequence comes from Scarus forsteni, assembly GCA_036419115.1. Lineage (NCBI taxonomy): Eukaryota > Metazoa > Chordata > Actinopteri > Labriformes > Labridae > Scarus > Scarus forsteni. The sequence goes on from JAZDUH010000327.1 coordinate 7,989,065, forward strand.
AATCGATTTAAAAATCCTCAAACAAAAAATCCCGATACTTATGTGAATCGATTTAAAAATCCTCAAACAAAAAATCCCGATACTTATGTGAATCGATTTTTTTCTCCCACCCCCGGTATCTGAATGCACAAAACACTCGTCAGTTAGTGTTGATGCCATGTCTAGACATGGCCATAGATACTTCTGTCCATCAGTGTGTGAATGGGGCGTGAATGGGTTAATGTGACCTCTACTGTAAAAGGCACTTCACGTAGTCATGTGAAGAGCAAACAGCTATAGAAGCTCTAAGTATGACTAACCTGCTGTCATTGTGAAAGTGATCGGACCCACTCCACCTGTGATGTTTACGCCGTTGTCCTTGACGACCAGCCCTCTCTGAGCGCTCAACATGGGACATCCTATCGGAGTCTATGGAGAGAAAATTATATAGTAAGCCAGCGTGACAGGGAAACCTAAGTGCTTGTCTGAAGCAAGAGAATGTAAGTAAAAATAAAAGCTTATACACTGTGCTATCTGACCTGGAAAGCCAGTGTTTGTGAAACACTATAGATGCAGTGTGGAGAGTAAAAATCCCATATCTCTTCTGCTGTTATTTCTTGAGGCAAACTGGCACATGTTTGTTGTTGAAGATGAGTACTATTTTTCAAAGGTTACAATTTATTTGTCTTGTATTTTCTCTGTCTGTCTCTGCCTACAACAAGTTTACACACACAACAAAAAAAAGGAAACTGTGAATCCATTTCTCATGTCATTTTGTAATGAATACTGCAGCGTATATTCAAAAGATATCTTGAACATCTGCATATAAATCATGATCTAATCTCGTTCCAATCGCCTTCTGCACTCTTTCAATGCAAACACAGGCTTACATGGACAGAGTGACAGGCCATTTCATTTTCAGGGAGGCAAAAAGAACACAGTATTGGTGACACTCAATAGCATATAGTTGTGAAATGAACCAGGACTGAAGCAGAATTGACAACTAACAGAGCGCGACCCACAGGAAATCAAAAGGACCCTTGACTTTATGTGCCAGAGAGAAAGGGGGAAAATAAAAGAGGGATAAATAAATACTAGAAGATTGAGGGAAGCAGTCTGAGGCATGCAGTAGAAGTGGTTCAAATACTTTACCCTGAGTGTCACCACATTGCAAACAAGCTGAACTTTTACATTCCAAGAAACTTGAGTGCCTCCAAAAACTCCTTTCACCTCAAGAGGAGTCCGCTAAGGTGTAATACACCAAGAATATATTCCAACTTGGAGAAAAATAAATCCAAAAAGGCAGCAGCTCAGACAGAGAGCAGAGAAAACTGGTTCCTTGTCCACTCAGCTGGTGAGCAGTTAAAGGGCCAGAGAGAGTTCCCGGCTCCCACCCTGCCTGGGTCTGCCTTTGTTGACAGCCTTGTTTTTGTGGATACTCCCTAGGAACTGGAACTGGGGGAAAGATGACTGTGGTGGTTGAGGAGCAGCTGAGGTGGCTGGTTTGCTTCCAAGCGAAAGAGTCACCAGCTGAGGCAGGCATGGGAGAAAAAAATCTGGGGCCCCCTTTCCTGTCACGAGGTCTGACAACTGGATGAAAATATGGCAGCAGGTCCTGTCTGCCCTCCCTTTTCTTTTTTACTCTTCCTCTCTTCTTGCTCTCTTCCTGTTGTGTGGCAGCGTCAGGAGGAGGAAAACACCCTCCTGTATCCCATGTCTTATTGCCGGCCCTGTGGGCTGGGTCAGACTGGACGCTTAGGCCTGTCTTGCTTTCACTCTGCCCCTCGTGACACTTACACTAACTGTGACATAGAGGGCTAAAAATATGGTTGCTTCCCAAAAAAGGAGTAGGAGGAGACAAGACTCCAATTCACATTCCTATGGTCTAAGCATTCCTCTCTGTCTCTCTCTCTCCCTCTCTCTCTCTCTCACTCAGAAACAAGGCGAATGTTTACACACTACAGAATTTACATCAGGGGTGTAAACCTGCCTCTGTAATGTATATCCAGTTGAATGGTTATTATCTAGACCTAGCTTAAACTAAGTCAGCCTAAGCACCAGGCCTGGAGTAAATTCTGTTTTTTTATGTGGGTCGTTACATTCATTTTTGGATGTCATTTCAACTTTATGAACCTTTTTGTCAGCCGTACTTTATATCAGTCAAGGGGGGCTTGGTGTTCTCAAGATTAAATCAGATTTTCCACACACTAACCAGCTCACCAAATGACTATGAAGTTAAATCAACACCTCTCTAAAACCCTTTCAGAGATAACTGAGCATTATGACTTCAATAAATTCAGGATGTCTCCAACGTTGTTGCACAAGACTAGACTGCAAAGTAGGGCTCTGCATTATGTAACTAAAGTAATATCTCAACTTTTTCAACTTTACAGCCAAACATGATGTTTATTTTTCTTTAAAAATGCTTTTCTTAATATTAGAAACAATTACCAATATATATCTCTACCAATGCTGATGCCTGCTTTGTACCATGGGGACACAAACAAAGTCTTAGGCAGTGGCACTAAATGTGAAGTTTTTCATGCAAATTAATAAAAAACTGCATACAGAATCATAAAAACTGTCCGTTGTAAAAAAAAAAAAAAAAAAAGCATTGGCTATTTTTCTGTGAACTGGTAGTAAAACTGCTCCTGTGATATTGTGTGTGATGCAATATGAATGATGTACCAAGGATTAGTGAAGAGAAGAACAACAACAACAACTGAGATACAGTGATCAATAGGGCAACTGACATAATAACATTAAACAAAGAACCAACAGCTCCCAGATATGGGAAGAGCTTTGTTGAAAAATCAGAACTACATTTTTATTATGCCAAAAACAAAAAGTAACTGCTTACTGATGCAACAGAAATGCTGGAGACTGTTGGTAAAAATAAATCCATATCATATTCATATCTTTTGGATGCGTTCAAAATACGAACATGTAAGGACGGTACTGAAGGTAATGTTGTCTGAAGAGTTACAAAAATAGTGTTGCATCTAGGGGAGAATTTAGAATTCAGCAAACCCAATTTTATAAAGAAATGGCAACCATTGTATATATCCCACTGACATGAGGTCCATTTTTATAAGTATTCAAGTAAAAATTTTATTCAACACAAAAATTACATGCTTCATAAGGACTTTTTTTCATGGTATCAAAAAGTATACAACTTTACAATCTCACGTACTATTTTTACCAATAGAAAGCAAGCACTGTATGAAGAAAACTACATTTTCTACTGCTATTTTACATTTTGTGGCCCTTTGGGACTGTTTAATAAAGGTCTGCATGGATACATTGTTTTGTAAAAATATTGAGAAAAAACACTTTTTAATGTCCTAATAAAAAGAAATCTGGATCCAATGCCTATCAACAAATACCCTCAAAATGAAAAAAACCCTCTTTTCATAAAATACGTGCTCAGATAGTCTATAAAAGTTCCTTTTTATGTTATTAGGGGATATGCCCCCTCTCATTGATGAGAGACATTCATCTCACACGGTACCAGGTGTTTCTTCAGCCAAAAGCAAGCTCTTGTGGAAGGGGAACATCTGGCTATGGCTCTGGAGCTACAGTAAACATTAGAGCACAGCCCTGGGAAGCCAAAGCCACATATACTTTCTGACAGCGATGGATCAGACATAACTCAAAAGCATTCTAACTAAGGCTTTGTCAGCACATAGGCAGGTATTTAAAAAAAAAAAAACAGGTATACTCCAAAAATGATCTTGTCCACACACATGAAGTTTTGAAAACCACACCTTTCCACACAAAAACATTGTTAAACACTTCCTGTTACCATGTTGCAATGTCAGCGGTATGGATTTTCCCTACAGTTTGTATGTAAAATAAGTTTTGTTTTCATCTCTTCCAACCACAGGTCTGACCGTTACGCAACAGTGACGGTTAACCTTGTAGCTATGTTACCAGGCATTCTGAGTCAATATTTCTTTATACTTCAATTGGCGTATCTGGTAATCTTCATCAAAATGTTATTTAAATCATTCATGAGTCAGTTACAACATCTGCTGTTACCACTGCAACCACAGACGCAAGCAGCCATGTCAACATAGTCACATATAAAACTTAATACCTGCATTCATCCTAAACTCCGACAGCGTTCTATCATTTTTAAGCAGCATCATAGTGAGAGAGCAGCTGAAATTTTGTTTGATCATGTAGTATACAGACCAGTCAGCAACACTTAAAAGTTAAGTAATGTCTGCTGCAACATGAAAACAACAGTGATAATACTGTACAGAGTCACATTACCATGGGCAGAGGCTGGCTATTGAACGGTCCGTCTGGTGTGCCAGGTTAGACAGAAGGCTTAAAATGCACAGGAAAAGCCGTTTCAAAAAAATGTCCTACATGTTGAATAGATCCTTAAAGAGCCTGTTCTGAGAAGGGCTGAAACAAAGGGGTTTGTTAGAGTACAACATCCAACTTCTGTGATTCTTTTGCTAAAAATATGATGTATGAATGTTCTGAGGACCAGTTTCAACCTATCAAAAAGAAGCATAAGAAGGGACCTAAAAACTAAAAAGTTAGATATGCGACTTCTGGAAAAGTGAGTGAAACTGGGAAGTGTGTGGTACAAAGAAGGCCTGTGCACATCTTGTTCTGTGGTGTTTGTTTTTCTACATACCAGTCATGGTGGGAGTCATCCCACATTACCTGGAACAGATTAGCCATGATGACACTGTGATAGTGCTGCCTTCATGACTGACAAGAGAAAAATCATTTCCACAAATTCATTTTATATCATGACAGGTGAGGTCAGTAGTCCTCACCCCCTTTTTCTCCCCCTCTCACTTTTGTGACACACACTATCTGATAAATCCATAATAACCTTGTCAACACTGCTATTATATGGAAATAATGTAACCTGATTGTTGGATTCCACAAAGAAAGGCGTTTCACTGATTGGTGGCTGATTGCATTTACAAAGAGAGAAATGAGAATCTCTTTAACAGGTACCTTATCGAGATGAAAGTGGGTGGTTTAATGTGGATTGGAAAGGCTATTAAACTAATCATGCTAATACCACACTGCTGCTGTCAAGCTAATCAAATGTCAACACTGCTCTCTGTACTGATATAATACACGTGCCAACGCATGTGGACATTTGTTCATATACACAGAGTAAGACAGCTGCCTTAGTGTTGCTCCTTGTCAGCTGCCTGGCTGTCATATAGGGTCAGTCTGTGTGACAGTAAATGAGCTGTAATCAAATTATTACTCTGCAGCCAAATACAGTACTGTATTTGGCTGCAGAGTAACACTACATAATGGACAACAAGGTATCCATTAAGAGCCTTTAATAGACATTGCTGAGAAAAAAATATATCCAAAGGCAAGGTAGGAATCAAATTATTCAAGCCATTATTAGCCCTGAAAGGATGTTGCTTGTAGTATTATGCTCAGGCCTTGGTAGTGCATTAATTTACAATTAAGATCAGAAATGTTTTGCCCCAGGTGTCTGCTTATAAGGAAATAATGGACAGCCTCCAGCCAATGAAACTGAAGCATTTATCACGGCCGTGAAACAACCTTAAAAATTTAAATCACTCGTAAGAAAGTGTACTTGAATAAACATACTGTGTCCGTGTGTGTAAATTAATTTTATTCCAGCTGTAATAACCTGGGCTGACCTGTAAGTCCATCTTCAGGGAGGTCCACATCTAGCATGAGGTCATCATCCTCCAATTCCCCATTTCCCTGGGGGTCCAGGTTGTTGAGGATATCCTGAAAAGCACAGAAAGAATCACAGGTAAAGCAGACTTCATTGTAAGGCATTAGATAACATAACAGGCACATTACAGAAACATTATGAGCGCATTACAAACATTTTATCATTCTGCCTCAGGGAGAAAATGTTTTTCTCTGCTCGACCCACTGCTGGGAGTGAAATATCCAGACCTCAGGGGCCAGATACATAAAACTGTAAAGGGATTCAGAAACAAATAATATGAGCACACAATGCACAAAATCACATGCACACAGTTCTGTTTTCTTCTGCAAAATAAACCATAAAAACACATTTGTCGCACTGTCATGGGATTTTGTTTGTGTACAGAAACATAAATCCCCCCTCTCTAATTAAATGTAAATTTATGTTCACATACCTCTGTTAAATATTGTTTTGACACATTTTAGGATCCTTCTTTTGCAGTGGAAGAAGAAATGTTGTCAAAAAAGCTTTTTGAGTTACGCATTTTTAAGCACTTGGACGTGGCAGCAGGGACAGTCTGTACCACTTTAATTGTATAAGGGTGCACAATTTAAAAAACATCCTTAGATGCCCTTTTAATAGATTTCTTCAATAATACATCATGGCAAATTATTCTTTAACTTTATTTCTTATGCTGTATCCATGATGTAGTTTATTGAATATATACTCGACTTCTATGTGGCAGATATTTCTATTTATATTGAACTTTATTGTACTTTAAACTAATGGTTCATTTTTATCAAGAGGCATGTAAATGGTAAATGAGCTTGTATAGCGATTTTTTTTGCCTCTTTGACCACTCAAAGTAGCTTCACACCACAGGTCACACCTACTCATTCACTCTCACACACACTCACTGATTGTTGGAGCATCTGTCAGTTTTCCTTTAGTATTAACTAACACATTTGCATCCTTTCGTGCTATTTACATGCCACTGAGGCAGCAGTGGAGGGAACTTAGGGCTTAGTGTGTCTTGCCCGAGGACACATCGTATGCGACAGTCGAAGCTGTGCTTGAATCACTATCAGACTGCACCACCAACACCCTAATATGAGAAAGCAACAATGCATCATGCCATAAATAAATTAAAGATAAATACATACATACTTTAAAAAAAAAACTTAGAAGGTTAGAAACTCAGTTTGATGTCTTAACCCCTCCAAAGGTTTCTGAGGTGAAATGCATAATATAAAAACAAAGTTAAACTGTTAAGCTCTACCCCGCAATTCATGATTTCTACTTACACATCTGAAAGCAGACTTGAATATTGTGCTCTTGGCCACAACCTCCTCTACCCTAGACTGTTACTTTACAGGAAATAAAAAAAGAATTAAAAAAAACTCCTGTTTACTGAATGAATTACAACTTTCTTGTCCAGATTACACTTTTTTGTAATTTAAAGTGTTTTAAAGAATATAAAACTCACTGACTGTCATGGAAGGTGTCCAATAGCACTGTTTCATAAAAAAGAATCCTATAAATGGAGATGTGATCTTTGTGCCTGACAGCGACAATATTCAATTGAGACAATCATTCAGCATCATAGAGATTTGTTAATTCTTTTTTAAGCACACAAGTAGGGAAGAGAATTAAAAATTATTTCCAATTGAGAATTAGCAACAACAGGCTAAAAGAATCAATATCACTTGTCTTAAAACTTGTTACTTCACCTGTGTCCGTGTGATTTCAAGAAAGGACAGAAAAAACCCTGGATGCACAGCATTCAATGTCAGAAGTGCCATGTGGTTTATGTTGTTGACACTAAACACCAGAATTTTCACCACAGAAGTTCTGCAGGAATCTTTAAGGGAATCTAGGAAGAATTTAATCAATATGGACATTGTTATTTCAGATCATATGAATTCCCACCCCTTTACATGTCAGTTCAGACTGTTTTCATCAAGCAAAGATACTAAACATCAGACCAAGATAACACTGCAATGTTGGATTGAAATCCTTGATAATAATTATTTGCAGGGATGTTAAACCTTCAGTCAGACTGTTCATAATCCAGTTTCTTTCTCATTTTTTTTACCATCTTCCCTCATGCCTTTGCCTCAACCATCAGTGCAAGGACAGGCTAACCGGCCTCTTTTAGCTGATGGCTGTTATGTAAACTCTAACAATAGTTGTATTTTTGCAAGGTACCATAACCTTGCTACCTCAGGTGACTAATCTGTGGAAAAATCTGTGGAAAAGGAAAAATGACACATGTTGCTTTAAAGGTTATTAAAAAGGTGTAATGACTTAGAGGGTTAAATGCTCTGATAACACAAACAAAATGCCTCTTCTCCAATATTGTGAGTAAGAAAGCAACCTTGTGGGAAAGATGCTTAAGTCATTGCAGAACTAATATTTGCATTTTTTAATTCTTTTATTCTTAAGTCTTATTTTAGCTTTATTATGCTCTACATCCTCTGTACATGCAAGACAGCTGATCTTGGTTTATTGCTACTTAAATATATTTTGCAATAACATAAGTATTATTTTTTACAAAAAATAACTCACTTTTATTCTTTTTATCTAATGACTTTCCCATTAAGAACAATTATCCATACAGCAATGTTATTACAACACACATATGGTTAATTCTCACCATTCTCTTTCAGCAACAGCTCACACTGCAGATATTTTCAATGTATTTAATTCAATAATAAGAAGCCATAGAAAACTTTCTTTTCATTATTAATACTTCGGAATAAAACATCTAAAACTATTTTCATAATAGCCTGAGAAAATGCCGTTAGTCTGTCTGCTACACTGCTGTCTGCCAAATAATTCAAAGCATACCCAAAAGCAGAGAAATAAATCAGTAGTTCAAAGCTTTCTTTCTTAGTTTTTATATTTTCAAGGTAATTCAGCATTTCAAAACACCACACTGACAGGGCTCTGACTGGATGATGCGTGTGGGATAATAACTCGTTATGCAGAGGCCCATGCTTAGCACAATTACTTACTGCTATCAGAGATTCTGGCTGCAATAAGAAGGAGTAATGAAGGAAGCAGAATAAACAAAAGTACTCCTATCCACTCCTCAAAAAGATCTCAACGAAGAAGTGGGAGAAATAATTGTGTTAGCATCAGCTTGTCTCATTGGTTTTTATTATGCCTCATTTCTTCCTCTCCTCTCTCTAACCTTTGCAACTCCCATCTTCAGATTATCAAGATTTTTCTACTTAAGATAGGACAAGTATTTGATAAGTTCTTTTCAAAAATATTTCTAAAAGCAGAGGGAGAGATGCTCTCTTATCTATTATGAAGTGATCTGCTCCATGCCCACACATTTGTGGTGAAATTAACAAAATATGGGCTACTGGCATTAAAACTGTGATCCTTTGATATGCTGCCCTTTCCTTGGCTACAGACCCTCTAGATCTGAAACTGTTGAGCTGTCTGAAGGCTCACCTGTATTTGAGTTAAAGTAAGACCTTCACCTGCTTTTCGGGAGACCGAATAACATCGGCCCCCCTTTACTCTGAATGTGTTCAGCCAGAAATGATGTGCACTGTGAGGTATTCGGCAAAACTCACAGCATAGTACAAAATCATGCACTTGGGTGTGTTAGTGGAGAAAAACTCTAAAGGAGGCATTATAAAGGCTCTTTGGGTCATACTCCTGGGCATTAGCTGTTACAAGGCCAGAGACTGGGAGGAAGGTGAGAATGAAAGTACACAGCTCTGTCAAAAGCAGAACTGCGGACATCCAATTAGACTGCCTAATACATAAAATGAAATTTGTCTTCATAAAAAGACCTTGAAACTACTTTGCGGGGTTTGGAGCTATAAAACAAATGAATTAATCCTGCTGTCTCTTAACCCTGTAACTCCCAGCTCAACTGTTTGGCAGAGTTTGTTAAATTCAGGACTATTGAATGTGTAAAATAAACACAACGTTTCATTGTTTGTTTCTATCAAGGTTCTATGATACAGAAAAAACAGGTTTTAATAGGTTAAAGCTTCTGTTATTATTACCATCATTATCATTTTAAATACTTAACCATTTACTGATATGATGATATATATGTACATAAAAAGTCTGTTATTCATCACAAACATTTTTTGTGTTTGTCAAACTCAATATCATCAATTTAAAGTAATTTTTGCATTTTTTGCAGACATTTCTGCTTTTTCTAATTTATTTTGTCTCATTTTGTCTGCATTTTTATGTCATCACACAATTAACTGTTGGCTTTTAAAACCTTTCAGTCCCACACCAAGAAAATAACTGGGTTTTTTTTGTGGTTTTCTCTGTTCCCTGAAGTGTTACTGGAACCAAACAATGATTTGATCTGTTTTGTTTATTAAAACATTAAATATCCTGAATTTAATGGTGACCTCTGCCAAACAGTTGGTAGTTAAAGGGTTAATAATCTAAATGAGCAGACAAAACCATCAGCCACCAAGCTGATCATTCCTACAGACACTTTTCTGACCAACATCTCAGCATTAACCAAATGGCAAAACATAGCAAGACTGGTGGCAAAAATGAACCATCACCAGAGGAGTCTGAGTGTGTCAGTGTCATAAATTTACACTGATGAACATGAATTACTTCATCTCATCAGTGAATACATTCTACAGTTCTCTGCAGTAAAGCATGTGTGATTATTTTAGTCCAGTCTTGCATGTGGTGATGGTGAATGTTAGCCAGAATTTCAGCTTTAAATAGGTCATTGTTAGGTATATGGTTAATGTTGAATTAGTAAAGGAAGGAGGGTTCAAAGTTTGAGCATTCCCTGAAAGTACATAATGTCTATTGTGCACACTTTCCTTAAAAAGCCGCACAAAAACGAGGTTAAAAAATGAAAGTAATAGCTATTAATTGAGTCGAATTTTTAACAGTTATTTATCATAAAATGTCACTCTTAAAGGGAAACTCTGGTATTTTGACACCTGGACCTTATTTTTAGGTTTGTGCATGCTCATATACTCACTCAGACAAACATCGTGCAGCTCGGAGTCCTTCAGAAGTTATTTAGATCCAACCGATGTAGCCGCACTTAGCGGGGTCCACGGCAACGATGTTTGTCTGAGTGAGTATATGAGCATGCACAAACCTAAAAATAAGGTCCAGGTGTCAAAATACCGGAGTTTCCCTTTAAACAACCTTGTTTAAATATCTACCACATTCTTCATTTCAGGCATTTATTTAATTTTGGAATAAAACAATTCTTTCACATCATTTTTAAATCACTGTCTTGTCTAAAATTGATGAAAAATGACAATGACGATTTTTCCACATTTTGTCGTCATTGCTTAGAATCAAACAAGGAAAAAAATGCAGTCTAAAGAAATGTCATTTCAATCAACTATGAAACTTTTGCCTTTGAATTCTTTTGAAAGTAAAACAAGAATTTGGCTGAGCAGATTTTTTTTTCCTTGGTTGGCTTTTTTATTCTGCTCCCTGAGGGCCTCTTGTGCCCACTGGGGAGACCAGACAAAACCTGCTTTATGCTACTATAAAATGGGATTTGCTGGAATTCTTAATAGAAAAAGTCTTGATGACTGATGTGTTTGACTGATGTCAAAAACCAGGATGTGATTTTTTTAACTGCTATGTGAAGAAGGCAAAGTTAATCCTCGGGCAAGGCATACCAATTTGTTGGTATGTTCAGTCCTACTTCAAATGCCAAAGTTAACACAAACCCATTTTGTCAATTCAAGTAGGGCGCAGCATGTTCAAACTGACGTTCTGATTTTTTCCATTGTGATACAAATATACAGTTAATGAAAATTTTAAAAAAAAACTGTTCAAAGCAAAAAACAGTGTTTATAGCCCTTATTATGTGAAATGAACACTTTACTGCAGCCTATTCAATTAGCGGCCCGTGTGCCACATGTGGCCTGAAGATAACCCTCGAGTGGCCTGAAATCAACGGGACTGTGACTTAGGTCCGGCGACAAAAACAGCAAAAAAGTTTTACAAACACTGACAAGGTCTAACAAAAAAAACAAAATTATTACAGAAATTCAATGCAACATGTTCTGAAAGGTTGCTGTTAAGCAAGTTACAATTAATTCACTTTCAAATGTGACCAAAAGAGGGTGTTTTTAATCTGCACTTTTTTTAATGTTCAGAAGCGCCTTAACATGTGCTTGTATTTACCTGTCAAAACGTGTTGAAGTAATCTGTTTGAAGTGTCAAATTTAAAGAAACAGTATTTCAGCACAAGTTTAGTTTAAGTACTGGTCTTTTTTTAAATAAACATCATGTTTCTTTGTTATCTATTTGTGTTTTTTTAAGTGGTAAACTTTGCTCACTGTCTGCCAAAAATGTCCGGCCTAGCTCATGTTCTTAGTCTGAAAATCTGGCAGACTGCATTTCTAATTGAAAAGCTCTGCTTTACTGTATCAACTATGATCCGATTATTTTTGTCTTCAAGTCTATTGTTATCGAAGGACCACTCTTACTGGATAAGACTGATGTGTGAAACTATTTCATGATATTTTGATTATGAAACGAAGCTTTACAAACTCGCTGAACAAATCCTCATTAGCTTCACCTATACCCATTTACATCATGTTGTATTTAGATTTAAAAAATACAGTCAGCCATATCACTACATTAGCTTCATTAAAACTCAGGCTGGTAGTGGGCTACAGTTTCATCTCTAAAGAGCAAGTAAAATATACTTATGCTTGGTAAAGCTAAGCTTTGTTAGGACAAAGTCATTTTTTGTCAGTATTCCAAACATTTAGTCTGTGATGTGTTCACGTTGCAAATGCTCACTTTGTTATAGTCAAATATTGTAATAGATTTCAAACTGAGTTTAAGCTCAATGGATCCTTCAGCATTCTTCAGCCACTAACATGAACAACCAAAAGCTTTTAACCTTGTACAACTTGATGTCTCTGCTTTGTCTCAATTCCACAGCTTTTTTTCCAAACCACTTTTTACTGTTTCTCAATGCCAGCAGGAGTTTCAGCTAACTGTCCCTGTCCCTGCTTTTCAGTGATTCTCTTTGTCACAGTGTGTGGAGCCTTTGTAAAATGGCATTTCACACTGACAGGACTCAGCAGCTTGAAGAGCCTAATTCTGGATAATCTCTCAGAAGAGGAGTGAATGAGGGAGTTTTGTATGTAAGTAGAGGATTGGATTTTTGTGAGTCCACTATGGTCCACAACTCCTTGTACTGTCAAAAGTAGGGCTAGATTTTTCCAACAACCTAACTACAGGACACAGATCACACTATAAAGGCTTAAGTACCGTACACATTCTGATTCACATTTATTCTGGATTATAACTTCAGAGTTCATTACAGCAGCTGTTTCTGATTGCGAAGAACAACAGCAAATGTGTTTTGTAAGAATCCTACAACTAAATCACCTTGGATGTTTTAACTGCAAATAGCCCATTCAGTTGTGTTTCTTGCATCTGGTTCGTTGACCAGAAACAATATAATGGTTTCACTTCATTATTGGTTCAGTTGTAATTGTCAAAGGTCCTCTGTTCACAATTGAAAAACACAGCGGTCCGATAGTGAACAGACAAGAAAAGATTACACAGCATGATTCACTCTCATTAAGCAGCTGCATGGAGCCTTCTTTATTGAATTAAAATGAAGCACAAGTCTTCACAAATAGAGTAATATGAAGTAGCAAGGCTAGTTGTTGCTAACTAGTCTCAGGTGTAGAGGAAGGTTGGTTAAACCACTGCATCATTTTACCTTTGTTAACAGCTTTGTAGCAAAGGATGGATTTATTCATTTATTCAAACATATTTTGGGGGCATTTTGTGCCTTTATTGATAGGAAAGAGACAGTGGATAGCCTTGTGAAAGGGGGTGAGAAGGTGGGGGAAGACACTCTGCAAACTAGCCACGGGCTGGATTTGAACCCGGGCCAGCAGAAGTATTCTTATGGGACGTGCCTGGTTACTACCCATTCTGCCAAACCAGCACCCCAGAATGGATTATTTTATCCATGTATGCTGCTTGATTTGAAATATACCCCTGCATCATGCAGCTTGAATTCTACCGCCACCTATCCATTTTATTGTGAACTGCTCCTTGGACTGTGAATCATGTAAGACTGCCTCCATACTTTTTGTGGTACCTGGATTCTGTAACACCTGTTTTGCTGTAATGAAGTACATGAGGACTGTAAAAAAGAGCCAGCTCCATTTGAGAAATTAGTTTTAAAAAATCAGAATAATATGCCTTTTGCTTAACAATTTCCTTGTCAATGCCTTGTGCTTAGCTCCATGTACTTTGTAAAACAGTTTTACACTCTTGGGAGGCAGTCAGCATTTATGACATTGAAGGAGTCAAGAAAGAAATAATTTGGAAAGGAGACAGAGGCTGTCCAGAGTATGGCTTAATCTTATATAAAATTACACTAACAGTGTAATATCTATGGCCACCAGTAATATGTTGACATGCAACACTGATATAAATAAAAAGAGAACCATGTGTTCTACAGTGTCGGCTATGTGAAACTGTGTACATTTTTTTTCCGTCACAGTTAATTCAAAGGTATCCAGAAGATTTCTTTAATGATTGATAAACAGATTTAGGAAGGCAATTCTGTTAATAATATGTCATCAATCCCCACCTCTGATTAGATTATACAACTTTATCATATTTTTGAGCAGGCCCCTATTTCAGGGTATTTTGGGATATTTCTGGCTTTCAGTAATTGTACGTGAAAGAGGAGAGACAGTGGATAAAGTTGGATAGTGGAACTTGATTACAGAAAGACATGTTGGAAAGAGGGAAATGCTCTTGAGTTGTTGTTTTTTTCTGACCTTACATCTGATCTCAGCTATAGAGTTGAAAGAAAGCTATTCCTCACTTACTGAATATACTGTATTTTCATTCATATAGGTAGATGTTTCATCAGAGTTATGTAAAATATATGTATGCATATGTGCCATCTGGGCATCAGTGGTTAAGTTCCATTTGTTGGTCTACCAACTGCAGTGAAGAGGGTTTAAGCCCAGCTCCTGCTGCCACTACAGCTGTGGTGTAAAAATGCTTTGAGGGGTCAGAAAGACTAGAAGAGCACTGAACATGGTCAAGTCCAATTACCTGTCATTTTAAAAAAAGCAAAGTCAATATTTCCTTTAAAATAAATCACAAAAATGTGTGCACTTAAAATAAGATCATCATATGAGCTATTTTACAAATTAGCTTAGAATGAAAGCTGCAGTTCTTCTCACTGAGGGAATAATTATTTGACTAGAAGCCCAGTATGGATTTGACACAAGGCATGAACATTTTCAATCCATCTAAAACACTCAGAGGTGCTTCATCTATCCAAACCCTGTGGCATGAACAGCACTGAGAGAGGAATAAGCAAAGAGAAGGTCGTCCAAGGCCTTTTTGTTTAACAGCACATTTTCTGTTTCCACTGTAACATCAGCTCAACCTTCCTCCAAACTCCGAGTGGATCAAACACAGATTAAAGCTCCTGAATCACTGGTGAAGTTTGGAGGCTGAGCTTCTTTGAGAACTCACCCTTGAGTGAGAAATAACAGTCTTGTATGGTGAAATGAAGGCTCATTACAGGGTACGTCTTGTTCTTGCACGCTGGCTTTTTAAAAATGTAACTTTAGGAAATCTCTGGTAGAAACAGCTTCTGTGAATTGGATGGAAATCGGTAATATGGCACACAGTCTGCCAAAAAAGCAATCATGCTGCCTGTTTTCTGTTCATCTTTGAAATAACATTGTTTTCAGATAATGGTTAAAAATCAACAAATGCCAGAGAGAAGTTCAATCTGTTTTCATTCTTCTCAGACATCTCTGTCTTTTACTTTTCTTTGGAAGTAGGACACTTTTCTCTCTCTGTACGTTTGGACTGAAATCTTAGTTGAGCTACTCAACGGAGAGAAAGCTAAGATATTGACAAACAAGGATAAACTGTTTCATGAAGGTCAAACGCTTTCACAATGATGCTCTGGGTAAGACAGAGCAAAAATGTGATGGCTTATGCAGTGGCTTCACAGAAATTGCAGTCTGGCACAAAGGGTGAATTGCTCTGATACTGAGAGCTTGTCTTTGTGAGCGTGAAGTGTTAGCATCTCTTGTGAGACATTAGTACTCCTACTTAACAGTATAATTCTTTTGACTCAGTACCCTGAGACTTGATGGTGGATTTGATGAAGGATATGTCCTCCACCTCAAATCGCTCCTGAATACCATTATAATCTATTTACCCAACTCATTTGCAGCATTTGAACTGTGACCGTTTTTCAACATAAAGCCCATTTCAGCCTCTGTCTCAGCTCTGCATGATGAGTGCGATGCAGGATAATCTTAAAGGGACAGTTCAGTTTTTTTGAAGTGGGGTTGTATGAGCTCCATATGGTCACTAAGGACATTAGATACAGTAGAAAGTTCTCTCTTCTCCACCAGAAAGCCACAGTCTGTGACCGTCTGTGACGAAGAAAATACGCTAATGGGAAAGTACCATACCGAATTTAAAGGCTATTTTCTCCGCCTACCAGAACTCAAATCAAAAAGTAATACCACAGTTTAAGAGTATGCTACATATGAATTCTTTTAAGTGCATTAACCTTTCGGAAATATAAAGTTTATCCGGACCTAAGCCAACTCACGTCATGTGTCCCTCCGCTAAATCACCCGCCCCCCCAGCTGATCATACAAGCTAGCGGCTTCAGATGCCGGCTGTAGCTTCGCGTAACTTTTATCAAGTATCGTAACTCTTCTGTTTTGACTGTTAGCGGTGTGAGGAAGAGACAATACAGGAAATTAAAAAAAGGATGAATTTGACAGCGCCGATGAAGTCCCATTCACTTTGGAGTCAAGAGGATACCTGTATGAACCGGAGTTTACAGAAGACGAGCTGATAAAAATGCAGACAAACCGACTGAAAGGAAAACAGAGGAAACATCCACGGACACTGGACATCAAGAAAGAGACATAAATAAACAGTGGGGCGAATGTTTGACCTGGGAATAGGTGATACGGATGGCAGTATTACTCGTCAAACAGACTTTCCTTTCCTGGAGTTTTGTGGACATTCTTCAATTTCCCGAAGATAAACTGGAAAAACGTCCCAAACCTGAAGGACCTAATGACAGTTTCTGCTCAAAGTAAGTAATAATGATCTGTCAGAGACAAATAAGCAGAGTAGAGGAGGCTGTTTGTTGATCATAACAGTGCAGACTACTTGTCTATATATATATATATATATATATATATATATATGCACACAATCTGTCAGGTAACAGGTAACGAGAGATGCATTCACTATACGATGTAACTGCATGCCCTTGTTACGCACAGGAATACGGTGAAAGCTGAGTTCTAGATGATGCACATCTGTTTCTGCATGAAGGGAAGCATCACAAAAACCCATCTCAGAAATATTTGTCACATAATGTGCTTTTAATTAGTCTAAAACAGGCGTTTGAAGCCGCTAGCTAACTACGGCGGAGTGATTTAGCGGAGGGACACACGAACTGAGTTGGCTTAGGTCCGGATAAACTTTATATTTCCGAAAGGTTAATGCACTTTAAAAAAATTCATATGTAGCGTACACTTAAACTGTGGTATTACTTTTTGATTTAAGTTCTGGTAGGCGGAGAAAATAGCCTTTAAATTCGGTACGGTACTTCCCCAATTTGCGTATTTTCTTCATCACCGACGGTCACAGACTGTGGCTTTCTGTTGGAGAAGAGAGAACTTTCTACTGTATCTAATGTCCTTAGTGACCATATGGAGCTCATACAACCCCACTTCAAAAATACTGAACTGTCCCTTTAATCTACACCTACTGTAAGAGCCCAGCTGTTTTTTTTGGCTTGTGCGGGGATGATAAGTTGTATGAGCACTGATTGTTTAAAAATTGTATGAATTGTTGGAGCCCAAACAACCAAAGAATGACATCAACTAATGGGCTAATAAGAAAAATGGCAGAACAATAGACATTATTACTTTGAAAAATTGATTTCTTTTAGAGTGATTTTCTTTTATCCTCTTTTATTTCAACACTGTTTGAATGGGCTTCCTGCCAGTAAAGAGTAGAAAAGCTTGAGGAAAGACATGTTACTGTGAAGGCAACTGTTCACAAATTCTGATGTTGGCACGGAGAGGAATAGCAACCAAATAATGCCAGATTTATTCTTTTTCTCTCATGGTTCTTCCATGGCTCTTACATCTCACCTGGGACTTCTACTTCAGAGGTTCTTTGCAAATGCTACAAAGTCATTTTTTTCTCTTCACAATTTTTAAGATGTGCTGGCTGCAGGGTTTGTGCACAGAGTACAAGGTAAAATTCAAGCTTTTATAAGATACTTTAAAAAGCATTGTAAGAATCAATAAAAAATTATATCTAAGATCATATAAATCCCCCAACAGTCAGGATTACTATATTAATACCTGATCATAATAAAAGGGGGCAACAAAATACCTAAAATATGATTGTTAGTGTTTTGTAATCACAGTCAACAGAGGGAGGACAAAAGACAAGTAAAGGCAACAAAATGTACTTGTGTTTTACACGGACATGGTATAGAAAATATAAGAATTTTCCACAAAAAATCTCCTTTTAGACAGGACACCTTTATAGCACAAAGGCATACGACAGACCAAAATCCTGTCAGATTTCTGAAGTTAACTTGGTTACTGCATAAAACATGGAGAGAAAATATTCTTCCTATGATTATTCTCTTGATGATTTTTCTACAAGCAGTACTTTTATCTGCATTACATTATTATTCTCCTCATATTAAACCATAGCCTAGTTCCCATTTCATGCAGTGATGTGCTTTTTTTCAGTGACGCACTGCATGTGCTTCTACACTGCATGCATTTTGATCACCTTTGTAAACAGATGTGTAACTTGTCTTCAATATGATACAAAAACCCTCAAATCACAGAGTCGAACTCAATGTTTTACTGCTGCCCCAAATAGCTCAGAAATGTCCTCTCATAATGTGCTCTCATTATCTATCTCAAGATTCATTTCCAAAGCAGGAAAAACAAAGATTCCGACTGAGCAGAGCAAAGTAAAGCAACTCAAAAAACATCACGACTGGTTCCCATCATGCAGAAAAGGCTCTGTACTGTACATCTGAACATGATGAGCAAATTGATTAACTTTAGGTTGTACCTATGATAGTCGAGCCAAAATCATAATGACAAGTTAATGAAAATATAACTTTTTTTAAAATATAGTCTAGACGCTATTATTGATCTTTTGTATCAGCTCTATATCTCAACAAAGACTTTTTTTACTCTGTGATGAGCTTTTGTGTGTGCAGAGTAACTTGAAATAATTTATGTAGGTCATATTTTGTATTAACTTATTATCTTCTAGGAATGAGTCAGACCCACGGTGTGCTTTATGATCCTTTTGATGCCATATGAGGCAATTCAGAGGGCTAAATCTGGCCTGTTATATGTTGGTATCAAGTTTTTCAAAACAATCTGATAGGTGTCAGTCAAAACACAGACCAAGGGGGCAGGCAAGGCCCACGAGGAGCTGTGTTTGTTCAGCATGAGCATCCTTGGCTATTCTGTTTCTCTATCCAGTCTTCATGTGCTACCTATCTGGTCTGATATCAACAATGAGGACATATTGTAAAAAAAAAAAATACAAGCACTTTCAAGCACCCTGTCCAAAATTCAAGCACTTTCCAAACTTTAAAAATGCAACAATGGAATTGAAGATTTGAAGTACCTGTATGAACCCTGTGGCTATTGCCTGACAATGACTCATGTCTGTAACGATGGCCAGAAAACCAGAGGCAATTTATATCAGCCATCAAACGGACATTTGGTGAAATAAAATTAAATGCACACACGTGGTGATTTTTAGTACTCTGTAGAACTGTTAATGGTGACATATTTAAAAAAAAAAAAAGCTTTTTAATGGAGTTCATCCAAAAATATGTGTGCATGGTCAGACTGCAAACCCTAATACACAAAGAAATTCCCTCCTCTTCTTTGCTCCACCATTTGTTCCACCGTTTAGAAAATGTGTGTTCAATCTCTTTAACACTTTCTGAGCTCAAAGGCTGTGTCCGAAATGGCATACTAACGTACTACTCATACTAAGTGTGACGTCAAAATGAGTATGTAGTGTGTTCACATTAGATAGTATGAAAAGATTGAGTGTGCGAAAAATAAAAAAAGTATACTATATCGGAAAAAAATTTAAGTATGCGAGGTGGGCATACTAGTCACATTCAAACGCCCCATAATGCATTGCGCCATGCATTATGACCGAGTGAACCACCTGGCATTCAGCTAAAAATTAGCCACTAGCAAACTTCCCGTTTTCAAAATAAACGCATCTTTTATTATCTCCTTTTAGTTTTTTTATGCTTTTGTAAATGGGCTCTTGTTTTGGAGCCGACCAGAAGTTTCTTTGATAGCATAGCATAATGGCGCGCATAACGGAATGTCCGAAATGCCGAAATGAAATTTGTATCCGTGCGTTTTATGGCTCAAATGACCACATTTTGGTATTCTACGTGGTGACTTTCTCGCCTAAAATGCTCTCTGAACTTTCAAATGTGGCGAATCAACAGAGATACTTGATAGCCTGGTGTGCTTCTGATTTTTGTCGTCAGAGGTTTGAAATGCATCATGGGAAACTTAGTAGTATACTACAGTGTGAACGGTTGGCATTCTAATCATACTAATAGTATGTAGTATACAGTATATACTCATTGGGTATGTAGTATGTAGTACGTTAGTATGCCATTTCGGACACAGCCAAAGTCTGCTCTGGCACAATGAACATGTCCAGGCATGTCTGTGCAGCAACAGTATCAGAGCACAGACATGGTAATCTAAATCCACATGCACACCAATTGTGCGTTTTCATCAATACAACAGCCCGTTCCAGTCTGAAAACAAGAATGAATCAAAGGGGTTTATAGTTTTGTCACCACAAACTACTCCTCATTTATAGATGAAGCTGCTGGTATTTGAAAAAGTTCATGAAGCTATAACATTACTAAAGGTGCTGAAGTATTTCAGGTTTTCTGCTGTCCAAACTCTGTTTGGCACTGACTGGCTTCGTTTCCTTTTAGGCTATTGTCAAGACTTATGGGAAACTTAGTAAATCTTTCAATTAACAACCAATTTAACATTTGGTGGAAAAGACTTATCGGTAAAAAAAAAAAAGGTCTAATAGCTTTGAATGTGACATAGTCATACTTTCTACAATTTTAACTACTAGTTAGGTATCCAAAGTATACTGCACTCATTCTTTGTTCACAACTTTGTGATCAGATCAACAGCTGAGCTAAACTGATCTCTAAAGCTATGTTTGCATAACGTGTGATTGTTTGTTTATCCTCTTGAGGAGCACCAATTCATCTGTAATAGCTAAATCTTTAAGTTATGACTTTCACATGGGATTTACTCCGTCTTACTTGTGTACTAATAAAAGCCATATTGTTGTGATTAAAGAAATCTAGAACACTTTTCAGGTCCTTTGAATCTGAAAAGATTTAAAAGTTATGTGTGCTACAACACGTTCTATCCCAAAGTCTTCACCCCCATATATAAATACGGTACAACATTGTAGAGCAGTAAAAAAATATGAAAATTAGCTCAGTCTTTTATGTTTTTTTTTGTTTCTTTCTTTGAAAAAAAAAAAAGACTGTCTTCATCATGCTATACTATTTGCTAGCAATGATATGTATCTCATTGCTTGGAGCTGTGTCATTACCAAATCTTTCTAATGAATAGGAAACTGAACTGCGTGGGAAAAGTTTAAAGAAACTCATTAAAGATATATTGACTTGTCTAACATAACTTGAGAAATAAGGGCCCAATCTTTTTTTGTTATGAAACCCTGTCAACCAAGAATAACCTTTTCCTTCAGTTAAGGTGAGTGAAAGTCCTTGTGTTTAACGAATTTTGGTTAAGGACTATAAAACATTATTTTTGTAATTGTTCACACTCCACTTCAGTGAAAGTCTCCATGACGCTCTGACTCTGGTACTCCCTCATTAGAGTTTATTGCTATGATTAAAGTCTGATTACTGTCTGCTTCACATTTGAAGAGAAAAAAATAGTCATGAATTATTCCTACACAGAGTTCATTCTTGATGAGTTATGCTTTGCAAAGTACAACATTCGGGAAAGATTCAAAGTCTGTTTGAAGGAGGCAAAAATCAGAGTCAGAGAACTCTCAGATCAGCAGGGTGTTTTTTAAAGCTTATGCTCCAGCTTAAAATAAGTCAACAACCTGTGCCACACTTGAATTAAACGCCAGATGATCTGTTTTGATTTTGAAATGTAAAAGCCAAGATGAACTGATTATGTGTACAACGCAAAAATGTATCTGTTTTAAGTTACTTTTTGTTTTTTTACTTCCTTTTTAACTGCTTAAAATTGCCAGAAATCTTTCCATCCTTTTTAAATGTTAACAATTTTAGAAAGAAAATTATAAAAGCTTCAGTATTTGATAGGCTAATTTCTGATGTCAAAATATTGGACATAAAAGTTTAACTAAACGTCCACACAAAGGTATAGTAACTAATTCTAGGTCAAGTCACGTATACTGTGCAGTTGTGGGTGTTGGCAAAGCATAGAAGCACAATGTTCATGAAGCCAACTGTATTATCCTTTAGCGATCTTGTTTGAGGATCTGTATAAGTTTTATCAGAATAACGTCGGTCATATTGAAGTGTCAACTTTTAATTTTATTTAAAATCTACACATTGTAAACTTGCATCTTTATTTGACCAGTTAATTTTTTGGAGCTTTGTTGTTGTATTCTAGGCTTGGGTGCACTGCAAAGCAAAGGTAAAAATAAGGTTTTAAAAATTCCAGCCATTAAAGGACAAGCTCCTCTGCGGTGAAACTTATGAGTTTTTGGATGATTAATGCAGTTTTAGGAGCGGCGCTATACATGCCCGTCTGCTAACATTATGGGGATGTCCGCCGCTCAATTTTGGATCTAAATTTCTCCCGAAGCGCTGTTTGGATCAGGAAAGCCTTCTGGGTGAGTATATTGTTCTACTTCATTCTATAAACAATGTGAAAGCTGTAGAAACCGAACTTATCCTTTAACTTTGGAGGCAAAACTTTACGGTATGTACCATACTGGATGTTTTCCAATATCCCATGAGTCAATATTTGAAATATCTTTATGCTGATACCAAACTAGAAATCCCGTTCTTTTAACAAAGAATACCAAGTCTCTTTAGGTCCTATGATCATCCCTTACTTGAGAGATGTCAGAGAGATCGCTTGCTGCCTCTTTGTTTGAAACAGAAGTGAAAGAGGAAACACATTTGGTTCTCCAACAACTTTATACGGCATTGTTTTTGTTTGTTTTTTTGTTTTTGAAGAACATTCAGTGATGGTAAGATGAAGCATTATGTGTAAATTCTATCAGGATAACGTCTGATGAAAGAACTCTACCTGCCAGTATGTCAAACTGTTCTTTGTAAATACCTGTAGACCTGTTTTTCCCTCACTTTCAGCCATGCAGGCAGGTGATGCAAACAATATGACAAAGACTAAACTCTAACTCAAAGTTTAAAAGTGGTCATGGCGCACTAAGTGCCAGCAAACAGCCCAAGTTTTTTGTGCTGGCTGTGCATTTTACTTTTCCATGTAGTGGCCTCATTTCGTAAAGTGTGTTGTCAAGATTATCAAAAGGAGGGTGTAAAACTCGAAATAAGAATGAGCCTCCTGTAATGTCAACTTTTGAATTGAAGAGGTATAATTTGGCTGGGGGTTTTTCTCTACAACACATCTGAAAATATTTTTCATTGTTTCTTCAAGTGAAGCAGTGAGATCTATGCTCAACAGCTGTAGCAATCTGGCTGCAGCCCATATCAAGGCAGATCCTTGTAAGAACAGAGCAGATTTTTATGAGAGGCTTGGCGCTGAGTTGCATCAGCACAATTTAATACCATAAAGAGTGAATGAGAATTCTGCTAGTTGAATCAGAAACAAAGCAAAATGAGATCTTTGAAAAAGTGTGCTTCTAATTGTGCCTCAAATTTCAGAAGTGGGTTCATCTGCCAACACATTGATCTACTGGGAGCAACGGTTTATAGAGAAAACTATGATTTATAAATGACTGATGAAATGCTGTGTGGCGGTTTAATTCTTGACTACTGTTTGAAGCATTACAAATACAAAATATGTCATGTATTAGCTGAAAGTGAAACAGAGAAAAAAAAATGGAATCTCTGAACAGGATAAACATGACTCTCCTCTTTTGTTTAAACTTAAAGTAATTATGAAGCTCTCCAGAGCTTATTTTCCACATATAATCTAAAATAAAGCTTTAATTTGGGCAATGTTTGGACTGCCTTGTGTTATCTCTGTTTGTTTTGAGACACTACAGCAACAAAATGCTGGATGCAAAAAAAAAAAAAGGCAAAATATTTGGAATATTTATTTCGTGTTAATAACTGCTTATTGGATTGAGTGTTTTTTCCAATCAGCAGACACATTATTGTCTTTATCCTTCACAGAATAAGAAGTCAATTAATGACTTATACTAGTCAGGTCCTGTTGAGCCGGGGTGCAGTTGCCAAAAAAAACGTGACCGTGTTTTTTAGTAAAATTAAAAGTCACCATTTGCTCTGAAAATCAAATGCAGTAATGGTTGATTATTTTAGACCAAATGCAATTTGGGAAATGATTTAGACTGCAGTCTTAGCAAGTAATATTTCACATTCTGTGTCTGTGTAATGGCCTCTTTTGAAAGTTCTGTGTGCACTTACAGAGCTGCACAGAAAGCCTGTTTACCTTAAAGGGCTGCTGCTGTCTATTTAAAATCAGGACCAACAAAGCAGCTGAGCTCCAAGCCTCATTAATGCAGCAGCATTGCCGGTTCACTGGCAGCATGTTCCATAAATGGATAGGCACTGCAGACAAAAGGCTTAAGCACCTCACTCATTTAAACACTAATGAATCGACCTGTCTTCACCGAGCTTCACAAAAGCCTAAATTTAGAGGCAAAAATAAACAAATCAGGAGATAAGAAGCAGTGCTACCACTGCAGCTTTGAGGTAGCACAGGGAGAAACCAGAGGATTACAGAACCACCAGGATTTTGTTTGTAGAAGATGGAATAAAGAAGACAGAATAATGAGAGGAAACAGGTAAACATTCGAGTGTTTTCTCTAAAGGGTTTCAGGCTGTGAGCAGGGGCAGTAATGCAGGAGAAACACGCTCCTCCTAATAAGAGAAACTGCAAGGATAATGAAATCAACAGACCACTTCTAAAGGCAGCAGGAGCAACTGAAATTCATAAAACTGAAATAAGCTGTGCTTATGTCTTACAAGTTTGGATCCTTTACAGGATGAAACCTTGTATATGATAATTCATGTAAATAACCTGCAATAAAGTGTAGTTATCCCACAATACATGGACATTTGAGATGCTAGTGCGAATTGTTGATAATGCTATTTTTTAAAATGATTTGTATGTTGTAATTGTATGAATAAATCCACTGAGTTCTATTTCAGGCTCTGTTTATACTGTGTATTAGCATCTGTTTGGGGCATTCAAGTGATTCCTTTTATGGCTTCGAGTGTACATGCTTCAATGTGTGCTTACCGGTAATCAATTCATATCATATCAGATACCTACCAGATCTGTGTTGTCAGCATGGAGATTTTTAGCAACAATGAATGATAGTGTTAGGAAATGCCAAACTTTTCCTAATTGATGCCACACCCATAATTTTTGCAATATGTTTTTTTTACTGATCCCAATACCAATCACCTCCTAAAATGTATATCTTGGACTGATTTGTTAATACTTTCCAAGTCAACAAAATCAATTCTGCATTCTTTTGAAACTGACTACTGATATATTTTTGGGGAGATAGGCAGTGTACAACATAGTGTTTTCTTTTCAGACATTCATTCTTTAGTTAATGAGAGAGTTTTGTTATAGAATAGACTTGAATAGAAGTCTTTATTGTCATTACGGAGTGTAAAAAAATTGGAAATGATTGGACTGTGTGTAAGCTTGCATGGAGAGCAGGAGAAAGACTGAAGACTACGCATTTTGTTTGAGTATTCATGTCGGTAATTTCATGAAGTACTCAATAGTGAAAGACTACTCGTAAAGTATACTTCGAAACTGCAGCATCAATACTCCCGTCCTTACGGAATGACTGCGTTTTTCTGGATAAACTGCCACTCTTGCCTGTAATTCTTTGGACTGAATGTTTATTCACAGAATTAAGTTTTCTGACAGGTGTCGTATCGCATTTTTCTAAAAAGTGGTCAACTAATGAAGGAGTGTATCTGACCCTGTTTGTCTGTTCTTTATTTGGATATTTTTGATCCATGTCACTGCTGCTTCTCAGAGGAACATCATAATTTTCAGCTTTTTTATCAGTACGTTCAGGATTGGGAAACATCACTTCCTTTTTCCTCCAAAACTTACCAGCTGGCAAAGCCATAAGCAAAAAGAACAACTTATTTTGAAAGCCCTTCTCTAAACAGAAATCATTTTCCATTCTCTTAGAGGAATTAACTGTGAAGGCAAGACATGCTCTAAAAACAGCCTATTATTTTTTTCTATTTAGATACAGAAGGTGCAGAGCAGTGATCATCAACAGGCAGCCTGGGGTCAACAGCTCTCTACAGCTTTCCATCTGGACTCCAGAACATTAAGAAATTCTGAAAATGTGAGGTCGAAAAATATGTTGTGTCTTTCAAAGATTTTTTGGGTAATTACATTCCAAAAATGCAATCAATCTGTACTATTTTATACTATATAATAATGATGCATACCACATAACGAAAACAGTTTTAAAAGGAATGACATCATGTTTGAGCTGACAAATGAGAGCCATTGTTAACCAGTATTTAACCAGGGGAACAGATGAAGTTAAAACGTGATGAAAACATATTTTTAATGCCCCATGTGGCTAGCAGCAGTATGTGTGATATGTATTGATCTTTTAAGGCAAAAAATGCATACAATTGGGGATGGTGGGTGTTCAATTAATAATGGCATGTTTATGGTAGGATATAGAAGTAGTGGGATTCCCAGTGACTGGAAATTGGCTGGAACCTGACAGTTACTTGGCTGGAAATGGACAACATTTATAGTTCTACATTGTTTTTGACGTCTGGTCTCTCAATAGCTAATACAATTTTAGCTATGATTGACAGCATGAATCAATACAGAAGTCCAAAAACTGCAGAAAATACTCTTGCCAAACTCCAAATGCCATTCTTGAGCTCCACTGAGTTTGCATGGGTTGCAGATGGAATGTATTGGATTGAAAAGCATAGTGTTTTCTGCTCCACCTTAAACTTCTTCTACTTTCTTTATGTTTTTATGACTGCTTGTGGGTTGCCTAACAAAATAAAAGAAGTAATCTTACGTCCTCCAGAACACTTAAAACCGTTTGAACAGTATCATTTTGCACTGCATGACAAATTGCACTGGGGCCAGGAAAACATTAACAGTCACTTTTGAAGAGAGGCCCCCCATTTCACACTGCCAATTTTGTAAAGCTGGTACTGTACAGGGCTGCATGGTGCATCATGGGAATGTTATTATCATCTCAGGTAGCCCGCTTCTTGATTTTGCTCGGAAGCATAGGAGCAAAGATAGAGCCATATAGCCAGAAACAAACACAGGGACACACAAGCTGGGAGTTTGTGAGCGCATCCTTGCTGTGGTGACTCAAGGATGCACAGTGCCCTCAAGTGGACTGAGCATGACACTGCAGAATAAACCTGCTCGGAGCTGAGACTATTCACTGTTCAATAATGCCTGAAAGTGACAGATGTGAAGCTTTGGATGGTAAATTACCATAAATATTGCAGTCTTAACTTTGTGAATTTATTCTGATTGGGATCGACTTTTCTGCTTACCGTATTATTTTGATCATATACAATAAATTCCCCAAAAATAGCCTATCATTTTAGATTTAGACAGGTTAGAAGAGTGATGTGGTTTTCCTCTGTATTTATGAGGAATGATTCACCAAGTAAAAATGGGAAATATAATTGGCCTGAGATGCACATGGATTGAGAGCAGAGAGCAGAAATAGGGGTGGGATAGAGGGAGCTCAGTGCATCCAATTACAGTAAGTGGGCTCATTTCCCCTAATCAAATAGCTCAGTCAAATATCCCAAAGGCAGGTTCCCCATAGAGCTGATCTCCACACATCAGCAGTCAGCCAGTGAGTATCTGCATTTCCCTCCTTTGTCTTACCCTCTTCCTCTCTGCTCCTTTTTCCTCCCTAGTTACCGATTATTTTATACCCTTCATCAAACGTATCCGTCTCTCATAGCAAGGTCTGCTACAGTTAGTTCCTTCGTGTGAATACACTCAAATCCCAAATTGCTGTAAATGCTCACATTGCATATGTCGAGAGAGTATTCGCAGGTGGTGTGATGAGAAAAGATTCTTTTTATGCGCCCTGAGGAAAAGTTAAACACAAGCCTGCAGACCTGCTTTCATACATTATTTTCTCTAAAGGATACCAAGTGGTTTGTCTTAAAGGGAGCAGTAATGGCTGCCACTGCTGCTGAAGAGCCTCCAGTTAGACTCACAAACAGCACAGATATCCCCCTATAACACAATCTTTAAGCTTTGTTCCTTTCTGTCTCCATCGGTGTGACCTATAAAGTTGCTCTGTGCCCAGGCAGTGAAGTTGGCAAGAGAGGTACCCTTCTTAGGTTCAGTTATATATGAGTTGATTTATATCTGTGTATTGACTCTGCTTGATTTATGCTTAACTACTTCATTTCCTTTACTTCCCCTCTATGCTCTTATCTACACACACAGGAGTGCACAGAAACAAACACACATTTATCCAATTCTAACCTGCCACATGGCTTGCAATGTAACTTGTCTCTGCTTTTTTGATAGTATTCATTTGTAATACATTACGATGATCAAGCAGAACTATGTTTGAAATGTGCAACTCATTTAACACTACCACAACAGCAGATTTGTGTAAGCTAAGGCCCCAGGACGATTACAAATACTATCACAATAGCCATCAAACCATGAGTACAGGGCAATATCAGAATAGTGTTTTTACAAACAGACCTCTCCCTCTTTATCCCTAGTCCTCCTCTGGCAATAATATAAACAAAAAGGGGCTTCCATTACACCTGCTTGGCAGTGAATATACCTGGCAACCCTTCTGAAAACTGTTTATGTGTGGGAAAATACAAGCTGTTTGTAATCTACATCTTGTTTCCTTTTTAGGATGTAAGACTGAAGTAGAATTCTGCAGTTCAACATGTGCGACCCTTTTGTGGCTTCCTTTAACACATCAGTGCCTGAGAAGAGGGTCTGCTATTAAACATTATACCTTAAGTCCCTAAGCATACAACAAAGATTAATGGCTCAATAGGGCTGGGTATTTCCAGCAACTTCACGATACGATAAGATACGTATCCCGATACTAAGGCCACGATATGATACGTATCCCGATACACATAAATTGTGAACATTGACTATGCTTTAACCAAAATTCTTGACAAGTTTAGTTTTTTCTTATAAGAAGAAAAAGAACAAGGATGAGTTTTAAGTGGTTCTACAACTTGAGAGACATAAATTCAGATCCTCAAAGATGGTAGACCTAAGTTCAAATTTAGAACATATGCTTCATTATGTAGTTCATCTTCTACCTTGAACTGTGCCACTGTTAACATTACCCGAAGTGTATTTACAACAACTGTCAAAATATTTAGGCCGTACCAATTCTGTCGAATCCGTATCGATACACGTATCCCAAAGCAGTGCGATACGATTTTTTGCCGTATCGATATTTTGAGCACAGGCCTATGGCTGAATACACCACTCTCTTGGCAACAAAAGAAATCTCAATCTTAGATCTTAATTTGAAATCTACCAAGCTGAATTAAAGCTGTCACACAAATACTGATTAAAAAAGTAGAGCAAAAGTAGGATATGTGTTTAATTACTTTCCCTTTTCAGTCAAGAAAGGCACAAACTAAGTGCTACCGTATAAAGCTTAAGTAGCTGTTGTCAAATAGGCCTTTGAAAACTGTGGTGCTGTACTGCTTTTGTTGTTGTGTTGAATCACCTTTTGTCTGTTTCCTAATGTTAGCTTTGTGCAGGATAAAATACCAGGCTCTCATTTAAGTGGCTTTCTGACTCCAACAAGAGTTTGAGAATGACCAAAAGTGTCATTATTGAAAAGAAAATGAAAGATATCCATCATACAGGTAAAGGAACTTAAATTCCACTGATTGTTGGTAAAAATGATGTGCAGCATCAGAGTCTACTCAGGCATTCTGTACTTTTTAACTATTTGATCTAACTTCAGGAGAAAGCACTTCTCTCATGAAAAAGGTATTGTCTAACACTGTGAATTGAAAACAGTAGAAACATCTATGAGGACCTTAAGATGGCTATTAAATGTACCAGTTTTCACAGAGTGCTGTAATAAAAAACAATGGCACTTCATCCCATAATGACAGTTTTTCTAATCGAGACCAAAAACAGGTCCCTGTACACACACACTCGCACACTATAAGACATACTGAATGACTCTTAATCACATGTGTTTGTACTGACAGCTATAAGCGCACAGACATATCAAGCTCACAAACAAAGCTCTCCCCTTTTTTTAGTGTTTTAGCCGCAGCTATAGATCAGCCACGCAGGACAAACATGTTTAAAATGTCAGTGACTTGAAGCTTCTGTCAACATCACATGGTAAAAGTAGTCAACACACTCAGCTTATTTTTTTCTAATCCTCCTCATTTTAAGCTCTTTACAAATTCCAGAGCTCGGTGCCTTGGTACTGGAATACAGAAAAACCAAAGCATGGCCAGCAATGCAATTAACACACAGTTGGTGGCCAGGTCAGCATTCCCTCGCAGGGAGAGAGAGAAGCCTTGGCATAAAATTGACCATGAGAGCTGGCAAAGAACTACTAATGATTTTTCTTTTCCTTTCAGTCTTTGTTCTGCTCATTTAATCCCTAATTATAAAGGGAAAGAGAAATTACTTCAAAACGGATGCTGTTTAATGGACTCAAGAGTACAGTGCAAAATGCTAACAGGTTCAAAGTTCCAGCAGCCTTGTTTGGGTGTAAGTACTTTAGAGTGTGTGTACTTGGCAGTGGCCCTTAAGTTTATGAGGTGAATAAACTTTCACAAACTTCCCCCAGTTCTCAATTAAATGCTGGCAGTGTTACTCTGCACTGCACATAAAGGTCTTTCAAATCAGGCACCAAAAGGTTTGCTTTTCTTCTTTTCTTCTGAGAGAATGATTTTAGGTTTCTTAGTGCTTCATAGTACTATTTTTATAATGTTGTATGATTAACTGAAAGGAATATGATCTTGCCTCACATATGCACACAACAATTCCCTTGTTTGCATTTCCTTAGTTGTTTACTTGATTGAGCTGCAGTCACATGTTCACTTCTTTGCCTCACAACAATCCAAGTTACAGCATCAGACACACCCACAGCCTTAAAAACATTCAATTCATAAATCAGACCATACTATACTAGTCTAAGATTCTACTAGAAGACTTACTAAAAGAGCCATATTCCAGCATGTGGACATTCTTTGGTTTAAACCTGACCAGGCAGAAGGAGACATGCTGTAGTTTGCAAATAATGCTTTGGTATTTTTCTGCACCTCAAAGTAATGCCAAAGAACCTCCACAACCTCCTCCAACATCACCACAAATCCATGAATTCACCCCCACCCTGCAGCTCAATAGGTGAAAATAGTGATACAGGAAAGACGAAGTTTACCAGAGCCAAGATAAAGCATCTGTCAGACCTGTGGACTAGAGACTTAGTGTGGTACAGTCTTTGTCATCTAGGCTAATCCAATTCAGACTTCTGAAGACAACCTGAAGTGCAGTGATGAAAAAAAAATAATAACCTAGCTGGCCTAAACTGGGGAGGGAAATCAACGGTCCTTTAAGATGCTGAATGCTGAAGCTCTTGGAAATGGTGTAAATGGACCATCGTCCTTTACAAAGAGCAAATGATCACACTGAGGAGCTATTTCCACACACACATTTCTTTACTCCTCTTACCCCTGAAGTCCTCCTCCTGTCTTGGGTTCACATAAGCACAGAACAGAAGTAGACTTTCCCTCTCCTCGTAGAACAGCAAGGGGCAATTTGGGTTGCCATGAGTCCTCATTTATTCTCACTGCCAAAAGGGCCAAAAAAAGCTGCCACACTCTTTACTAACACAACATCCATTACACAGAGTCACAGATATTTAGCATTCATCACTATACCTACCCTTGTATTTTCATTGAAACAAACCTTATCTTTATAGGTCATTAGATCTATTTTGCCAACATTTCAACTCTTTTAAATTATATCAAGAAAAGTCTTATAAATAGTATAAAACTGAAAGAAAAACAGTTTGGCCTCTGGCTGCTTGATTATAGAATAAAAATGATAATATTGATTATTTTAACTTATACTGAAATAACAAATTTAATGCAAGATTACTCATTTATTTTTTTCAGAAAAGTGCAAATGTTTTACACGATTAAATGAATCAGATTGTCTTGACAGACAGCCAAATTGTGCTAATATTGTGTATTACCCTTAAAAATGTATCAAAAATAATATAAAGATTTATTTTACAAGGGAAAGGCTGAAGGGCTGTGTGCTCTTTTAAGTAATAATTAATACATGGGATAATCTAATAACTCCTCATTTTACTGGTTATTTGCCATACCTGTGTAGGGGATATTAAGGTTGTTATGAGGGTTTCATAAACTTTGCCTTCAAGGAAATCATCTTATTTACCTCCATGGAGGCATATGTGTTCACCTGTATTTGTTGGTTTGTTTGCCTGTGACAACTCTTCAGGTTCTCAACAGATTTTGATAAAATTCACAGAAATTATTGGTCACGGTATAACATGAAGGTGAGATCCAGATGCACGTCCAGGACTTCTTTTAACAATTTGATAACAATGGACGATACGGCACTTTTCCACCTTGTCACAAATAACATGGCTAAGAATGTTAGAAAAGCTCTGGTCTCACTTCCAATTCTCAATAAAAACATGTGACTAACATCCAGGCATAAAAAAACTATACGGCAGAGCAAAAAAGAATGGCAGAGAGAGGGTCCATGAAGGAATTCTAATTTTATGTCATCCATAAAATATTTTCCTATCATTTATACTCCTGAAACAAAAGCTTCAGTGATCTCAAATAGGTGCTTTTAATAGAAAGAAAGTTCAGAGACCATACGCTCTACAGTGTTGTAACTGACGTGGAAAACTAAATAAATCCATTCACCCTTTTTTATTGAATATATGTATATTTATAGTGTGTGAAAGAAGCTGACCACCACTGTCAGTATTTCCTTTGGGATCAGTTATATTAAATCTAATCTAATGTTATCTAATCTAAATTATTCAGTGCCTTATGTTCAGGCCTAAGACGTATTGACAGGCAGCTTTGGCTCTCAGTCAAGACAATGAACTTGAAAACAGGCAAACTGTTTAGCACAGTGAATATTTTATGCTAACTGTCAATCAATAAGAAATAGACCAGCCCGTCCCATCTCCATACACTTTTGGACCTAAGATACAATATCATATTTTGATTACTTCCCACCTCTTTAAAGGATGCAACAAAACAAGTATTTGATAGAGAAAGAATGAATACTGTCTAACGGGGGATTACACTTTCTGTTTTGAAAGTAAGAAAGTTGAGAAATTTTGCAACTATTGGCATGAATAACCGGACAAACAACAAAGGGAACAGTTTTCTCTGTTTCATTGTTGTTCTTTGATTGTGTCTTTACATCGTGTGAAAACAGGACTCACCATGCTGTTGAGATCAGAGTCATCATAGCTGTCACATGGGTGAGTCCTCGGCCCACCAAGCGGCTCCAGACCATCCTCGTCCCACAAGTAAGTTCCTCCAGAGCTGTTGGAGGGAGACAGCTCCAAAGATGAAGCCTGAAGACCGTCATTCTGTTCTGAGGGCATCAGAGGACCCTGGGAGTCCTGCATAGGGCTTTCATCTTTATGGCCTGCAAAATGTGGATGTTTATGAACAACAAATTAATACCTCTAACAAATGTTACAAAAACACAAATTTTACTTCCTTTAAAACAGAGTTCATACCTAATAGATCCATACTGTCCCAGTCAAGGTTCTCATTGATGAAGCCGTGCAGGTCAGTCTGAGTAGTTTTACCAGTTTTCCTGTTTTCAGGCAGTTCTCCATCACTGAATAAATCTCCCACACTGTCAATGTCATCTAGAAAATCTTCACTAATGTCCACTCTTTCTAGAGATGAAGCAGAAGACAAGGACATGTCCTCAAGAGTATCACCTGCTGTTTGACCAGCACTCTGCAAAGGCACACCGTTCTCTTCACATTTTCCTCCATTTTCAGAGCATCCATCCCGATCACTGTGAGGGTCAGCTTCACCAGCCAGATCATTGTTTAGCGCTCTCTCAACAAGCTCGCCACAATCAGAGGCAGTTAAAGGCTTGATATCACCTTTGACCTTACCTGGAAAAAGAGGCTTCTGCTGCTTGGCCTGTCCAGACCGAGCTAGCTTATAGCCCAAAGACCCCACGCTGGTGGACAAGGGCTTGGTCAGAACGCAACTGGGGAGCAGTGGCTTTCTCAGAGTCCGGGGAGTGCCAGGAGATGGTGGGATTGAAAGAGCGGGAAGAGAAGAGGCAGCTGGAGATGTTTTACTGTACTGAAATATTCCAAGTCCTCCACCTCCTGAGACTCCTTGGTTGCCATTCATACCTCCAAGTGCTACACCCACTCTTCCATTGCTTAGTTGAGGAGGTTTGAGGAAACTACTTCTACGAGGTCGGAGCTGAGTGTTCGTCAGAGGCTTAGCTAGCTCCACAGCTCGGTTGAAGGAGAAGGAGCGTTTCATAGGTTGGTTGGTGGGTGACGGAATCTGCTTGAAATGGGTGAAGCTGTTTGACCGCACCATGTTGTCCAGTGTTACAGTCTTTGCACCATCACTGGACTGGGACAGACTGTCCTGAGAGTTGCTTCTTGGAGAGCTTGAGCCCAGACTTGGACTCAGGAGGCGGGATTCTGAACCTGTCCTTGCTGGAACACTGGAGCCATTGAGGCCCATTTTGGGGCTTCCGCTCAGTGGGCTTTGGCTGAGTTTGGTTCCTGTTTTAGGTGTCATCTTTAATGGCTGCTTGGGAATGGTTGTAGGACTGGAGACAGCGACAGTTAAGGAACCTGACCTTCGCATCTTGGGTGTTAATGGAGGCCCATTTTTTACCTCCCTTGTCAATGTGGGAGGTTGTTTCTGAGCTTTATCTTCACCAACTTCCACAGCACTGTTTGTGGTAGTAAGGCTGGAGGGTGATTTTTCTTCATCCTTCTTGCATTTCAGAGAAAATGGAGATGTACGGATCACACCATTAGGCTTTGTTCCAGGTGGGGTGGTCTTACCATCCTGTGTGGCAGCAGCTGTTTGTGCAGAACCATTGGACAAGGGGCTTGCCCCACTAGCCGTAGAGCGTCCACCAAACTTAGGCAATCTGGATACCATGGCAGACCTTATGGGTGCTTTGTCTTCCATTAGATGCCAACAGGGGCATGGGGGACATGGAATCACACACAACTGGGGAAAAAAGAAAGACAGAAGAAGAGTTAGCAAGGTTTCAGTGAGCATGGGCAAACTCAGGAGAATACTCAGAATATACTAGATTGGCTGATTCCAGCAGAGGGACATTTCAAAAAAGAAGAGTGATGTCAAAATAACGTGGAAAAATAGTTCAGCCAACCAGCCACTTCAGTTACGTTAAATTGCCTCATTTGGTCTCAGTAGTTCATCAAACAGGTAACTTTTTCTGCCCTATAAAAACAATCTTCCCTAAATATGGTTCACTAGCCAACATTAAACTGATCACCACAACCGATGAACATCAGCTACTGACATCAGTTCATACCACCTTATATGGAGACGGGTCAGTGTCTGTCAGCACAGCTGATATGTGTTGGTGTTTAAATGAATGTGCCAGTGCTTTCCCATCTGATTCCTATTAACAACTTGTTTTAAACAATATGTAATTTTTTCTTACCCATCTACCACTACCTGTAACTGGAGGTATCACACAAAACAAATTAAAACAATGTTCCTTACCATTGTCAAACCCAGTCCAGAACAGTGATCCAGCCTGTGCTTCATGTTTGAATATAAAGTACTTATGTGCCCTAACATTTCTATACCTGTCAAGTTCCGCTGTACAGTCTAACTCTAGGTTTCTAATGGACAGATACTCAAGCGCACACATTTGTAACTATTTTTGAATAATCTATAATTGTTCAAAGCTAGAGCGAGTCCTATCTACCTGCTGTAGTCAATGCATGTCGGTCTCCTTTTCAAAGATCACTGACTATGTGGAGCATTAAGAATTAATCTTGCTTAAAGGGTGACTTGAGGCTTTGTCACAGTAAGTCTGCTGTTCTGATTTCTTGTGGTCATGTGAGGGACACAAAGGCTAGACAACTTTGTCTTTGTGACAGTGCTGAATGGCCTTACGAAACGTTAACACATTTTGATTCCACGAGGTAAACCTGGTTCCTCTTTTATCTTGCAAACGGTCAATTGACTTTATTAAAATCATGAGGAAAAACTAAAACAGGTTAAGTTCACAAGAGTATTCACAACACAAAGGCCATCAAAGGTGGAAAAGAACTTCCCCAACATGGCACATCTAGCAGCTGGCATTGGTGAGGAGGATGTGAACCAAAACCAACAATGGCCAGATGCCTTAGAGACTTAGGGAAACCAGAAGGTCACCAGTTCATTATGAATGGTGACGGGAGAAGGTGCGACATGCAGGACCAACATAGGCCTGTTCTTTCCACCAATTGTTAGATTAATTCAGTTTAATCAGCCATGTGACAAGTGTTCACGTATTTTTTTGTGGATCATTTAGGAAGATTAGTAGTTTCCCCCATGTGGGAGCACAAAGACACAAAGGCAGATACTGGAGCAATAATCCACTCAACTTTTTAAGGCATGGGGGAGGGGTGTTGTGATGCACTCTGGGTCTCCTCTGAAGAAAAAAAAAAACGGTGTACTACGTTGCCCCACATTCCCATGCACAGACACACATGTGTAATATCACAGAGACACACTCACTGCTGCCACTGAAGTGTCTGGCTATGCCACCGTCCTAATCTGCTTAATAAGCACACACTGGTGCAAACACAAAAACACACAGTTTTATACACACAAAATCAGGTCAGCATGTGCAGGCATGGCAACCAAAGCCTCTTTGCCCCAGGGAGGGGGTGGTGACTGTGTGTGTCTATGTGTGTTTACTGGGAGCAATTAGATTAAGGTTTTTCAGTTACCGTCAACAGAGCCAGAACCTCTCTGGTTTCATTCATATCCACAGCGTAGATCACTGTTACACTGCAGTAAATCCACTGCTGTAGCAAATGTTTTGCCATCTGGGTCATCTCATTCATCGCCAGGTCAGTAGAGGAAATCTGTCTGCTGGGAGGATGGTTTTTATTTTTTGAGTATTTCAATCCCTCTACATGGTCCCATGATTGGCTTCCAGTTTTTGGTGATTTTAGCCCCACCAGTTAACAAAGTGGTACATCTTAACTCTGCGCTGTGTTTTCTGACAAGAGATATTACACTGTCTTTTATCAGTCAAATGGATCCACTTGAATTCTTTGCTGTAGAGAATGTCAAAACAAAGTTTCCAGCAGAGACATCCACATGGCTTAATAACAACCAATAGAAATAATAGATTTTATGCACTTTTTCAATCCTGTGGTCGAAATCAATGCCACTCTATATCAAACTTTTGGGGTTATTGTAAGAAAATGTCTTTCCACAAATATTATGATGACATCACAAATATCAATAAGTAACCACAATTCAAAACCCCAAACACACCAGATGGACTGTTTCAAATATCCATGGAGATAAACTAACTGACAATTGTATTAGGTACTTTGATGGTTCACCAGGTTCATCATCCAATCACAAGGTCAGAATGACGTACTTGAATTCATAAATCGGCCGACCAATACTGGTAAAAAATGCAAATGCGACATATTTTGCTGTTTATGTTTCGTAGGATTTTTCTAGACTTACCCAAAACTTCACCAAAAACATTGTGGTTTTATAAGTGCAACAATTTAATTGGAACTTTACCATTTTCTATAAATGTGCTCATTCTTCTTTTGAAAAGCACAAGACTGGCAGCAAATACTGTACACACACACAGGAGGAAAATTATGGCAGCATTTTTTATCATATACTTCCCAAATACACTCAAGGCATGAAATGGTCTTAACTTCAAACCTATTTCAAATACGTATTGACAATGTTTAAAGTAAATTCTCTTCTTTGACATCTTGCAGTAGTTAAGACAGTATTCTGAAGATCAAAAATTGTCCTCACAAATGCCTTTATGTTAAACGCATATTTTATAACTAAGATCAAAATGCTAAAAAAAAAAAAAAATTAGGTAAAGGTCTATATGTTACATGGTTAAATGTAACACTGCTGTTCCTTTGACAACAGTCGTTTGTGAGCTTGTTTGTTTTACATGCAGGAAACAAAACTTTTCTCTGACTGAGCCTGATGGTGATGTGAGACCAACTGTCACCTCAGACAGCCAAAGAGACCAAACAGTTGTTGGTTTCAGATTCCATCAAACAACATTTTACAGGTCATGCTTTGAGTCATTTGACTCACATTGCATGTCCTGTGATGTGATGATTGTGCATGTGCATGTTGCGTTTGTGGTGTTTAAACGATAAGATTGTTCAGTCCCAGTTCAAACTGAGCAATCAGAATAGGTAAGAATGGTGATTATGTGACTTTGAATGTGTCATGGTCGCCGGTGTCAAGGGGGCTGGTCCCAGTATTTCAGAGGATGTAACATGTAACCATCTTTAAGGTTTACAGAGAACAGTCCTAAAAAAGAGAAAATATCAGTGATCTGCATTTTCAAGATGATAAAAAGGCAACAGTTACTCAAATACCCATGTGTTACCACCAAAGTATGAAGACCATTTCTAAACAATCGACAAACCAAATTACAAAGCTGATGGGCTAAAGCAGCAGAAGACCACACTAGGTGCCACTCTTGTTAAAAAAGGAAACTGAGGGGCTCATCAAACTTTGACAACAGAAGATTGGAAACATGTTGCCTAGTCAGTGGAGGCTTTTTTCTGGTGTCCCATTCAGATGCTTGGGTCCAAATGTTATGTATACACCATGAAAGCATTAGTTCACCCTGCCTTGTATCAACAGTTGAATCTGGTGGTGGTAATGTAATGGTGTGGCATACTACAGGCCTTAGAAGTCAAGCACTTTGCAAACACCACCACCTACCTGAGTATTTTTGTAAACCAGGTCCATCCTTCTAGGACCATCCCCTAAGGGCTATTTTCAGCAGGATAAATAAGCACTATGCCACAAAGCTAAAATTATCTTACACTGTTTTTGGGGATTTGGTAGCACAGGAGATGTGCAGCCAACAAGTCTGAATCAACTGTGAGATGATGCCATGTCAATATGGACCAAATACTCCAAATAATTGTTCCAGAACCTTGTCTAACATTTGCCAGAAAGAATTAAGGCAGAGAAGGTCCAAACCCTGTATGAGCAAGGTTTACCTAATAAAGTGGCTGCTGGGTGTATTTAGATTGGCCATCAGAAATAATGAGACTGTGCTCCTGAGGATAAAAACATGTGGTAACCGCCAGTGTTATATATTAAAGTTTGGTTGTTCTTGCACTATTGTAAGTTTCCATTAACTGACAGCTTTAGTTCACTGCTAACTACTGATTGAAGTGTACATATCTTTGCTATGGCTTCAGAAAATTATCTTTAATGTAGAACAACGCATTAGATGGAAAGTTTGAATAAAACTTCTGAAATCATTCAACAAATTGATCAACTGCTTGAAATGTTCCATTTTTATAACATCTCTATTTGAGAGGGAGGGAATCAATAAAGAAACAGTTCAGTAAATTTTGCATGAAAATTTAGACATGACAAAAGTGCATGACAAAATTGTCCCAAAACCTCAAAAGAAAAAACACAAGCACATTTGTGGAGAAAATTTGGAACTACTGAATGAAACCCACAATTTTGGAAGGCATGATTACATATAATGAAACCTTGATCTTCAAATACAATCCAGAAAGAAAATGGCAGTGCACTGAGGGAAAAAAGCATTGTCAAGATGAGGAAAACATAAAGTATTTTCAAATCCAAGTTGATTGTTTGGTTTGACATTAGGGGTGTAATTTTGAAGGAGTTGGTTTCAAAGGGTCAACAGTGAAGTTACACTATTCCAAACTGCTTATTGAAAAACCATGACAAAAGGCCAAAGAAAGAGGCCACGACAGTGGAAAAATAGTTTCATTTTTCGTCGAGATAACGCCCCAGCTCACACAACACTCTCAGTAAAGCAGTTTCTAACCCAAAAACAAATCAAAGAGGATGATCACCCTCCTTTTAACCTGATGTGGGGCCCTGACTTTAGCCATTTTGCTAATCAAAGAACAGGAGTTAGCCTAAGCCATGGCTATGGGCACATCAAGGTTTAAATGAATTTAAAGCTAATCAATCTTGTATCCTAAAAGTACATTTTCAACAATTTATCTGAAGGTAGCTCACAAGTAGAATGAGTTTTAATTGACAGCTTGAAATGGATATGAACTCATACTACATTCACAAACTAAATGAAGACGTAAAGCTTGCCTGCTCTCACATTATTTTTATTCAAACACATTTTCACACATATGCAAAGTACTAATGGGGCTGAGTATCATTTGTGTTTGTTCTACAAAGTACTAAACTAAACTGTTAAAATGTTGCCAGTGCCTTAGCAGTTCCTGAACTAAAACCCCCGACTAGTAAACGGCAAAAAGTTTCGACTTTGAGTATAACTGATTTACAGTTCATGGTGTAATTCCTACTGCTGTGGTCATAACCGCACATTTATTTCTAATATTAACCCTGTTCTAAGGAATGGTTTGTACACAAGTAGACAAGGTTATAAGATCTTAATGAACACATTCAATACAAATATCATGCAATACTATGGTCTTTGAATCAGCCTTTTATGATGTGCACCAGCAGACCTTGTGTTGTGATCGGGATGGTAGCAGCCGTATTCATCTATAAACAGTTCAATATTCAATTGGAAAGCTGGAGCTCAAACCAGATTGATTGTGAAGTCTATATCTAGCATCACATACATTGATTTTTCAGTACTAGTGCCAGTGCATTACAAAGTTTTTGAACCAATGTAAATGCTGGTTTGATATCAGGCATTGCCAAAAAGGAAATATTTTCAAAGGAGATATAGAGTCAGAAAATATTGTTTATATTGATATTGTTGATGATCATTTGGGATAAGATGCAAGGCCTAATGTTTTAAAGGACTGATGAGGAAGAACCAATACCAGGGCTCATGCTTATGACTACAAGATAATCTTTCTGACATGTTTAGTTCAAATGGGGAATTATCATTTTATCTTACTGTAATCTATCGTGTGGATTTCATATTTTTCTTTCTCAAACACATGGTCTATTCTTGGTCTGTTTTATTTATTTGATTACATTTTGCTAAGTACTTAAGCTGCATTTGGCGTGATGTAAATCTAACTTCAGACTGACAGTCGCCTGGTTTCATAAACGTAAAATTTACATACATGCATTTCAGGTGTGCCTTTCAGCCCAAAAACTATCAAGATATAATTTCCAGTCCATATCAACCAAGCTTTATCAATACAAATATGTTAGTGTCACAACGGTTTGCCACCATATTATAGATTGAAAAAAACTTATACTGGAACAAACAGACAGGTCAGCTAAAGGATCACATATAAACAACAAGATCCTGACAGAGTGACACACATTCAGAGGTAGGGCAGTAAACCGTGCAGGCCATCTGTCAAAGGCTCATATCTGAAACTCTGCCCCTCCCCCCAGAGTCCAGCACAGTAAATAAATACCCCTGAGCTTCACTAACATCAAGTTCAAGGCATGGGCTAAGCTCACGTTGACCTGGGTCAACCATCTTTTTCTCCCCTCTGGGCAAAGGGATGATTATGAAAAAAATCACACTTAGCCTTGACAGTATGAATAACTGAAAAATAACAGGACCAGTCAACCTGAAATCAAAGTTTGAATCATTCTGGGTAATAAAAACAAAGTGTTACAGAGATAGTTAATTATGAGCGTTGCATTGACACAACAAAATTCAAAACTGTATTTTGTTGGTTTTCTTTTAATGTGTTTGACTTCAAGATCCAGGGAGATGCTTTAAAAATGATGTTTTAAAAATATAAAGCCCTTAATTGGAGAATTGGATGAAAGAAAGTCTAGCTCCCAAACTGTGTGTCTCGAAACCTCAGTGCTTCACTTTTTTATGACGCAGACTGACATCCAGTGTTATTTCAGGAGCGGCTTCACTGTTAAACCAACACTGCCAAAAAAGATAAAACAATGTAAGAGGAGATGGCTAACAGGAAACTGAATAAAAGGAGGAATTCAAAGGGTATGACAAAGTGACATACAATAATATTCTGTAAAACTAATGGAAGAAGAAAACTTCTGTTCGGCTTTTCTCCCTTAAGCCCTGCGTTTCAGTGCTGATCCTGCTATGTGAAATAAGCAAAAAACTGAGAAGTCATCCTTCTCTTGTCTCTGCCTTACAGAGAATGTGAGCTTTCCGGCAGTCTGCCAAGACGGCTTTTTGGGATTACTTTATTTCTGACTCAGAGGACAACCAGACAGAGAGCACCTGGCAGGAAAGCAGGGGGGGACAGCAGAATCCGATTTGAGGGACTGAGGATGCTCATCACTGTTTGGGCAGAGCTTTCACTTCTGACCTGGATGGTGGGCACACTCACCACAGAGATGCATTCTCCAGGGGTAACAGGATGGATTCAGATCGGTTGGGACAGTGGGGAGGGGGGTTGCAATGATCTATTGGGTCATTGTGGGTACGCATGAATGGAGGTGCTCTACTACACAGTCAGCCCCCGTTCCTGCTGCTCATCCTCACAGCCAGGCTGTCTCAAACTCCCCGTGATCATAGTTTCATGTTGTTAGAAACCCTCAGAACCATCTCACATCATAACAGTGTGTCATATTTCCCCCTCCATTTTTCTTAGATCAATTTAAAATAAAAACACTGAATCATTACTTTTTTTGTGGCTGTGCTGAGCCTGTAGGAAAACAAAACAGGGAATAGACTTAAGGATTCTTTACAACAAATTTTATTTATTTTCCTTTTTAAGACAAAAAAACTGTGCAGTGCATTATGGAAAATACTGAACTGTCTGATAAATCTGATACATCATGTAGACTTTGCCTGTGAAATGTAATGTTTTTAATTCTCAGGAAAGCCTCCATGCCTGATATTTGTTTTTGATACAGCTTTGTTTGTGCTGACATGAGAAAACTTCTTGTCCCAAGGATCCTTATTATCCACCTGGATGCACTATTGTTTTCAGAGAATTTAGTTGTATTTGATCTGACACTTCTAAATGTCTCATTATTACTTTCATGTTGTCTGGCTTCTTTTATCACTTCTGTCTAAAACTATTTCATTCACTTCATGTTCCTAAATTCTTTTATTTTTGGGCTTCTTTGTCTTATCTTTTTATTCATGGTTTCTCATGTTACCTTGATTTCCATCACATAATAAACACTCTGCTGTTCTTGAATTATTTACATTGTTTCCACATGATTGTAAGTTTTTTGTTATTATTTTTTGCTTTCATTTGTTCTTGTTCTTGTTGTTGAATTGCTTATTTTGTGCCTTCAGTCTTGTGCTTTGTTTTCTATTTTTTGTTTTAACAGTTTGGAAGCACTTAGTTATCAACTGTTTTTAAAAGTGCAATTCAAATAAATGTATTACTATCATTGTTATAACCAAAATGTTATTTACTTTGCCTGTCAGCTTACAAAGGAAACAAAATGATACACAGATTGTTTATCAACGGATATGCTGGATTTTATAACCAACATGTTAGCTGATCATAGCAGCTATACAGAAAAAAATATCAGAAAGTATCCACGTATCTTAGTATTGCATTTTAATAAATTTCTGCATTTGGAAATAATCTGTATAATATATTGGAGATGAATAATTGTTTTCCAGTTTTACATCTCTTTCTACCATGAAAAGACGTCACAATGCAACAGTCACATCGGGTCAAGACTTTTCTCTTAACAGAAAAACACTTTTGAGAAAAATACTAGCTATATCATATCAAATACAATGATTTTAAAAAATGTTGCTGTGTTGGATATCCACAAATTCCAGTACTGCATATCCCTTTTTATTTTATTTTTAAATACAAAGTGCAAATGTAATAAGTTAAAACAGTAGCCCAAGTGAAACTGTTTTGGTTGATAAAGACTGTCAAGTGCTGTGTAGAGATGTAAGGTACAGGTAAAATGGTAAACCATGGTAAAGTTTCCCACAGTAATCATTTCTGTGTCCTATTAAAATTACCGTTATACCGTGCTTGATCACCACACTGCTTTAGTAATGCACGGTGATGCTACTCTTTGACTGGAAAAGCCTGAATTATGTATCGGTCCTCGATTAAGCAGCCTAACGCGAGGTGCGCATGAGCAGTTTGCATTGTTTGGCCTGTGAGTCTGAGAGCGAAAGTTAGAGACACTACAGTGGAGACTTTTCCTATCAAAGCGGACTCTGACGTCTGGTTGAATTTTGGATTTTACAAGGATGCAGAGGGGAAACTGATAGATGACAGTCACCCTGTTTAAACATGAAGACGCAGCG
This sequence comes from Scarus forsteni, assembly GCA_036419115.1. NCBI lineage: Eukaryota > Metazoa > Chordata > Actinopteri > Labriformes > Labridae > Scarus > Scarus forsteni. Next base: position 8,033,495 of record JAZDUH010000327.1, read on the forward strand.
AAAGAAAAAGACGTGCATGATTAAACCGGCCGTAACACCTCGAGTAAATGAACTGACCGAGCTGTAGAGGTACAGAGAGAGAGAGAGAGAGAGAGAGAGATAAGATTCAGTGAGCCATACCTGAGTGAATAACAGGTGGTTATCAGTATTTTCTGTCTAAATAATCTGTAAATCTTGTAATTAACAGCATTAGGATCATTCTGGAATGTTTTATTGTCGTTCTTTTGCCGCGTATTCAACGTATTTTGAAATAAATCATCTTTTTCCGTCAAAATTTGTGTTTTATGGATTTAATCGATCATAATTTGTAAATATCAGAAGAGATGTCGAGGACACCTGCCATGGAGAGGGGAGACCAGAGGAGAATCATGAAGGGGGCTAACTGCTTCAGGGATTATCGTCAGGAAAACAAAAAATAAATAAAAAAGACCTGGACATGGTCTAATATGATGAGCTGTGACATGGACACTAATGCTGTAGGCAAACTAAAATGTGTGAGTGTATGCCAAATAGGTTACATTTATTTTTGGCTGTCTCAAAACTTTGAACATGTTCATTTACAATTGTTTATGAAGAGAATCCTATTTAAAGTTCACAGTTTAAGCATTTATTACATAATAATTTATTACATAATAATGACAAATACTAGCTAGACTTGTTTTCTTTTATTTGTCATGAAAGAATGGTAAAAAAAAGTACTCAAAGGGCATTTTTTGACACAATTATTGTCAAAAAAAAGACAAAAAAGAATTGTGTGTAAAAGTACTTTTTGAACATTTTGAGCGCACTGCAACAATACCGCGATAATAATGATAATGATAATGATAATTTTGGTCACAGTAACCGCGATATGAAATTTTCATATTGTTACAGCCCTAGTGCTGTGTAAATCTAAAAGGATAAATTACTGCAATCTGTTTTCATCAACTGACGTCAGTTATTTTGATCAAAAGTGTACTGCTTAACTTTTCTTCACAATCTACAGGAAATGTGTTCGGTATCAGTGACAGCATTCAAAGGATTTGTTGCAAAATTCTATACTGCACAAGAGAAGGCATCTTAAAAACTAAAATAACACATAACAGCACTTTGTGTAAAAACAGCAGGTTTCTTTCACACTACTAATGTTGTATACTTCCTCAGAAGTGGCTATTGTTTAAAGCCATCCTTTTCTTTTTCCATGGGAAAACTCTGAGGGCAAAACATTGTTAACATTTGTTTCAAAATACAAAATAACTGAGCAGAGCTGAATAATCACAGATTTCATTGTTCCTTATCCTGTTTGTAGTTTTGAATTAATTTTGTACAGATTTTAGTGGCTGAAACCGGACGAGACCACAGAATGAAAATAAGACAAAAGAAAGGACAAAACATTTACATTTTGAACATGGGGCAGGAGGCATGGAGTAGAGAAGTCTAAACTCTGTTATGTGCACTTTCTTTCCTTTTGTACACTGTGGCAGTCAACAAAAGCAGGCAAGTCTTCCACATCTCCCAAGTCTGATGGTCTCTATAATGTTGTAATTGAACAAGAGTTGAATATCTCACATTTTAAGAACTGATTTGTCATTCTGTTTACATTTTCTCACTTTATCCACACAAAACAATCATACCGCTTTCACACTAAAATTAGCAGGTCAACACAGGTTTTTTCAACGTGGGTTAATCCATTAACAATTGGCAAGTGACTCTTTTCCCACTGCCAGTAGACCTGGGTCTAATCGGCAGCAGACGAGCTGCGTGGCATCACGTTGATGACATCATCAGTGCGACAAAGCACATTCATGTAAACATTGGAAAGGAGCATAGAGGCCATGGGCATGGTTTTCTGTACTTACACCTTTGTCCCTCTTTAAAAATCTACAAACTGGGCGCTGATGATACAAAGGCGGATGGAATTTGTTGCTGAGAGTCACGTTAGTTTCAGACAGAGGGCAGGCGGGATTTTATGCTGTGGGGATGTTACGCCGACGTCATCCGTAAATTAATGGGTCAACCCGGGTGTGATGTTCTCACTGAAGTCGATTGGAGGCGGGCTGATTAAAACCTGTGTTGCTTGCAGGGTCAGTCGACCTGGGTCGAAATGCCAATTAAACCCTTTCAAACTGCAGACAGGAGCCAGTTGTTACCAGGTTTAAACAGGTTTTTTGGCCTGTCTGAAAGGGGTATCAGATACCAGGACACATCTTCAGTGACAAGCAGCCATTAAAATCTATTTTAACTTGTCAAAAGTGGGATTGGAAAGGGTTTTTATTGATAAGATTTTATTGATACAAATGCCATATAAATCTGATTCTTTAAAGGTGCTATGAGGAGAATCTATTACCGGCGACATTAAGACTCTGCTACCCACGAGCACGAGCGGCGACTGTCGTAATCTGCGTTCCAGTAACCTCGGAACTGGAAGTGACATCATCTCCAACTTATCGGCGTTCCAGTTGAAGTCAGAAAAAAACATGCCAATCTACCAGGCTATTGTTAGCTGTTGTTCGGGGTTGGCGAGGTTTCACCGAGTTCCCAGTAGGAAATTCCGACTTCGGGGGACATTCCAGTTGCAGTTTCCTACTCAGAACTTGGAAATTCCTACTTCTGACTACAACTGGAACGCACCAAAAGACCCAAGCCAAAGCGTGTGTTTGTTGTGATGCTAATAAAGCATGCAGCTCGGACCTTCCTCAGAACTCTGCATTGCTTTACAACTTCTTTTTTCAACAACTTACTGGATGCGAAGCGACAAGGTAATGTGTCTCTTTCTAGTTACGTGGCGGTAGTTTTTGATGTGTGACCAGGGCTTGACGCTTAGCATTTTCCCAAGTAGCACGGGTGCTACCAAGTTGAAAAATGTAGTAGCACACAAATATTTGTAGTAGCACAATGAAAAGTTACCAAGTAGTGTGTTTTTCTTTAATACAAAGATATGCGGTGGGGACATCAAAGCTCTCCAGAATCCCCCCCCCCTAAACCTGGCCTAACATACGTACACCAACTGGTCGATTACGAACCACTCCTTTTTCAACAGGGATGAATGTATATGCAGTTAACTAGACATTAAAAAAATAATAATCAGGACTGTAGGGAAATTTGATCTCCAGTCCACATCTAGACAGAATTATCCTCTCTTCTGTTTCATACACTGAAGACATGTGTAGCACATTTTCACCTGATTTATACACCGTCCACTGAAAACAGCTCTGAGACCCACTTATGGGCCTCCACCCACAGGTTGAGAACCGCGCTGCACCAGTACATTGTATTTGGTGCTTGATCCTTCAAAAATTGTTTTTATATCATGGACAATATGTGATGGAGGAGACCTCAGGATGAATTTATAATTTAGAAGACAGGGAGTGAAACTGCAGCTGAGAGCTGGACTGATGAAGAATGTTCACTTTTGAATCATTAAAAGGCTGACTCTTCATTCTTGTCTTTGTGTTCGTATTAAACAGCTTGCATGTGCTATCCAGACACAATTTGAATCATAAAATCACACAAAGTGACCGATGATCCCTCACTGTCCGGACGATGCACGTCTGTTTGCGTCTTTGCGCTCACCGACACACGGAAGAGCGTGTGCCCAAAGACGGAGAGTGATTCGGGAAGGATTTAGATCAAATGTTCACTTACATCGGCTACACTGCGAAAAGACAATACTGACAGACAACAACGGTAGCAGCCACACTTTAAATGGAAAATATCAAGCCTGTACTCCACATCGTGGCTACATCAGACGGCAGAGAATGCATCCTCATGCTGTTACGGCCTAGAGAGGCCTTCTCTTCCCTTCTCTGCTCTGCTCTGCCCCTCTTTGCTGGCTGTGCTCTCTGTTTCAGGTAGTGGGGGAGGGGCCTTCCTGAGTCTCCAATTTGGCACACCTGAGCATGCTGGGCTCAGGAAACCATAAAGCAGACCTGCTCACAGACATCACTTCTCTTCTCCATGACCTGCAGACTGGACAGACCTTTGTTTGCTGTAGTTGATTGTTTGGAATTGGCAGACTTGCAGCCCTAGTTGATTTTGATTTTGTGGCAATTACTTTGAACATTTATTTCATTAAACATTTTGTTAAAACTTTGCAAATTTGTGAGTGGTCTCCCTTTTTGTCACACATTATTGAGCCAGGCTGTGACAAATGGGGCTGTGTAAAATGGGGCCCGCGAGGGACAGCGCTGTGCGTAGTGGCATAATATTGGTAGGGACATGTCCCCCACGCAGGGCGGTGCAGGCATGTCGGGTGTACCGAAGGCTAGCTAGCGGCGCAGGTAGGTCAATAAAACAAACGTTTCAAAGCTGAACATGTTTCCAGCCGAGGCTGCGTTCAGGAAGACCACCGGCCACAACTTCCAACGTATTCAACACAAGATAAAACATGTTCGAATGGCATTTTTTGTAGTCGCACGGGTGCTACCAAATGCAAATCACAACTCGCACTGTAATATTTTTAGTAGCAAATGCGAGTACCTCCTCGCACTGTCGAGCCCTGTGTGTGACAACAAGAAATTTTTGGAAAACTTAGTATGGTGGTTTTGTAGCTGGCTATATATCGCTACTTACAGCCCGGTGCTCTAAGACGTGTCCGAACAATATAAATTTGCTATAGTTTTAATTGTCTTGTTCCCGAAGTTGAGTATCCAGGCCAGTCCTGCCCTGTCCGACCCAACCGGAAGGCTAAGGAATAGCATTTATAGATAACCTATTTTGATGCTATGAAACTCATCTTAAAGTGTGTATTTCGACCAGGTATCTAAAAGTGAGACTTTTTTGTAATTACTCAGAAACTCCTCACAGTTCCTTTAACAATACCCTCAGGAATTTCTGTGGATGTGCTATGTACATCAGGAGAGTCATGTCAGACACAAGATGTCTTTGATTCACAAGGCATGCAGAACAAAGTGGAAGGAATTGAAAAGGATTTGTTAAGCAAAATGATCAATGATATCAATTCCTTAAGATGGAGATTCTCAACTGTAATGATCTCTGCCAAGGAGGTTAGGTTTTTACTGTTTGTCTGTTTTGTTTGTTAGCAAGAATCCAGCTTGCGGCCAGTTTACAGATTGCCCCCCAACACACTCTCGCACCCCTTCACAAGCCTATCCACTGTCCCGCTCTCTCCTATCAAAAAAGGCACAACATGCCTGAAAAACAACCTTAAATAAAATGAATGGTAGTAAAGTAGCTACTATCTTTGAGCAGTTTCACTTCAAACTCTTCACACAGATCCAAGCGTTTCTGTTGACAAACCACTGCAGAAAATCAATAGCAAAAAGTCTATTGATTCTTTGCAGCCTCATTTACATATTGACAGAGCTCAGTGTCTCTGTGGAGTAATAACTGGGCCACTCATCTGGACAGGGCAGCAGAGGGCCACGGCTGTCTCCCTGAAGAGATTAACAGAGTGCTATTAGAGCATGCTAATAGAATAAGACAGGGATGAAAGCAACACTGATGCTAGGCTAATGTGTATTGAGTGAAAGTAATACCAGGCTGAGCTGTGCTGGTGCTACGAGATGCTAATCCAATGAGACAGCAGAGATGGTTTGGTATTGTTGTATACTAGCTGGGCTGGATCAAATGACAGCAGACAGCAGCAGAGCAAAACAGTATGAAAAAGTTAAGGTGTGGCAACATGCTCCATTAGAAGCATAATCATTTATTATGAAAAGTACTAAACCATCAGAGGCATGATTGTCGGGATGTAAAGTAAAAACAGTACCTTCACTTATGAGAAGTCCAATCACTTTCGTCCCAAATTCAATCGCAAAGATATGAGCTGCATCCTGCCAAGTCACTCTGCACTTTGCTGCCTCCATCATCTCTTCTAAAAGTAAGGTAACGCCCTGAAGAGAGAGGAGACTACAGGAAGAGGAAGACACTCTTCAGAGGTTGATCTCTCTCTCTCTCTCTCCTTGCATGTTTGTGACGTGAGGGGTGTGTGGGGATGCATGTGTGGGTGGGGTTAACAGAGCCTTTTAAATTTTAATAGGGCACCTTTTAGGAGCCCTGATCTGTGTGTGCAAGTGGAGAGAAAAGGAGGAGAGACTTTAGGGGAATCATAGCCCAAAAAAAGAAGAGAGTAGCATTACAAAGACTCCTTCCCAGCACAAAAGAGATTATTTGTGGCTGATGTTTATCCACAATGTGGTACAAAGTCTTCAGACTAAAGCCACATAATCCCCCAGACACAGAGAAAAGTATCCAGAAGCTAAAGCAGCAATTATCAGTGAGAACGCTGCCGCTCTGTCATGTCATGAGATCACAAGAGCGGCTCAGAATTTGTTGTTCTCGTAAAGATTCAGTGTGAATTTAATTTCCACTTCTCGTTTCATGCCTGGCAGCACGCTGGTTCTACTCAGTCAAACATTTTCTGTTAAGTGCCTGTAATAAAACAACATGAGTGAAGCCATTTCCTCAACATCAGCTGTTTTATTGTCACACGGCTTGATAAGACACAGCATGGGAATCAGATAAAAGGCTAACACAACGACTTTCGCGTGTTTTTATTTGTTCATGTCATGCTTCTGTTAACAAACAACCCAAAAACCCTGGTTCAAATGAAGTTGGGACACTGTTTAAAACACAGAAAAACAGAATGATCTGAAAACCCTTTTCTACTTACAGTATAGTTAATCTAATACGCTAGAACAAGATATCTTAACTTTCAATTGCTTTTTTCAAATATTCATTTCGAATATGATTGCAAAAAAATTAATTCTCACAGCATGGAAGTTGGACAGGGCACCCATGTATGATTTGTGGTTGAGAGAAATGGCAAATGACTTGGAGAGGCTGAGACTCCATAATGGAGACAAGGAAGACATGTTTAAAAAATGTGGGAACGAGTACTGCAACTGTTTCAACAGTGACTAATGTGCTGATTACTGTGTAACACCTTCTGTGTGTATCTTACATTTTACCTTTCACATTGTACATATTGTTCTTTATTTAAAATCCTTTTTACCTCCTCCAAGAAGGTAATGTTATTGCTGACGTCTGTTTGTTTGTTTTTTCTCTGTTAGCAACATAACTCAAAAAGTAATGGATGGATTTCAATGACATTTTCAGGAATTATCCAGATTGGGACAAGAAACAAATGATTAGACTTTGGGAGTGATCCGGATAACCGTCTGGATCCAGGAATTTTTTAAAGGATTCTTTAACATTGCGAGATAGGACCACTTTCGGCATATTTGCATATTTGTATGTTTTCATGGTAAAGGAATCTAAATATTTAGATGAAATAAAGGTAGCACTAATATTTATGATGAAAATTACAACATGGGTGAGGACTGTGGCGCTAGCGGAGGTCTGCGCTCTCAGAGTACTTCTCTAGTTTTTAATGTATGTTTAGTTTTTTTGTCATGAATGTGGCCCTTCTTGTTTCTTCATTCCTTTACATGATGAGCCGAAACCTGTTGATTTGTGTGTGTGTGTGTGTGTGTGTGTGTATTTTGTGTTTGGGGGAGGTTTTTTTCCCTTTTTGTTTGTATTGTGTTTCTTACCTTGTTGAAATGCAATAAATCTAAAAATTAAAAAAAATCATTTGTTTTGAATGTGATGCCTGCTAGATGGTCCAGGAAAAGCAGGGACAGGGACGATTAAATCTGTGATGTCAGCTTTCCTTTTAACAACACTTAATGTGCTTCCTTCACAGAATGATGTTCACTGCAGTGCTGCCTGAGGGATCAAAGGTCACAGGCATTCAATGTTGGTTTTCTGCCTTGCTGTTTATATGCAGAGATTTCTCCAGGTTCTCTTAATCTTTTGATAGTATTATGGACAATAGATGATGAAGTGTGGATGAGAAATGTTCTTAAACTGATGGACTGTTTGCTCATGTAGTTGTTCACATAGTGGTGAACCTTGCCCCATCCACCCATTCTCCATAGGCTTTTATCTAAGCCTATGGAGAATGCTCTTTTTAGGCCGAATCATGATACTCTCCTATTTCCATTTAACGTATTTATCTTTAGAATGTTCCAGAGAGGTGTATGAGCATTCCTCAACTTTTCCAGTCTTATGTAGTTCCTGTCCCAGCTTTTTTTGGAACACATTGTAGGCATCAAATTCAAAATAAGTGTTGATTGGCAAAAGAATAATGAAGTTTATCAGTTTGATATTTAATTCTGTTGTGCATTCAATTGAAAACAGGTCAAAAAGGCTTTGCAAATCATTGCATTCTGTTATTTTATGTCCAACTTCTTTGAAATCTAAGTTTGTACATCTAGGTTTTATGATGGTAAAGAGTGTAAGAATTTGCAATTTGGGGATATTTGCTGGAATAAGATATTGATGATGAAAGTATGAACCAAAATGAGTCATCCTACTGACTAGTCACGACTCAAAAAACAGCCTAAAAAAGTGCCCATCATCCACTCTGACTCATAGTTAGGAATAATCCTGCTGCACCTCTTCTGAGGTGTGATGCTAAGCAGTAGACGTCCTGGTGTGGGACTTACATAAATCCAATTATCCTTACTATTATAGCAGCACAGATGTCCACACTCCATCACCGTGAGCACATTTTTCCCAGCATTACTCCACCCTCTGCTGTACCGTCCTCTGCCATCTGAAGTTTTGAGAGAACGAGTGTGTGTGTGGTGCAGCATGTCAAACATGAGAGTATCAGTCCTCTGGCTCACTAATGTACTGTATGACCTTCACTTGAACCACGCTGTGAGAGCACCGCAGCGCATTCAACAGTCCCATCTAATTCTCACCTTCTGATTGGCCACAAGGGCTGAAAAGGCTGATGAGTGTCGCCAAGCAACAGCAGTGATGTCAATCACTGTAAGAGATGCCATTAGATCTGTTTATAAAAACCTGGAGCCAAAGGCAGGGCAAAAAGCTGCCAGAGGCTTATTTTTCTGGTTGAATGATAATCACTCTTCACTGGGATCTCCATCCAGCCGGGGGATTATCATCGATCACAAGAATGTGACATCAGTCAAGTACTGCTGGCACTGGTTTTAGAGTTTAGAGCACAACTGTGCTGAGTATCTCCAAGTTTGGATCATTAATAATCAAGTATTTTCCATTTTTTAGAGTGATGAATTCTTAATGCAGATTTGCTGGTTTGCTGGGTTAGGCTGCAGTGGTGCTGTTGGTACACAACAAGAAGGATGCTGGTTCAAATGTCAGTTAGGGCCTCTGTGAGGAGTATGCACTTCTTACCCATGCATTCATAGTTTTTTTCAAATTCTCAAGTTTCCTCCCCCAAGCAAAAAACATGCTAATTAGGTTAACTGGTGGTTCTATATTTCCATATATTATAAATATTATAACTCTGGTATTGCTAAACCCAATTACTTTTATTAAGTTATTGTTGATACTGATTTGTTGGTTTTCTGGATTAGCTTTCCAAATTTGTATCTGTTGCAGTGGTTTGTATTTTTTTTTCTGTTAAATTGAGGGGGCCTAAGTGTATAAAACACATGTGTCTCTCGAGTGTCTGTTGAAGGTTTCTTTGGAGGCCTATAATAGCTGAACTACTGAGGACCCTATACTGGAAACATTCACTTAAGTTAACTTTTAGTAAATCAAAGAGACAAAGAGGTGGAGCTGAGGCAGGCCTTTAGCCTCCTGGCAAAACACAACACACCTAACCAATAGAACATTGAGCATATCCCCTTAATTATTCAGGCCTAAGAGCCACTTTTCAATTCAGCTTATCACAATTAAAAGAATACGTTGTAAAAACCATAACCCAGACAATTTGGTTACCTTTAAAGACACGAGGTGTAACCAAATCTGTCTTTTAAAACTGGTTTTAAAAAGAGAACTTTTATATCAGTCCCCAATGGAGGTTCCTTTAAGCTAACCAGCTTTAACAGGGCACTCCAGGCACTGCAGTTTTCTGCACCAGCCTCATTTTTCAACAAAAGAGCTTGCCAGTTAATGTTGCTAAATTAATAACAACAATAGAAAGAGGACAAAATCAGTTGCTTTGACAAGCTCTTTTTCCCTTCTTTAAAATTGTAATACTCATTTGCACTGCAAAGTGGAAAAGTTGTTTAGAAATGCCTAATTCATCCGTGAACCTTTAAAGTCACAGTTCTGAAGTGAATCCAGGTAAATCTGGCTACAGCAGCATAACCCTGCATAAAGACAACTGCCAACTAGGATGCAAACAGATCAGATCAATCAGACAGCACTCTAAAATGATTGAATGCATTTGGAAAAGTATACTGAATGGTGTAAAAGCTGATGCATACAAGAACAAAATACATCAGGGATGTGGCTAAAACCTGACAAAAATGAAGGCAACAATGTCTGAAAGTTTTTGTGATATTCCTGTCCTCTAGGCTGGACAACAAGAAACTATTCCTGACCTTGTCTCGTAACAGTAAGTGTCACAAAACTTAAACCATATTCACCTAAAGTACACAGCAGTGTGTCACTGCTTTAATCTGCTGTAAACCTGCTTAACAACAAAGTTTGAACAGGGTCTACATGAGTATATCAGGATTTTCCTTGTTTGACTTCTTTCACCAGTAATTCCTTCCTCCAGCTTTTAGCTGTTTGGAGCTGTACCGGATAGTATTAAATGATTTGAGTGAGCTCATGATCTGGATTTATGAGATCTCATGTAAAGATTTATTGGTTTGTAGGTCAGCAAAACAACAAAATAGGTTAAAAGTGTTTGTGAGCTGCAAAAAAACTCACAGAGGGTGTCTCTAAGTAGCCCTTTCATTTAGCCAACAGTCATTGGATTCAATGTAAATATTTAAACAAGTAGTTCTGGATATATACAATTACAACAACAAGGTCAAAATGACTTTTAATGTCATTAAAAGACGTGAAATAACCAATTCTCATCTTATGTATTGTCACAAATATGTTTAGCAATATCATACATATCGTCTTTGGATAAGTTATCCAAATGATAATGATGATGAGCCCAGAAAAATTGACATATCTGACATCAATGACAGTACAATATTGTGTATCCCTCCACCTACTGATCATAATTATAAAATAAAAACTGATATGTGTCTTAATCGAACACCCATAGAGACATTAGGACATTTCCCTTCCTCAGAAACAGTAGTAGCTTTGCTCAATTTTTTTTTTTTTCAAAAATGAGGCTGCTCACTGAGAGCTGACTTGTTAAGAGTTATAGTGTATTCTTAGATATATATTTAAAAAGTTTTTAAGTGATGGCTTTGTGAGCCACAAGTGTATTTGTGAAGTTTATAAAGAGATTTGAGGCATGGTCCTCTGTAAGTTTATGTGTTTATCACAGTCACTGGCAGATGTCCACAGAGTGCAATAGAAGGAAAAGTGGGTTTATTAAAAAAAGGAAAAGACCTGATTCAAACTGTTGCACATAGAAAGACATATTAATCTACAAAATCTAAAATATTGCAGAAGGAAAAGTTACATAAAATGCATTTTAAGGACCTTTTTCCTGTCAGTGCACAACTGGATGTGGTAGATCACTTTATCATTTTACTGTCTGCTGGGGAAAACTTGTTTTAAAAAACACGAGGGGAAACAGATCACTCTGCATTCTGAAAACAAAGTAAACGTGTATCAGAAGTGCACAGGTAGGAACACTGTGACACTGTTGGGAAAGCAAACTTCATAGGTTTTAGATGACAATGTTTGATTTACCTCACATGAGACTGAGGATCAGTGCTCTCCACATACAGACATTTGAATGAAGTGAGAAAATCCCTTAAGCGAATCATGACTCATAAACAACCATAATCACATAAACAAACCTTGATGAAGAGACTGAAACTGACAGTCACATGCAGATTGTTAACCTTGCTGCTACCGGATATACTGACTGCTACTGGACTTTAACCCTCCTGCTTTACATAATTTTCTTCTGCTGTGCATATGAAAGATATTCCTCTTGCAGTTCTTGCACATTTTACTGTCATGTGCACTGATGATATCTTTATAATATTTTCACTACACTTGACTCTTTGAACTGCAGCCTATGCAAACAGAATCTCGCCCTGTATAGCTGCTGCAGACTGAACGACTATAAAGTCTTAAGATTTAACAGCCAAAACAGTCTCTCTGTCCAAGCTTTTCAGCACTGTGAGAACAATAACAGAATTTTCAACTGTATCAACTGACTTTCTGTTCACTCACATGAGAGCACACTTGCTGCTGTCTAAAGGGCATTTATGCTGATAACTCATGTCAGAGCATTTCTTTGTTGCCAAATGATTCAATTCAACACGGCTGTCATGAGAATTAACTTAAATACACAACAACTGAGACTCCCTAAGAAGCAGTCAAACAGTCGAAAAGGACGCTTTTTATAGATCATGTTTCTGGTTAGCTTCATCCTCTGTGAATGGACAATACTCCCATTAGGTCAACTTCCTCTGAGCCAAACCTCCCTCTTTTCCTGTGCCCCCTTCCTTTCCACTCACTGTATTCAGCTGCCTCTCTTACAAACCCTCCAGGATCCCCACTTTATCCTCAAGCCGGACAGTGTTGTACAGTAATCAGCAGCAAAGCAGTCTCCCCGGGGAGAACAGAGTCCCCACAGGCACAGTTGGTGGTTAACATCCATCAAGTGCTCGTCTTTGTGTCCACTTTTTCTCAGGGTTTAGAGCTATTCAGCCGGCTGATTAAAGTAGACGGGAACTGATCCAAAGGAGGGACTGACACAGTTGAGTTACCTTTTGACACTTCAGGTTCTTTCTTGGAGTGGATGTTTGTCTCTTGGTGTTTCCCTGGTGTAAACTGCTATGAACAGTACATGTTCAAAGGATAGATATGAGATACTGCTGCTGCAAACACAGTATTTGAATATAAAGTTCATGTCCATGCAAGTGACCAAACGTTTCGTGTTTGAATGGGACATGAGTGACGAGCAGAGTATCATCAAGGCTTTGCAAAACAGCGGGTTAAATAATACCACTCTGATACAGGAATACACTGTGCCGTTGAGGGTATAGGCTAAGAATGAAAAACACATTACTAAAACACAGGCAACCAGAGAGAAGTGATGCAAAGAATTTAAGTGCTTTGGATATGACAACATGTTTATGGTTTAAGAAATACTCATAAAAAAGCCATGAATCATGAGAACAACATGAACAGTTACATGTAAATTCCAGCTGAGTACATGCAGTTAAAGGCAGTGACTCAGCACATTAAAAGTTAACTTTCGCCCTCAAATCCAAAGCTTATAGTCTCAAGCTGTGTGCCTGTCCCATGTCTGATCCCCAGGAGAACATACAGACTCTATGATATCACATGACTCAAAGCCAGGAGGGATTACTGAATTAGACGTGAGGGTTTTAAAGAAGGGTGACCTCCATGACCTGGTGTAGTAAAAGCTTAATAGAGTTATATCACCTGAAGCTAATGAGATGCAGAGACAGTAGTAATAAGCAGGCTGGGTATAAACAGCATAACTGCTTTGAAATGAGCTACAATGTGAGATGACAAGCTGGAAATATGCAGGTCCCCAGTGTAGCAGATGTTTAATGTCTCAGGACTCTGCTATAAAAAGAAGATGTGTACTAGACTAAATGCTTAATAATAAGATTGTTTACTGTATCAGTGAACAGTTATGTGATAATAACTACAAGATAATTAAATAGGCAATCTATTTGAAGCATTAAGCCTTCATGGGAAACTATTTCCTTATTTGATTATGTTTGAGGATAGTTTTAATCAGTTTAATTAAAAAAAAAAGAGAGAAAACAAGTCATTTCTGTCTTTTAATGCAAATTCTGGCTTTGTGCAGCAGATTTTTATGTACAACTTGGCCTCTGGTATCTGTCTCGAGCTTAAAAATGGCTTTTTTTTCTTTTTTTGATTATTAATTTTCTATACCACTTCAGTGGTTGCAGGGGGGGCTAGAGCCAATGCCAGCTGTCATTGGGCAAGAGGCGGGGTACACCCTGAACTGGTCACCAGTTGATCACATCTGGTTGTCTGTCCCACATAGAGACAGACAACCATTTATACACACACTCATTCCTAAAAGAAATTTAAGAGTCACTAATCAACCTAATGAGCATGTGTTTGCTCTGTGGGAGGAAGCTGGAGAGAACCCACACATGCAGGGGAAGAAAAAGCAAACTTAACACAGAAAGGCCCTGTCCGACCCAATGATCGAACTAGCAACCTTTTTTCCGTGAGGCACTACCTGCTGCGCCACCATCCCGCCGAACTGTTAGTTTGCAGAAAAGCTACTCAGACATGTGTTGAGTATTCCCAGTCAGGTTAGAAATGATGATGTCAGAGTATCTACAAATTTTCAAAGTAGCATTATCATGACTTTTGAGGCCTTTTGAGATCCTTGCAAGGGGAAAAATGATACAGCTTCAAATCAGAGGCTGGAGAAACACATCTGTCTATTAGGAATGCAGATTACAGCCACATAAAGCATACAGCAGCATTTTGTAATTACAGTAAGAATTATTATTGGCCATTATATACAGAAGATAAAAACATTAAGGACTGAGGAAATAAGTAGGATAGAAATGTTAGAAAAAAATTAAACGTTTTTATTTTTTTCCCTTTCAAATGTAATGCAAATGTGATGTCTCCTTTTCAACAATTCCAGAGTTTTAAAAACCGTGTTTTTAGGGACATCTACTTTGAGGCACAGACTGTAGGCTGTTTGTTTAACTGAAAAAGTTGTTGTTCCAATACCCCACAGATCCCCCCTCTTAATCTGAAGTGGGTCTCTTGGTGGGCCACTTGGGCATAAGGGGGGGCTGATCACCCCTAACTGGGTAGCCTAGGTGAGGGTGTCTGATTATCAAAGACCCAAAACAGGAAAAGGTTTATATATAAAGATTTGGGGAAAGATACTTAGCATCAAAGAAGGCAAGCTGGGGTTGATGTGGCAGGAGTGGAATATTGAGGGTTTTCAGATCTGCTGTCTCATTACTGAGAGAGCTAAAAGTAAAAGGACAGACCTTGCAAACGACAGTAAGAGGGATGACAGATGAAGTGGCTAAATCTAGTGAGTGGGTCAGGATGAGGAGGAATAATGCTAGTTGGGGGCCAAAATGTATGCAACTGCCTAGAGATGAGCCTGAAATTAGGGCTGGGAGATAGATCAAAGTTTTGGAAAAATAGCTATATTTTTCAAACAAAATATACATTTTGTTAATATTGTTTACACTTACACAGCTGTTCATGTGCATTTAGTGAGCCAACATCAGGAAAGCCAATGCTGAGAATGTCAAAACAGCTGGCGAGTATTTGTAAAATGGTAAGCTGCAGCCCCAAACCTCAGACTTCTGTGGCCCTTTCCACTAAAAATAACCCTATGGACCAATCCTACGGCTGATCTGTGGGCGCCGCCATTATCAGTGGCTGCCATTACTGCGGTGGTGGAACAGCGTGTCTACTACCACCTGCTGTCTGAGACAGTGGCATGGACATTTGTAATCAAAACGTTACAGAACTACAAGAGTACTATAAACTAAGGGTAGAGTACTGTAAACTTTTGATATATTTCACAGATAAATGATTTTACTCATGCCAAATATCTATTTAAAAAATCACCCATTTACGATTTCGGTCTTCGTTCCCCTTAAACTTTAACATCCAGCCGTGAGAAATGGGGTCTCTGGTTCAGCTACAGTGAGTGTTGTCCTCTGTTTGTTATTTTCGTGCTGTCATTTGCTGTTTATTCCTCCATCGGCTTTACGTCCTCACTGCTGTGAGCCTGGATAGCCTTAAGCTAACCAGCTCCTACTCATGCATATTTAATTAGCCATGTGCTGCTTAGGTGTTTGGCACTGAACAGGAGGGAGTATCGCTACATGATAGTTACACAAAGAGAGCTGGTCGTATAAAATACAAATAATTAATATAAAATAATGTATAGAACAATATGGTATGTAACTGAGAATTATAATTCATTTACATGTGCGATTGGTTTGTGGTTGGCGTCACTACTATCAAAAGTACAGTAGTGCTGTAGTACAGTCAAGTACAGTCCTAGCTGGCTGTAAAAGCAAGATGAATAGTTGGATTGATGATGTTAGACACTAATGTTCTGGCAGCCTAAAACAGCACGCGTTCTCCCAGATCGTCCTGGCATGTTTTTACGGCGATAAAAAAAAAAGAAATCGATTTTTGTTTTGTCAACTCTCCTGATCACTCTAAGTCATACGCATGCTCGCTGCCCCACTTACCACTGCAGTAATGGCAGCGAGCACAACTTCCGGAGTTTCTCAGGATTGGTCTATATTGAGTCTTATTACCCAGTGATATTTAAAACTATTTGAAGAAAAAAATATGAAGTTTGTGTTAAATATTGCCATTAAGCTTAAAGATATTGCTCCACATCACCAGCCCTAGCCTCGATGGCTTTGTGCTCAATGCACAGCCTTCCACTGGGGATGAAACATCTTCAGCAATGTACCAGGTAGATATATTTAATGCTTTAACAAACCTGTGTATGTCATTTTAATAGGTCTTTTAAAACCCTATAGTGAATACATTATTAGCAACAGGCACAGCCAAAGTCATTAAAATTAATAGAGGGCAACTTTTATCATTCAACTTCAGCTCCTCGTGTTGTTCATGCTGCCTCATTCAAATTCCCTCTCTCTAAGAAAATGGAGAAGAGTACTGCTCTGTTATTTTAAGCATCTGTGGCTGAGACGACAAGTTAAATGTTCTGTAAAGTAGGACAACTTTCCCATGTCATGGCAAAGGCTTTAGACCTCATAGCAGCTGCCCTCATTGTACGTTGACAATAAAAGCCAGTGCCAAGCCAATAATGACACACTTGTGCTGCCTTCGCTCTGCATTTGCTTATGATGACACCTGTGTAAACACAGGCTCTACAACAGGACTCAAACACTGACAAAAACTCTCAAACCACCAGTACAGCTTTCTCAGAGAGCAGAACAAAGAGCCCTTCAGGTTTTGAGTAGCATAAAAAGCTCAAGAGTTCAGATAAAAAATAAATAAATGTACCAGAGATCATGGTCTAGTTAAAATCATTTATCAAAGCTGCTAAAGATCCAAGCTAAAGGGAGTTATGATTTCTGGGCTTCAAGTTCATCTCAGTTTCTAAACCTGTGTAAGTGCACCTGTGATACTGGATCTGCTCTCTGTTAAACACAGAGCTATTCCAAGTGCTTAAACATCCGCGGTCCTGCCAAGGCAATGACAGAACTGATAAGCGTAGCTAAGTTTAGCTCTAATGATAGACTGCATTCTGAGAGACAAGAGGGCAAGGAGGATCAGAGAGAGTCAAAGTCAAATCAAGTCACTCGGCTCCACAACAACACCACAACAGCCACATGAAAACCATCCCAATGAACAACCAAGAATGACCTCATCTTTAGACAGACATTATCAGACATTTGATCCAGTATTGATTTTCAGCTTTAGGAAGATGGATGAAGTGTGAGCAAACAAAGTCAAATAGAGAACACATGAGTGGTACAAGACGTCCATTTCGATCCATTAAATGAGAAAATATGAGTGAACTTAACAAAAAAAAAATCATACAACGCTTCAAGCCTAAGAGCTCATGTCTAGCCTTCTGAAGAGCTGTTTAACAACCACCTGAGTCTACAAGGACTTGATCTGTAATTTCAGCCTGTGATGTAATTGCAGCTCTCAGCATCATGCAAGCATGCAACATCTTATCTGCAGGTCTCAAGGTTCCTTTGAGGAGCCCTTTAGAGTCCTGGAATGACTACAATGCAAGAAAAATGTGTATATTATAATGTGTATCTTCATACGAAGCAGGGCTAGGAACAAAGGGCTGGGATGAGTCACTTTTCTCCCGATGAGATTTTTTAAGATTTTTTTAGGTGCCGATTCGATTTAAATTGTGATTTATGATCTGCTGATTTTTGCAATCTTTAGTTAGCTTTTTTAACACCAGTGAAAAATATGAATAATGATGATACCTACAGACTATATCAGGAAAATACACATCACATGTGAGTCAGTTTTTACGATTTACTCAGCAATATATTTTAACCAACTGATTTTACTCTCTCTTCATTGAAAAGCAGCGATAATCAGTATAGAAAACATCTGAAACTCTTCTGACAAAATGAGAGAGCTGATGGTAGAGATGGACGAAGAAAAACATTTCACCCTATGCTGGAGAAAAGTGGTACCTTTTTTTTCCGGTCCGGCTTATTAACACAGACTAAAATGAGGCAATTAAATTAGGGGGAAAAATCATTATTTGGCCAAAAATCGATTAAAAAATCATCAAACAAAAAAATCCTGATTCTTATGTAAATTGATTTTTTTCTACCAACTACCAGAACACGTTATATATATATATTTTTTTTTAATTTAAAAAATTTTGGTATGATTAAAGCAGAAAAACTATTAAATGCTGTGGCTTCCCAAATATCAAAAAGAGTGATATTAGGATAATTTATTTGTCTTTGTGTGATACATGGTGCATATTTTGAAGCAGATGAGGGAAGTAAACATGGGAAAAACATGGAGTGAAATTCTTTATAGATTAATTTTTTTTAAAAACTTAATTGATATTGTGTTATTAAGCTTTTATTTTTGTTGCTGTGGTATCACACAGGTTTCAAAGTCATTTGATTATAACAAATAATGCTCCACAAATAAAACAAAAGTAAACACATTTCTATTTCCTCATGTAGACAATTAAAAGGACTGTCAGTGATCAGTGCTGTTAATAGTTTTTACTGCAGTTGAGAGTATGGGTACCCTTAAGGCGTTTTCATGCCAGGGGTGATATCAACAAACAGTACAATACGGGGACATTTTGGAGGTGATTTTAGATGCCCCTTTCTATTTCCATTAAAAGCAACAATATTTGCATATGCTTTGAGTACATTCAAATTTGGCAACTGATGTCAAGGTGTATTCAGTATCGAGTGACCATGACCTGATGCTTACTTCAATAGGCCAGACACTAAAAAGGTTAATCTGGAGAAAAGAGAGGAAAACCTGTCAAATTTTACAACTAGAAAAGCACTTGGAAAGCGCAGACCTCCACCAGCCTCACAGTCATCATTCATATTGTGATTTTCACCATAAATATTAGTCCTACCTTTATTTCAATTAAGTATTTAGATTCCTTGACCACAAAAACATACCATTAGCAATTGGGTTCATAATGATATCTATTTTAATTCTGTAGTTATTCACGAAAATCACATTTTTCGTCATGGCGGTTTTCTTCTGGATATAGCTCCAGTTTTTGAAGATTCAATAAATCTGACTAAACACTCCAGATTCTACAGTATGTCGGCTGTATTTTGGCATTTGTAGCAAGTCTATGCCTTTATTTGTTCCCTTGTTATGACAAAAAATCCAAGGAGATCTAAATTTTTCTTGTTCAAGATCGGAGTATCTGGAATTTTGCCGGGATCCAGATCCGTCTTTGACATCTTGTAGAACCTGTTGGAAGCTTGTCCTGTATTTTTTGTCCAAATGCCCCGACTATTTTTGGTGGAGTAATATGCACAAATGCAGAAAATGCTCCTATCTCGCAATGTTATAGAATCCTTTAAAGAATTCCTGGATCCAAACGCTGATCCAGATCACTCCCAAAATCAATCATTTGTTCCTTGTCACAATCCAGACATTTTCTGAAAACTTCAGCGAAATCCATCCATAACTTTTTGAGTTATGTTGCAAACAGAAAAACAAGCAAACAAAAAAACAAACAGACGCCAGCAATAACATAACCTCCTTTGGGGAGGTAATTAAATTTAGAAGCTGGAAATTGACCACAGCTCCTCAGGACCAACAAACTTCAGTAAAGCAGAAGCTTCAGCATAAACTCAACATGGTCAAACTGCATCTCCAACACTATCGCCGTCCAAACATTGATGACTTTGGTAGAAAAAAAAACAGGAAGCACCAAAACAAACACACATTCAAGCATCCACTGTAGTGAATGTTTTGACAGACCATGACTTTCATGCCAACAATGAGTGCTTTCATTGGTCAGATGTGGGCTGACCGGATGCAGAAATGGATCACGTTCTGAAAAAATAAAAGTGACTTTGCTGCTTTGCAACATTACGTAGTTGGTTTTTGAAACTGCACTGACTGGCTATAAATTAGAAAAAAATATATTATTTGAGGAAAAAAATCCAGAGTTTAAAAGCCTTCAGGCTGTCATTTTCTTATATATGAATATAATGTATAAATGGAGCGGTATACTGCCTTTGCCTACTTGAACAACATCACATTAGCTGTTATGACTCAAAACCTTGGACATTTTACGCTGCAGTATCACTTTTGATAGCTGCAATGTTTCAAGCTGGTGTTCGGCTTCCTTTGTAGAGGATGTTGAAGATTTTTTTATTTAGAATTCTGTCAGCAAAGGGTGTGTTTAACAGTGGTTTAATTGTTTATTGCTGATTGTGTCGAAGTGGTAAGGGGTTGAGGGCCCAAAAACAGTTTCAACTGTGGAAGAGGAGGGCAGCAGAAAAAGCTTAGGAACCTGTGCTGTAAATTATTCTTCAACTGAGCAATAGGCCTTTAGTATATTTCATTGTAAAAATCAATTCATTCAATACTGCTCTTGCCCATGGCTTAATAAAATCAGGGGAGCTGTTTAACATTATTCTGATCTGATGTAAAATAACCATCAAAATAAGCACTCCCCTCTTAACCTACCCTCTTGGTTGCTCTAAAAGATTTGTTTCAATTTCCAGTCTTAACAGTGTCTATATTTAAAACGTCTGGCTGATGCTTAAGGTGCTTCAGAGGGAGGCAGGCAGCACTGACACAGCCTGGAAACCCCCCCTCCCTGTATCTTGAACCACAATTTGGGGGGTCTTCTTCAAACAGGCACATACTTAAGACATTCAGCTGTTGTTGGGGGAAATCAGATTGTAAACACACCCTCAGCCAAGGTGGCGCTCCAGGACCAACACCAACAGGTGCCAGAGGAACACACACATTGATCTGCATGCATGTGTGCGTAAATATGACCCCACCCCAAACAGTGTCGCAACAGAGGACCGTCCATCTCACTTACACCAGAGCCAATCTGTCATGCCTGATGTGAACCAGCGTGTTGATACCATGGCGTTTTACACTGTCTGGGCAGACATAGATCACGGCCCAAAATGGCACAAACATGCACACATAGTTGTGGGACATGACTGACAGCAACTTCAGTCGAGGTATAAAAATATGTGTATGCGGGACAGAACTGGAGGGTAGAAAAACCCTGGTTAAATTTGAACTGCTGTCTGTCTGAGAGGAGCAGGAAGGCATGTGAGTCATCTTTAGTTACAGCTTAATCCTCACGTGTGCATGAGGACGCATTTCTGTGGTGTATCTAAACATCAACAGTCCTTTTCATATGACTTCAAGACACTGTGTGACACTTATCAAGTATTAAAACTTCAAAGTATTTATGTATAAGACTACCATTCACATGAACTGGAATGAGGAAAGTAATATTAAACTGTTAAGAAAGTATTGTGGACGGGAATTGATAAGATTTTATTGCTTGCTAAAAGCAGAACTGACGCCGAAACTGATGTTCAAACAAACAATTAACAGCAATGTTTTCCTGATTCATTTTTGTTTTTGATAATGGAAACTGATCAAACATTGTTCCACAGGTAATTTCTTCAGCCGAATACAATTTTTTCTATTAACCAGCAGTTAAATGTCTTTAATGTAAGCATTGAATTGAAAGACACAACGAATAAACATCCAAAGCTTACATCTGCTCAGACATACTTATTTGATTTATGTGGACATCCCTACCTTGATCTTTTCGTATTTCCATTGCATTAATATTGTTTGATTTAGAAATATGTTGTCTGAAACTGGCTGCATATGACACTACATGTCCGTGTTAGTTTGCATGTTCTACGCACGCATGCCTGGATTTTAACCACATCACACCATTTTCCTCATGCAGACCAAACCCATGTAGCCTGACATGCTAGATAGACCATTCAGTATATAAAATACTAACTATATTTCACAAGGGAATCTGGGCAACAGTCCATAGAAAGTGTTTGGGGAGGGCAGATGCTTTCAAAAGCATATCTAGCAGGTGATAGGAAGAACGTCCCGTCAAGCACATTCATTACCAGCTGCTACTGCTGTGGTGTTAAGGACAAAATGTAAGCCAGTTGATACAGTAAATGTCTGCATTTGGAGCAAAAATATCCTTTACTATCAAGAAAAGCTTTCAGTGTTGCTATTTGTTTTCCATTTAATAAAAACAGATCTGTCAAAACTGCTACTGTATTCACTTCAAAGCTAATCTCTGTAGGAGAAGGTGCTTCCTGATGTCGTTACGCTCGTAGCTCCCTCCTCTTCCTGCTTTAAAGGACTCTGATTGGGCCGTGTGTCTGCTAACCAAACATAATTGTTGGAGCTTTGAAAGAACGATCTGTCTGATTGAAGGCAATGAATTAGGTGGATCCAACTGCACTGCAAGGTTAAAAATGCCCAGTAGGTTTGTTGGTGACTGTAAATTACCTTTAAGTGTGTGTGTGAGTGAATTGCTGCCTGCCTCTATGTGTTGGCCCTGTTATTGGCTGGTAATAAATCTAGGATGTATACCACCTCTTGCTTGAACAGGATTTAGAACCCACAACCCTTATGAGGATATGTGGTAAAGATGATGGATGAATGGATGCCATTTTAAATACATAAATGTTACTTCCTTTAGAATACACTTGTGAAAACTCAACTTAAATACATAGCAGTTACTCAAAAACAGAATGCAACTGACTATTATTTGTATTTTTCACTCTATGGGTTCACCTTCTCTTTTAAACACATGTTATTTATGAATGACTTCTCATATACAGCAGTTATTACACAAAAGCTTGCCATAGCATTCATGGTTCACTGAGTTTTTCCAGAGCATCTTATGACTGTGGAGGGTGATGTAGTGACGTTAGAAAACATGGCCTCTTCTGCTTCACTGGAAATCAGAGAAAAGCTATACTGGCAAGATTAGTGCATCTCTCGGGGCTTGCTTGTCTGCACAGGTTAATCACAGCTGCCAGAGTATGCCTTGCACTTCAGTATGGCTGAATCACTTAACGTTAAATGTAATTTTACTACTGTTAGTGCTTTGTTAGCCTCACAATATATGACTTTCTTACCTGGATTACGCAGTTAGGAGCATGTTTACAGCCTCGGCGATGGGTCAGCGGACAGTCCACTTGTTCGTTGTCTGGACAGTGACAACATGTTGTAAAGTGAGCACCCAAGTAGAGAAAGTCTTTCACTTTCTGTCCAATACAGTCCCGAACAGCAGTGAGTGAGGAAATTCATTAATGGAGTGTTAGCTGCTCAATGCAAAAGTCATATGAGACGCTTGATACTGCACGAACTATGCTCAGCTCAGTACAGTAAAGGCGCGTACGGGAAGAAAAATGGAGGCAGTTCCATCGTATATCGTCAGTATTTCAACTTTTAAGAGGTAAGTAGTAAAATAACTAGTGACAAACTGAGCCGTTATTTTATCCAACTGTCACAGTATCAACACGACCAACTGATGAGCACGAGCGTTTCCTCTTGAAATGTCGGTTTGTTAGGCGCGTGTAAAACGTAAACACCACCAAAACTGGGAAATTGACTAGAAAACGGATACGTCCCTGGTTTAGAGGATAAAATAACCCCGAGCAGGCAGTCCACACGGTCACAGGCTGACTTCCCTCGGCAGTTTATCATTCCGACATCGTCCTCTAGCTTCCAGCTGGGCGGAGCGAGTACATGTCACCTGGGTCTCAAAGGGTGACACTGCATGCTAATGTCAAAGCGCTTCATTTTTACAATGTCGTGGTCTTATCTCAGAGTCTTCTACAAATTCAGATACTTTTTCAAAGGGTGCTCTCGCTTTTTAAGTCGGGGTTATGTTCATAGAAAGCAAAGTAGCTTAAATAAAAGTACATCCTCCCCGCTCTCCGTCCATGTGACGTCAGACTGGGATGAGCGTGCTGGATTGTGGTGCTCTGCACGCGACTGGATTTACCATTCAGGCTGTGTCTGGAAATACTGCATACTACTAATCCCAGTGGGTTTCAAACTTCTTGTCTTTGCACAAGCCACATCCAACCTTTATTCAGAATCTCAAGGCACACCATATACGTCATCTCACAGTATCATTTTAACATGCGTTATAGTAGCGTATCAGTTTGTGCATGCTTATTCAATGCCTGATAGAAATTGATAAACAGCTGCCTGTATCATAAATGAAACACATTTCAACATCATGGTTTACTTCACCAATGAGATTATGTTTTGCCGGTGTTAGGTTTGTGTTTGTTATTCTTCAACAGGACAAATCAAAAAGTTGTGAAATTATTGATTACATTTTCATAATTGGTCAGAAAATGGTCACTGACCAGGTGGTTCGATATTGGGGATCCGGAGCCATTAATATTTTTTCAAGGATTTGTTAACAGTGCAAGATTGGGCAGTTTGTGCTCTCAGATCACTTCTAGTAGAAAATATATGAAACTTTGTTGAATCTTTTAAATGCAGAAATGCGTCTCACATAGATTAACAGGGGTACATAAACTCAATTGATAGTTTTCGGAGATAGTTTTAAATAGAGTTTTAAATTTTTCAAAAACTAATAATACAGTATAACAGTATACATTGTCAAATTATAGTTATTTGCTTGCATTTCTTGAAAGAAAAAAAAAATACTTTAAGAGGTAATACTTTAAGATTACCACACCTCCTTAGGCACACCTAGACTTTCCCCAAGGCACACCAGTGTTCTCTGTCATGCTGTTTGAATATCACTGCTTATCCAAACAATGAATCAATTTATTATAAGATTTAAAGATGCTGTCAAAGAATGAAATTCAACTCCCAGTTAGGCTTTGTCTAAAAGCATTCCTTTAGTTGCTGATAGTTTTCCTCTTTGAAGGCTGTAAGATCTTGGAAGAACAAACATGATTTTGGTATCACAACAACTGGGTTGATGTGCGTAAAAGGACTGCTAGAATATTCTTGTATCACACACAAAGGCAGAAAAACAAAAAGTTATTTCTGATTCATAAATAATGTAGTTTTGATACCTTTTGATCAATTACTCAATTAATTAAAAATGATCAATTGTTAATTGTTACCATTTATTTTAACAGTTTTGAATAACTGCTCCCAATCCATTTATTCCTAATGTTTTCAATATATTTATGTATTCTTTGTTTATTTACTCACAGGTGAGGTCTTCCAGAGATGGAGATCTTTTTCTAAAGTAAAAGTACAGTTTTGTTGATAAATTTCTCCTCACGAATAAGCAAAAGTAGCACGCCACACAGATAGCAATATTTGTAATTGCACTCATAAACTGAATATTTTGAGTATTCCTTTGAACATAATGTAAAAAGACAACAGTTGGATATTAACAAGTGATTCAGTTTTTAGTGTTAGCATTATTATGATACATATAATAATGTTTTATCAAAATAAAAGTACTGCAGGATATCAGTTTGCTCTGAAACATGTAGTTTATCAGTGTGAATATATTTTGTACACACCTTTTTAACAGAATTAAGACTGCCAAATATGGACATAGATTAACAATATGCTCTTATAGATACTGAATCTCTGAAACATAAAGGTACATTTCTATTTTTAGACTAAATACTGTACATAAGCTGTTCTTGCAATATACAACCATCACTTTTGGACACCCTCCATCTGGCCCAGAAGGTTGTGAGTTTCAAACCTGTTAGGGGTCATAATGCAAACTGTTACAGAGTATAGTGAAGCTTAACTTGGTGTCAATATTGACATTTAGATTTGGTGTAAAGACAACGCTAGCTGACGGAGAACTTTAATAGGTTTAACTTTTCATTTCTATTTGTTTATTACGCAGTAACGCTATTGCAAAGCAGCTAAGTACAGCACATCCCTAAAACACATTCAAGTCAAAATAAAGGCACTGCTTTAAAAGCATATTTAAAAAAGCATAAATATATGGAGAGCTACTCTGTTACAAAAAACATGAGCACATGTAGTCATTTTTCACCTTTGTTTATTTCATATCTTAATTTGAGACATAGCAGAGTATTGGTATGTCAGTTTAAAATACATTTGGTAGATTCTGTCATCAGAAGAAATCACTTCAAAATAAACTAAAAAGCACAGCCTGCCTCTAATTTGTCTATTGTCTGATGAAATGAATTTTGGTTGTATGATTCTGGGCGAATGTATTGTGCACATTTTTGATAAAGTGTTAAGGGGTTTTCTGGCTTTGAGGGTCTTTGGCCCCAGGCAGTTACCTTAAAACAATTTGCTAAGACCAGATTGAACAAGTTACTTTTCATTTATTTTCATCATTCACTTATTCATGTGCTTTGTTTTTGTTTACTCTCTCTTCACCTTAAAATTTAATGCTTCTTCTGTGTCACTTGAGGAACTGACTCAGGGAAAATGTTAGTTTCATTGAATATTTCAAGAAGGAGGTGAGTCAAAAAGCCAAATTTAAAACCAAGTTCTTACAATGCTGTGGCTTTCTTCTATGAGAAAAAAACAACAGCAGAGTGACCAAGAATGTTTTTCAGTTTGGCCATTATTGTGATTTAGCCGATATGCCTTCAGAGCCAGAGCTGTTATAGACCATCATGGCCACTAGAGGACAGTCTCTTACCAGTTTTTACAGTTTGTGATTTATATTCTTGGATGCAAAATGTATCAACACACATTGTTTGAATTTCATTTTTGCATCTGTATTTACTTTACTTGAGTGAGAATTGCAAACAGTATTTGAGTGTGAAAAAGAGCAAGGGGGATATGGTTTGATGTTAGAGCGAGAAAAAGTGTGACCATATGTTCACTCTGGCTCGTAAACCTTTGGTGGACCTTTGCCAGCTTCAATGAAAACCATCCCCTTCTCCAAACCCCCCCCCCCCCCCCCCTTCCCCTTCCTCCTTAAATATCTCCCCCTTGAACTTCCTTTTGTACTCTTCCTCGTCTTCATCATCTCAGCAGCATGTCTTGAAGTTCAGGTACCTGTTCACTCAACAGCAATCAACACGTAACTAGTTTGAGGGGGGAAGCCAGACAGGGGGTGAAAGAAAAGAGGAGGGGTTAGATAAGGAAAGAATGTGAAAAAAGATGGATCAAATAAAAAGATAAAGTGAAGGAGAGGGCTGTAAAGAACCCCAGAGGCGCCGGTGAGACGAGGAGAGAAAAAAAGGTATCTGGCAACAAGGAGAAGACGGAGAAGTCCAACAGGGGAATTAAGCAAAGAAGGAAAGCAGTGACAGAGACTCTGGTAAGATATTTTTTTTAATGCCTTCATGGGGATAGAAATTTAGACTATAATAACTTCCTCAACTAGAAGATGAATGCCCTCTCAGTGTAATTCAAGCCACTGTTTCCTCTGTGATTAAGGACTATTCTTTTCTTGGGGCTCAATGAAGTACATTGTTTCCAGATAAATCAGCAAAATGACTGGAAAAAGAGTCTTTGAATTACACAGCTGATATTGAAATTAAAAAAAATGTTGCTGTGTTGGCCATTGGGCTCTGTTTATTTTGAACATTTATTAAAAGCTTCTGTGGGAATGTTTAACTTGTATGCAAACAAGCCTGAAATCAAGTGATTTCTGTTTATGAGTAGATCATATAGGCTTAGTGTTTATTAAATCAACTTTTGTAAAGACTTGAAGGGATATTTCAGTATTTTGGAAGTTTAGTTGTATCAGGTATTTGACAATAGCCAGTGAAGAAGCTGAGAGGGCTCCCAGCAGCACTGTACCTTTAAGGAGATCAGGCTCAGACTACCAGTAAGGTACACTGCTGTTGGAAGGCACAGCTATTTCATGTAATTGTGAGAGTTTCGTGTTATTTCCCCTCCATAATGGCCCCGTGTTTGGTACTGTTTTATAATGCAGAATATTGCTCTGTGAAGTTTCATGTGTGCGCATTGATTTCGCCCACTGAATCTCATTCTGAGGATTGTTTTCTTCTGTAAACTGCAGTTAACAAAGGTAACCCCGTGCGTAACAATAATAGGAATGTCATCATCGCTTGAGTCAAAATCATTTCTGTTTGGTTTAATGTTATTTTCCTCTGGTGTTGTGTTTTCATGAGTCCATGAAACTGCAGATTGGCAGAGTGAATGTGCATGGGAGGAACACACAGCCATTGCTGCATCATGGAATGGTGACAAACACAGAGACTTCCTGGAAGAAAAAAGCACTCAGAATTTTTTAGCGGAATTGTACAATGCACTTATCATTGTTTAATGGCTTGTTTTTCCACAAAACTTACACTTTTACACAAAATAACTGTACCTGTTAACAGCAGTGTACCTTACTGGTAGTCTAAGCCTGTTCTTCTGAAAAGGGAACCCTTTCAGCCACTACACTGACGGATTTCAAGTATCTGAAACACCGAAGCTAATAAAATATAGAACTATCCCTTTAAGTTGCCACCACAGGGGAAAGTGTCAGATCAGTTGATTCAGCAAGCATGCAAAAATACCTTTACTCCCCTCATTACTGTGTTGACATATTAGGGGCACATTATTCTGCTGTATAATGGCAAATATATTGGTGTTAATAAAAAATACCTTGAAAAGATATGTTATGAAGCTTTACCTTCAGGGGCACCAAAACCAAAAAAACCACAGCCTTCTTGCAGGAGCTATAATTTATTCAAGAAGTATAACAGGAAGAGTCTGATGATTGGTTTGATAAATACTATTGTTGAATGTTCATATAATAATAACACAATAGCCTGATTATAGCAAATGAGTCCAGTGTTTTCTCCTTGCAGAACTTTTCCTTTGACTGTTCTCTGGATGCCTCAAATATGAAAAAGAGCTTGATCTTGGATTTGTTTCTGCTCATGAGTCTTCAAATATTGACAGCCATGGTGAGTACTTTTTCTGTTTGATATGGCTTTGAATGAATTCAGTGTTTCTTTCGGAGGTGGATGCTTTTAATCAGAATCTTAACTCTAACAATTTGCTAAATAAGACTTGGACATTTTTTTTGCTTTCAATCAGTTATTCCTTAAATAATTGCTTTGACAGTATACAAGGCATCAATGCAATATTGAATTAGAAGATCATGGCTTCACAAGAACTCAGATCTATTTAAAAAAGCAAGAAACATGTGTTTTGTTGTTTTTTGGTCATTTTTTTCATTACATCAAATAATTAAATGACAACCAAATATTACCACAGAAAATAACTAATTACTGTGTCTGCTTTTATTAATGTCTGCTTCATGCTTCTGAAGTTTATCCTGGGTATACACCTTTCAACAAATGATGATTAGTTGCCAAGATTGCAATTGTTTACTAATCGACAAATTATATTGAACAATACTTTGTGTATACTCACTCCTCAGCGACCTGTGTGCTTTCACACTCATCACTTGTGTTTTGAATTATGTGTTTAACTGTGATTCCTGTGCCCTGTTAGTATGTCTCCAGTATTTTGGGCCCCAATTGCACCTGTTTCCCATCTGATTTTGGAGGTCAATGGAGGCAGATTCTGATCTGGCACAAACTATAAAGTTGTGTAAAATTTAAACCTAGAATTACAGTGAGCGAGGGGAGAAGGATGTTAGAAGATATTTTCATGGAGATCCACATTACCATGTCTTCAGATTGTTTACATTTTTTAATGTTAAGGTAAGAGGCTCATTCAGGGCTTGTCATCTGTAATGTATCACTCTGATTAGTGTCATGTGCAGACACATTGATCCAAAGGTTTCAAATGGACAAGTTCTTACCTGAACTTTATGCATAGTTCTGGAATGACATGAAAAGAATATCACCTGACCCTTTATACATTTCAGCCCTGCCAAGAAAACACTCAGAAAATGTGTCTGTGTCTGTGTGTGTGTGCTTTTATCAGGGGAGCAGAGCTCAGCGCAAACAGAGACAAGCTGAGGAGAGCCTGAGACCGTATATAGGCAGAGTAGAGCCAGGTAAGACTTTAATGTGCACTGGAGGAATGCCATTTTGAGAATGCATACCAATGCATTTCTTTTATTGATAAAATATGTGCTTTTCAGAAGTATTGGCTCCTTTTCCAAAGTAAAAATACAGAACATATGCTGCTGCCATGGTGAAAAAATAGATTAGCTGGAGAAAAATACTTTTTCACTAGTTAGCATTACTAATAAACAGATTTAGAAATACTTAATTAATCCTTAAAGATAAATTTGGTTGTTTCATTTAATTGTATACACAGTCTTGCTGAAGGAAAATTTAATATATAGACACTTAAATAATATACAAGTGTAAACAGAAGTGGAAATGAGCAAAATCACCGAGCACAGAACATGTTAAGAAATAACAAGAATAATAATTAAGAAATAAGAATGAAATTAAAAAGGTAGAAATTAGAAATTGGAAGAAGCCCTAACTATTTGCATGTTCATCAAGATCTATAATATGAAAATTATTGTAGATTCACTATTATTACTGTAGGGACAGTAGAGATATTGTACTGAACAGCAGGGGTATTGTACTAAATACTGTAAGGACTGAGTGTTTCATCTAAAAATTATTTAGATTATCATATTAATGCATGATAAAATCACCATAAAAACAGATAGATAGATAGGTAGATAGATAGATAGATAGATAGATAGATAGATAGATAGATAGATAGATAGATAGATAGATAGATAGATAGATAGATAGATAGATAGATAGACAGACAGACAGACAGACAGACAGACAGACAGACAGACAGACAGACAGATAGATAGATAGATAGATAGATGGAGAGCAGGTATTAGGAGAACAGGCCTTCTATTAGGCAAAGAAACATCTGCAGTAAAGGGAGGAGTCCTGAAAAAAGGATGCAGCATGGTTGTATGTTTGTTTCAGAGAAGCTTTGTGAACTCCTGAAGTGCCATAGTCCAGTGGGATCTTGGTGCCAAGCAGTTATGGAAAATGGAATCCTTTTCCCAAAGTGTGTCTGTCCTCAGTCCTGTTCATGGTAAATCTATGACTTTGCTATGTAAAAATGGTTTCCAATTCTAGAAATCGTGTTAAATACACGTTATGATGAAATTCAGATGTGTTTAACATTTATCTCCATTTGGGCACTGGCTCCTGTGATCAGGCAGAGGGCACCAGTGTGCAGTGTTCTGGGAAAAACCTATGGGAGCGAGTGTTTGCTGCATAAAGAAGCCTGCAGGAAGAGACGGCGTATTGGCCTGGCTCATACTGGGCCCTGTCTGGGTAAACACACACACATACACAGCATAAGACTTTACATACAGATTTTAATATGCACTAGAGCCAGACAAAATGGATCTGTTATCCACTGATCAGTCCCCAGGGCCAAATGCACTGAGGAAGAGTTCAACCAGTTTCCGTACCGTCTCCTGGACTGGTTCCTGCTCCTGAGTCGTATGGGGGAATCTTATGCACCTGCTCCTCCGCCCCAGAGCTGCCTCAGCCACACCCAGAGGATACAACTGGCACAGGTAGCAAACACCTCAAGCTTCAAGACAGCCTAAAAAGCAAAGTGAAAACAACAGAAAAGTCTGCTCCTGTATGAAGCTCATAGACATCATTTGAAATCTTGGATGACCTTAGATCTTAATGACTCACAGAAAATTAATGCCCACAACAAAAGTAGTGGGAAATAAAGACAAAAGCCGGAAGAAAAAATATAGAGGGATCGCTTTCACTCCTAATGTAACCCAACACTGAGCACATAAAAGTTGTTTTAGACACCAGACACCATCATCATGCTAGCATACACACTGCTGTGTATGGAGTGTCTGGAGGAAATCGATATTAACAACCTACTGTAAGTGGTGAGTTCTTGTGTTGCTTGTGGTGTGGTAGTCCACAAAATGAGACAGAGGCTCTCAAGAACACCCTGTATAAATAGGAACTGGTCAATAATCACTGAATTATTCAATAAGACGGGGAATGGAGGGATAACTTAATATGCTCCCACCAGCCACCTTGACCTCCACGGCTTCTGATGAATTAAAAGGGAACTGGTGTTATTTTAATGGGATGAAACACAATACTGTCTGCAGCGATTCACGTAAAACTGCTCTTATGTGTTCACATCATTTCTACTATGGACAGGTTTTCGTCTTTGAAAGTGTATTGTAATAACAGTGAGACTATGGGGTGGTGAAAAGAGTGGTGTAGGAATGAGTCCAAAAACGCAGAAGTAAGTTAGCGTTAAGCACTTCCTGGTTCCGGTCAAGACCAAATTTTCAAACAAGAGATCCAACGTGAAATTATCTTTTGGAAATATTATAATTGCTTCTAGGTTAAACCACCGTGGTGTAGTTCCATAGTATTTTAATAGGGGCTTT
Source organism: Scarus forsteni (assembly GCA_036419115.1). Taxonomy (NCBI): domain Eukaryota; kingdom Metazoa; phylum Chordata; class Actinopteri; order Labriformes; family Labridae; genus Scarus; species Scarus forsteni. Next base: position 8,065,722 of record JAZDUH010000327.1, read on the forward strand.
TTACTCTTAACGATTACGTTTAAGCTTAAAAAAAAAACATGAAAGTTAGATACATTCATCAAAATTATTACAAAGAAACAAATGCTTGAGTTTCATATGTTTCTGTTTGCTATAGATCTTCTATCAGCAATAATCCAGAACCACAATGCAAAACCTCATGGGCTTTTAGTTGCAAAAAACAGCTGGATGCTAACTTCCATAATGCTACCTGGAGTTAGCTTTGCATTGGTTCCTTCAACAAAAAGCCTGATGGTTTTTCAATGGGATTTTTTTATCTCTATCCTCATAAATAAGCTGTGTGCATCAAATGTTGAAACAATTTACTGAGATGATCTTGGAATGAGCACTTCTTCCATACATTTTGAGGCATAAAGTAACAAGTTAAAGTAAAAGGTAATGCCAGGCATATTATTAAGCTTCCAACTTTAATTTCAAGGTGTTACCTCTACTATAAAATTATTTTTTTCATGATAAAATCAGTGATCATGACTGTGCCAGTTGTGTGTTTACCATTGTTTTACCATTGTTTTTTTTTTTAAATGTATTTTTTGGGCATTTTGTGCCTTTTATTGATAGGAGAGAGATAGTGGGTAGGCTTGTGAAAAGGGGTGAGAGAGTAGGGGAAGACACCCTGCAAACTGGTCACAGGCAGAAGTATGTATATGGGACGTGCATGGTTGCTAACCACTCTGCCAAACCAGCACCCCTACCGTTGTTTTTAAATATAAAGCAAATGATGATGTTTAATGTTTCCAGCTGACTCTGTGGTTTCTCTGCTCTTAACATCTGTCCATTACAGTCTTCAAAATTCTCTGGTAGGGCATTTTATAGTAAATGTTAAAACTTAGAAATATTAAAATGTTCTTGTTCATATCTCTGCTCTTCTTTCTTGTTAGCAAAGATTTACTTTATTGGACAAGAACAAAGATGGCAAGTTGAGCCGTCGGGACCTGAAGAAGCTGGGGTACAAGAAGATGCCTTTGGAACACTGTGCTACGCAGTTCTTTCAGTGAGTCCTTTGCCTTTCTGCTGATGCCAAAGCACAGTGCTGTGATTTGGATAAAGAACACATTGACAAGAAATTTATCATGAACTTAACTCAGATTTTAATTAAAGAAAGGCACAGATCATCCAGAATCAAGCTCTTTCAAAACATCTTTATACCGATCATCAATTTCCTTCATAACAGACACACTTCTCAGAGAATCAGAAGACCCCACCAGGTCAAGATACCCCTCAACATTATTTACAACAACATGACTGGGGTCACCACTGGTCAGGTTTACCATTAGGGCTATATCAGATCTGGGATATTTTGGCGCCTGCATTTAAGTTTCACAGAGGAAATGGAGACCAACCAACTAGCAAGCTAACTGGCTAAATACATATTTATGATTTCATGGCTTTTATAGACAGAAACTTGGGAGTAAAAAGATTTTACTGGTATTCCTGGTTAAATGGGTGAAACGTTGAATTTTTACCTTTGCAAGGGAGGTTATTTTTGCCAGAATTTGTTAGTTTGTTTGTTAGTTTGTGAACAGAATAGCTTAAAAAGTTATGGACAAATAACATTTTCAGGAAATGCTGGTCATGGCACTGGAAAGAACTGAAATGGTTTTGGTGGTGTTTTTAACCGGATGTGGATCCAGGAATTTTTTTTTTAAATGTCATAACAGTGTGAGATGGGGAAGTTTTCCACAGTTTTAACAATTACACACAAGAAAATGATGGATATGCCTTTGGGGAGGTTTGTGCTCTCTGAGCACTTCTAGGCATGTAATGTCATCTTCTTATGCAATATCTTCTGTATTTGTTTATTTAAATGTTTGTGTCTTATTAGATTTTAATGCCATAAATATTTAGTTTTTAAGTCTGTAAAGTACTTGTGATTGTGTTGTGCACAGTATAAATGGTGCTAAGATTTATTTGCCTTTCCTTTTAAGCTGGATGAGCAGCTTTGCATTTCAAGGACGATGAGTAGTTGAGAAACATCTATATCTAGATTTTCCATGTGTGGCCATATAGTCAATTTTAAAACAGCACAAATGTGTCAGACGATAGCAGATGGCACCCAAGAAGTGTTATATTTCAAGCTTTTCAGCCAATACTTTACGCTTCTGTTGCTCCCCACATGGGCTGGTTTGCAGTAGCCAAAGCCTATGGAAACAATAATTTTTATTCTAAGTAGACATATAAAGGAGCCCTTATACCAAAAAAGCTGTCGCTGCACTCTGTAATCACGTGTGGATGTTTTTATTATTTCGATTAACCAGAGAGTGACCAAGTGATCTGTGAGGTGAGGCTAGCATTGGTTAGTGTGCCCATATTGATGGCACACATAGGACCCGTAATGTGAACCTTCTGTCTCATGCAATATGTTATTTTTCAGCAAATTACTGAAACACCAAGGGTTAAAAATGTCACACCAAGGTTGGTTTCGCCTACGCTCCATGACCAAGTTGCACCTCCCACCATGCTGCTCTCTCTGCACGCCATCCATCCATTCACCCTCCATGCCAATACCCACTTCCTGTATCCTCCTCCCCTCCGATCTCATGTCCACACCACCTCTCCATCATCTCTCTCCTCCTCCATGTTGAAGCACCTCTTCTCCCCATCTGTGCTCTCCATTTCCCCTTCCTTCTTGCCCACAAATAGGCCCATCCGCAGCTTCCTCTCATTCATATCCACTTGCCTTATTCTTTCATCCTTTCATTTCTCCTCATTTTTCTACCATCCATTTCTCCACCCAGCCCCCCCATCTCCCCTGCCAGTCTGCTGTGACAGGTCTTGTGGGAGTATGGTTGGCTGTGTCAATGTCAAGCCATTCCCAGCAATGATAATGTTTATTACCCACTGTGCCTCCCGCTGCCCATGGATTAACGCAAATTGAAGGAATACCCTTCAGAGAGAACGCTGCAGGGTGAACCGAAAGACAACGGCATCTGAGAAGCCAAGATGCAGCCGTTTTCATACACCTGTCATCTCTGTGTCCGTACACATCTGTCATTGTGTGTTTGCAAGGTTGTGACAAGTACACTGAGGTATGAGTGAATGCACACGTTTTATCATTTGTTACATGTTCTGTGTTTGCAGGTCTTGTGACCACAATAAAAACAGGAAGGTGACCCTGAGAGAGTGGACGGCCTGCCTCGTGGAACGCTCAGAGACCTGGTTTTTCCATTTTATGTGTTAGTAACAACTTTTGTTCATTGTTGTCTCCAAGATTGAGGAAACCAAAATTGTATTTATGACTTAAAGTGGCCCACTATTTCTTGAGATAGAGTAAATACTAAAAGACACTCTAATATTTCATTACTTTATTAATGATCAGCTTTCCTTATCCACAAAAAAATAGCTTGAATGTATGACCTTTCTCCACTGCACAATAGTAGTCTGGATGATAATTACCTCATCCATTAAATGGGCAATTAAGTGTCACACAGCCATTAAATTGATGGACTTTAGTGGTAGATAAAAATCAGAATGATCAAAACAGAGCCAGCTAAAGTCAAGACATGGCTCTTAAAGTCTTTGGGGAAATGTGACATAACTGAGGTTATATAAACAGACCAAGAAGTCCTCTTATAGAAAATTGAGAAGATTTCGACAATATAACACCTATAAGTTCAATAGGTTTAGCTTTGGAAGTCTAGACGAGTGGTTTCTAGCCTTCAGCACTGAGATACTCTTCCATAAATCTAAAAAAAAGCGTTAACCCCCCAAGGGCCCAGATTATCTTCATTAATTGACTTAATTATAACCTGAATTACAAGTCTGGCTGACGAAGTAGCCTGACATAATATATAGAGAAGAGAGATCTACTTTTACACAGTTATGGATTTCATTACATTTATTGAAAATTTGATCTGAATTAAACTGCAACAAATGAAAGACATTTTTTAGAAAAGACTTACTGCCTGAATTTGTAGAGATGGTTAGTTCAAAAGTTCTGTATTGAAAATGTAAAAAATACAACCCCCAATTCCAATGAAGTTGGGGCGCTGTGTAATGTAGGAAAACAGAACACAATATACTTGCAAAATCTTGTTGCAGAATTCAATTTAATATATTTTAAGACAAGATGTTTTAAGTTCAAACTCAAATTACAGCCTTTGTTGCAAATATTTACTGATTTTGCATTTGATAACTGCAACTAATTCCTTAAAAGCTGGGACGGGGGAATGTTTACGACTATGTTACATCACCTTTGCTTTAATTAACACACAATAACCATTTTATTTGGAAACTAAGAACGCCACTTCCTGATTTCTTCACCATTATGTTTAATGTACAACTTCAGTTGCTCAGCAATTCATGGTCTCCATTGTCATATTTGTGTTTCAAAATATGCCACACATTTTCAGTGGGAGACAGGTCTGCATTGCAGGCAGGCCAGTACCTAGTCTGACCGGTCCAGTAGGCATTCATTCATTTTCTATACCGCCTATTCCTTTAAGGTTACAGGGGGGCTGGAGCCTTTTCCAGCTGCCATTGGATGAGAGGCAGGATATACCCTGAACCAGTTGGCAGTCAATTGCAGGGCCCAGTCTAGTAGTCTTTTACTACAAAGCCACACTGCTGTAACATCAGCTTGGTATTGTCTTGCTGAAGTTAGCAGGGAGAAGTCCTTGGACTTGCCCAAACCTTTATGTACCCTTCGACATTAATTGCGCCTTAAAAAAATGTGCAAGTTATCTATGCCATGGGCACTTACACACACCCATACCATTACAGATTCTGGCTTTTAAACTTTACACCGATAAAATCTGGATCTTGCAAAGCTTCAAGCTGGAAGTATTGTTCACATCCTTTTGAGGCCAAAGAGGCAGTAGCTATTAACAGGATTTAGTTGTTCAGAAAACAAGAAGCGTCTACAAGCTTCTGACCGGCTCATAGTGAACTTGACAGACAAAACATTCATGTAATCCTTCTAGTTTTTCGTTACAGGTTCTGCTCTTCCCAATCACTTTCTATGGAGGGCATCACTAAATGTAAGACTCTGGTCCAAGTCTAGACTGCATTGCCTTCTAATCCAGGCATGAAGTGATTTAAGGCTGCAATATGTGATTATTTTTTGGTGTCACTGGCCAAATAAATATCTCATTTCTGAAGCCACATGACAGATCTTTAGATATCTGTGCCCCATCCTTGCTCTGTATTAAGCTTTTGGGAAATTTAGAAATCAGGGCTCAGTTCTGGGACTGTGCTCTTATTGGATCCTCTAAGAAGGTTCATGTGCTTGTTATATCTAAATTAGATTAGATTGATATTTAGATTGTATAGGTACTTTTAATTTTATAAAGGGATGTGTGTTTGTTGCTCTTTTGTGGCAGAAAATACATTACATTGGCATGATACTTATGGCAGCTAAAGGCTCACAAACACAGTGGACTTGACCATAAGGGAAGGGGTATTGCTAGGAGCACACCCATGGAGGGGGGTTGCAGGGGAGACCATGTGTTTTTGTTGCAGTCTCATCCAAGCTACATACCCCAGTCTTAATGTTTCTGGTAAAAAATAGCACTGCTTTTGAACAGTTACCGTTCTCAACAAAAATGAAGACTTAAACAAAATACTTTTTTGTTTGTAAAGAATTTTAATTGCATGGAAGGGACAGTTAATGGTTATCACACAGTATTTGTCTATTTTTACTTTTCAAGACATTATGAATACAGAGATCTTGTAGATTTGTTTTGCTTAAACTGCTCACAGTTTTTAATGAATTATGTTTATTTTATTTTCTATTTACAGCTATGAAAATGGGCTCCCACAAGCTGTGTCATACAATCAAAGAGAACCACCTCTGACTTGATTCCTGCTTGTCCTTTTCTTCTGCAAAGACCTCACTAAAGACTGATACCTGATTCAAAGATACGAGACAGCATTTCTACACACTGCGCTCGCTCTCTGTCTTTCTCATTGAGTCTCACTTGAATTGCAGCTAGTTATAATGTGATTTATTACATCATCAAATAAGAGAGTCTGCTGGGCGTCTGTGCGCTCATGTGTGTTTAAATGACGCAATTAAATGTCTGGACAGACTGACCGCTAGTAGTCTTAATTACATTAGCTGACATTTGTACATTTGTGCAGGGACAATAGGCAACATTAAAAGCCAGATTGCATGGCATGCTTTCAATAGCCAGTTAACAGGAGGGATGACTCTGGGTTTTATACTGAATGACAAGCTTGATGGGGAAGCAGGACAAGGGGGAGAAGAAACTCCTTAGTATGGGATGACGTGACCAGGAAAGAAACAAGGAGATAATAAAAGGGGGGTGAAGGGCAAGAAGAGGAGTAAAGTGTCATGCTGCACTAAAGGAAAGCGAGAGTGGGAAGCAAAGGAAGGAGAGAGAAGTATAAAGTGTGTTTGTTGAAGACTGGAGGAAGGAGGTAATGCACTGTAAATTGGAGTTGAGAGTAATGGAGTAATGCATAAAAAATGGATCAGAAATGAGGGAATGACTGGGGGGGGGGGGGGGGGGTGAAGAGAAGAGGGGGTTTTCATGCTGCAAAATGTTCCTTCACATTAAACACTTTCAAAATGATGTAGAACATGTGAAACACTGCTATCAAGGTCAAAAGCTTGAATGCAAGCTTTCTGCTGCCTTTTTGTATGTTTGCACCATCTATTATAAATAATGCTCTAAAAACTCTTGTTGCGTCTTGTTTGCTTCTGCTTTGCGTGTGTGTTGTGTGTGCCTTTGCTTGTGTTGCCACGAGATCAATAAGGGGATAAGTATGGGCGGCCTGGGGTGGCTTCTTTTTGGTTTTGACTGGTTTCTTCGGACTAATTAGCCTCAGAATGTAGCTCGCCTGAAGGATGGGGAGGGCAAGAAAGACATTAGAAAGAAGATGATGAAAAAAAAGAAGAGGGGGAGAGATTTCAGCGCTCAATATGAGATGCAGATCAAGGCAACTCCTGCTACATGTCGTGCAAAAAAGAGAGTGCACCACTATAAAAACAAGATGTTTGCACTCTGCTGGAATTTGAGTCAAAACTTTTGATAATATTGGGTTCACCGGAGGGCTGGGGAGTAAAAAACAAGACTAAATTTGGAGGAGAAAAATACAGAAAAAAAAGTCTCAAAGAAAAAGGCTTAATTTTTTTTTTTTCAACAAAACTGTTTCAGTAATGATTAATGTCCTGCTGTAAGTACACCTTTTTCTTATTCTTCCTACCTCACTTGATTGTGTATTCATGTGGGCATCAAATCACAGTGAACAAAAGTGAATCCAAAATACCCTACGAGTAGTGCTTGGGGAATATATATGGTTTATTTTGTTTTTATGAATTGAATGCATCTCCTTTTTGGGGCTGTCATACTGTACAATGTAATTATTTGTAGCCTATTACATGCATATTATGTATCATGCTAAAGAGAACATAGAGCATTTATATCACTGAGAAACATTAAATCAAACATGCCTTGATACTACTGATTTCCTTATTACTTTAAGGCTCAAAAAGGGTGTCATGTAATCAACTCCACACCATAAATGAAGAAACAACTGACAAAAACTGTTTGCCATGGTGATCTATTAATTTTTGGCATTACGAAACTGCTTCCAACCAATATATTTCATATATCCCGTCTACATGATTAGTTCTTCTTAGTGTAACACAAGGTCTGCAGCAAGCTGACTTTTTCCTCTTCTTGTGTGAACAGCACAAATAGCAGCCCAAAATGTGTGATCCCCTGCAACACCCTGCGCAGAGCTTCCACTAATGTATGTGGCGCGACCATAATCATGTCAGTAGTAGGACTTGAAAACTGAAATCATACTAGGTTTAACATGTTATAATTCTGCAGGAGCCATATGATCAAAAATTACAGCTATATTGGGATTCAATGTGGATGTTTTGGCCCAAATGGGCCAAGTGTGATTGGGTCATTTCAACAGAGCATCTTTATAACAGGCAGAGTTCAAATTTCAAATTAGTTTAAAAAAACATTTGTTCTACATTACTTTCATTTGTAATAAAGATGAAAAAGTAGCCCTAAAAATGTGTTTGTCTTCAATAGGGACTGATGAAACCTGAGGGATAAAATCAAAACGTTGACCCCCTGTATAGTGTGTGTCCATAAGGCAAGAATTATTCCAACATAATATCTTTTTTTAACCATAAATACCTTTAATTTTCTGAAAAAATGGCATTGTAATGAAGTGTCTTTAGGTTACTGTTTTGAGGTCGACTCAAGGAGGATCTGCCGTTTTTTTGCTTCTGCGCTAACTTTCTTTTTTCACTTTTTTTTTTTTGAGTCTCAGCCTCCTTCCCTCCACTAACAAACATCTCCTCTCAATTGCTCCCTCTCTTCCCCACAGATTAGTTGCTTTATCAAAGAAAAATAAATAATATGAGCTGTAGGGGCCACCCCTGGAGGTCCAACATCGCCCACACACCTCCTTCTATTCCTTTCTTTGTGTCTTCATCCCCCCACCTCGTTGGTGCTAATACATTCCCTCTCATTACCTCCGGACCACCACCTTCCTTCCATCCCTCCCCCTTCCATCTAAACACATAGATTGATCCACCTAATCCTACTTTACCTTCCTGTCTCACACACACACATGGCCTGTTCACCTCCACTCCTACATGTTCTTCTCTGTCACATACACTTTGGATATTACATGGGGAGGATATCCAAGCACCTACCCACCAATCCACCTAACCTTGCTCTCTCCTCCTTTAGGTGCTGATTGGTGATCTGATCTGAGATGGCTCTTCCCATCTATCCTGCTCATACATTCACACACATACACACACATTCCCAAGGGACTCTGGAGCAGATGGGCAGCTGTTGATGACATGTTGTTAAAAATAAAGATTCCTGTTAACCTATTGTCAGATAGCACACACTCCGCCAATACCTCCTTCATGTCCCTCTATGTCATCTCATCTTTCTGTCAATCTGTCTTCATCACTATTTCTCTCAATTCAATTTCAGTTCAACCCATAGACTTTTATCAGCATAAATGCCAAAGCACTTAAGCAAAAATAAAAAAAAATAAAAAAACAAATTAAAATAAAACTAGGAAAGGCAATCAGGGCCACTAAAAAAAGAGCTAGAAGTTGAAATTGGTTGTGATCTATGAAAAATAGTCATAATTATGAGATTTTTCTGTATTTTTCTACAACAGTATATTTGAAACTTATGAATAACATATATAACATATGTTATTTGGTGGTAGTATTTCTCTCTAAGAGCCTGATATTTAGGACATGATGCGAGGAAGTGGAGCTCTGTCTCATCCTTTTGGGTCTAACAGTGAGTATGCAGTCTACCCTCCTCTGGGAGCCAGCTCTTCTTGTGACAACCCCTCTATTTAGCTACTCTTTTCCCTATGAATGATCTTTAACAGTACTCAGTAAATCTGCCAATCTGCAATCTATATTCAGGGATGAACTTATTTTCTTTGTCTCTGGGTTGCTTCCTTCTATTATTTTCCATGAATTTATTTTTGTTGATTGATAGTTTGACTTAGTCCAACAATGTCCCTTCCATTTTACAACACATTGCATGTAAGCTACAACTCTGGAAAGCAAGCTAACTATGGCAGTAAAAGCAGGAAACCCAAGACCCTACAGAGCGTGATATTTAATACATGATTGTCATAAAGAAGGCCCCCTGCCCCCCTTGCATTACCCATCGCTTGTAAGCAGACATCAATAATTGATGAAATGGCCAGTATTGCACTTTTCTTTTTCATGCAATTAAGCCAAATCAAATTTTTACTCTGTCGCTTTCTGTGCCGATGGAGTTTGTCCGGCGACGAGGCCTATGTATGTGGATAAATTATTAAACAACAGGCAACACAAGAGAAGAGGGGATGTGGGATCAAAAGAAATATTCAGGCCAGTCACGATGGCAGTGAAACAGACAGAGGAAAAGAGAATGTGTGTGCATGTGTCACACAAGGCCAGAGCATCAAATCCAGTACTGACACATGTCTGACAGATGTCCCAAAAAAAAGTCTTACGAAAACAAACTTTGATTCTTGAGTCAAATTCTCACCCAGAAAATACAGCTAAAACATTAAGTTTTACGTGTGCTGTAATCTCTCTAAGGTTAATCACTATCCAATCTTCAAAAAGCAGCCGTCGTATCGGGCTCTGCCAGATTGCAGACTTTCAGAACTTCTTAGGAGCTGTAAGTGGGCCAACAAACGGGGAGAGAGAGGGAGAGGAAGACTAGTGGTGGCTTTGAAAGGGAGTCCAGGCGCACCAAAGGGTCCTCACTTGGAGAAAAAAAAAAAAAGACCAGTTGTGGCCACTGAAGTGATACATTTATTAATAGAGCTCATGTGCCACATTTTTTATTTTACTTTGAAGTGATTTTGCAGGGGCTGGGACATAGGGAGGGAGAGGGGAGCTGGAGATTTCAGCCAGCGGTCAGACAATATTCCCTCTGGGTGGAGTGGGTCCCATTCAGAGCAACCTCAATAGTCCCACACTGAAGTACCTGCTGAATGAGTGAGAAAAGGCCCCATGGCAGAAAGGGGAAAAGGGGGAGTTAGTGCACAATGTGGCGGGCCTCTTTCTGTTTTCCTCATGATATTGATTAAAGAGCTCTGGAGAGAGTGAGAGCAGCGTACATGAGGTGCACCATTGTGTGAAGATGAGAGGGCTGGTTGGGGTTGGAGAGCCACTGATATGAATGCCCACCCCTCAAAAATCCCTCCAAGATATACACTTGACCTGTAGGTGCAGGACATAAAGAGTTCAATATGTCTGCGTTATATGCATTCTTCATATAGGCTCTTTCCAGTGGTCCCCCATTTCATTTAAAAACCCGTGCCCCCTCTACAACACATTGGTGCACAGGTTTTTAATTTTGCCTCCTTGAATACGAGGATTCTCTAGGAAAAATAGCCCAAGGCAGCAAGTAAGTAAGCTAGCTACTGAGCATGCCAACCTGAACAATTTTCACTGAAGGTAAGGATTTAAATCTCATAAAGAGTAAAATATGTATGCAGGATTTTGATTGTTATGGAGACGTGGGTAATATAAAGTCACAACTTGTTAACTAAGCATAATATGAAAAGGAAAGGGAGGGAAACTAACTTTGCTCTGACTCTCCCCACCAACACAATTTTCAAAACTTAAACCTTTGTAAACATCAAACTCCACATTTAGCCTCTATTTTCATTGTTTCACATGCAATAACAATTTTGAATTTGGTCATTTAGTTCTTTTTTGCTGTCTGCGCTTGTTAACAAAATGTGTGTAAAGCTAGGCTAAGCTAAGTCCAATCGGTAATTAACAGAAAGAAGAGGTATAAACTGAACATTATGCTAGCATGTTAACTCAGCACAGGTGGAGGAAAAGAAGCTTTTTCCCTAAGAGACGATAGCAAATTCTTCATGCTAGGCAATAGCAGTCACTGGTGCCACTGAAAGCCACATAAATACTCGACTTTCAGTTCAAAACTACATATAACAAATTTGCTTGACTGAAGAAGAAGAAGGTTTGCCACCGTGCATGCGTAGTATGGCTCATTATTTCAGGGGAACATCGCCGGCTACACAACGACTTTCTTCTTCCACTTTTGTGCAAAATGGACGAATATCTATCGGATGAAGATGTTGTGGCGAAGAACTTTGAATATGATGGGTGTCCTTACAGTTTCGAACCAGAGTTTACAGATGAGGAGCTCATCGAAAGGAGGACGCAGAGGCAAAGAGAAGAACAGCTCTCCAGAGAGTACTGCGCATGCGCGGAGGCAAACGTTCTTCTTCAGTTCAGAGGTCAGCACAGTCACAAAGACATGTCTGGAGCGACACAGACTGTAATGGAGGAGTAGCGTGAGCAGACCATGAAACTAATGAGTTTTTGGACAATTAATGCAGTTTTAGGAGTGGCGCTATACATGCCCTATGTGCTACCATTATACGGATGTCAGCCACTCAATTTTGGATCTAAATATCTCCCGAAGCTCTGTTTGCATCAGGAAAGCCTTCTGGGTGAGTATATTGTTCTACTTCATTCTATAAACAATGCGACAGCTGCAGAAACCGAACTTATCCTTTCACCCCCTCCCGAACAAAAGCTGGAAAAGATTGGCCCTGCCCTGTTGTTTTCATTGATGGAATGCCCATCTTTATTTTACCTACTTATATGGAGGTCAAATTGTAACAAAGCAACCCCATAATGAAATGGGAAAGGGGGCACCCATGAATCATATTTCACCTCCTTTTTTCATTCATACCGCATGTTACCTCAAATGACAACATAAAACATTTTTTTCTCTTGATGTAATTTGAGACAGAAAAACTTTGAAGAAGAGCTTTCAAGGCTGTACAAAGAAATCAAACTGCTGTTTCTTTCTGTTGTGAAAGTCAGATTTGTAAGCTTTTATTCAACATGCTGGAGTTTTAATTTACTTAAAAGCCAGAAAGCACACTAAATATTTGCATAAATCCATTATGTGCCTGAGAGGTCGCTCTTCCATTGAAACACATTCATTTAGAGGCAGACTGAGCACCTGATTGAACAGGCGATAAGGGCACAAAGACAGTGTAACCTCTAACATGCTGTCTGCAGCCCACTGCTAAATACAGATGTTATCAGAGCAGACAGACAATGGTTAATGTATTTAACTTTTACATCACCTCCCCTCTCTCTCCCTCTCTTCTCTCTCTCATCACCACCCCCACTCAGCGACCTCACCAACCAGCCCCCTCACACTCACCCACTCGCTCCCTCACTCTCAGATTGCACATACAGATACACAAACACACACACATTCACACACATAATCACACATGAGCCCATTTGAATTGCAAGTGAGCTGTGTTCACTACCGGAGAAGGAGGAGGAGGAGGAGGTAAACAGAGGGAACAAGAGAAGAAGAACAGAAGGAGAAAGGGGGAAAAAGAAGAAGGGGACCGGATGAGACTCACTCAGTCTCACAGGACAAGCACCCATGTGTGAGTGAGGGGAAAGAGTGAGGAGAGTGAGCGGCTAAAGTGGGGGGAGGAGCCCAAAGGTGCTGGGACAGCCCTGAAGGGACACCTGAAAAGAAACACCTCCTGAAGTATCAGGGAGCGAGCAGCAGCAGAAGCAGCAGCAGTGCCCCATGGGAGACAGAGTCAGAGGAACAACAACCTGCTGTCGCTCCTCCTCTCCTCCTCCCCCCCTCTTCCATCCTCGCTCCCTCTATCTCACTTGATCCCATCCCTCACTCCCTGCGCAGGAGTGGGAGAGCGTGCACGGAGAGAAGGTAAGGAGGGGGATGCATGCATGCATGTTGTTGTCCTTGCAAGGCATGTGTGTGCGAAAGCGCCTCAAATTTCAAACTGGATGCGTAAGTATGCAACTTGTTTCTTTGGATCACTTGTTTTCAGAGTGTGTGCATGGGTGTGTGTGCCTCTCCAGAGGGTGTTTAAAAAAGGCTGAGACAGATGCAGGACACTTTTTATTCATTGCAGGAGGCTTGTGGTGCACATTTGAAGGCTGTGCTTCAGAGTTTTCAGTCTGTTTTGATGCTCACTGTGTCTGTTTTTACTCTTTGGTTTCTTTTAATATCTAAAAAATTTACAAACCAATCCAGTTCTGATGTTGAGTCAGACCTTAAAAGGTTCTTTGCTCCTAAAGAAAGAGTGGAAGGATGTTTAATTTCACTGAAACACAAGAACCTCTGTTCCAACAACAGATTTTTATTGACAAGAATGATAATAACATGTAGTTAAAGAACTTTATGCCAATATAACATTTGCAATGAAATGGAAGATGACTGACTTTGCTGAATTATTTAAATGGACTGGCACAATGACATTAATATATAGTTTCAAGTTAGTCAGTATAAAAAATATTTTATCCACTGTTGAGCCAAATTTGCCAGCATCATTATTATCACATAAACTTAATTTACTACTGCAGAACTTAAAAAAAGTCTTATAGCACAGTATCCCTACACTTTTTTGTAATACTTATTTTATCGAAGTAAATTAAAATCATCATCATCACTGACTGTTAATGACAGCTTTGTAAAGTAAAATCCTGTGTACATGGCACTTTTGTATGACATGGCAGGATCATTTACTATTTTTGTACAGGGCAAGTATATTTGTACTGCACAGTTTAGCAACAAGGCAATTCAAAAGTGCATCACTTTATATATTGGCTACAAGGAACAGTGCTTTGTGGAGGTCGGATACTGTGGAGGTCAGATTACAAAGAGAACACATGCCTGCCCTGTTTACCTGCCCTTCAGTGTGTTTTACATGTCACCTCTGACAGAGAACTTGGATGTGCAAGACAAGAAAAAAAGTCCATTGCTTCTGATTTCTTCCTCTCCTCTCATGAACAGTTCAATTAGCTGCCTGGGATACCCCTGGGCAAAGAAATGACTGCAGAGCCATTTAAATATGGCGCTGAAGCAACCAATCACCACAGAGTAGACTGACCAATCAAAACAGACTGGGCAAAGGTGGGCATATAGCTGCTTGATAACTTAAATACAGATCAAAACCTTAAGTACGACAGCTGATCCTTTTGTCATTTGCTGGAGCAGTTTCTTTGAGTCAGCATTGACACCAAGTGAATAATTTTTTGAGTTTAGTACGCAATTATTTTTTCAAACATGGCTGTCTTAACATAACAGGAGCTCTAATGGTGCATCTCAGTCAAACTGAGAAAAGAGGTGGATCAGTGAACCATTTTTTTAACACTAGCTACTTGCAAACTGTTCAGAATATACTATGCAGAAAATTTCACTATTTTCCATCAGGGCAACGGCCCATAGAAAGTCTCTGGGGGTGCCGAAACTTTCAAAAGCATATCTGCCAAGTGATTTGACTATCCTTATGCTGATTGGACAGTGGCGCACAGTTGTAGTCGACTGGAGCTTGGCAAGATGGATTTGCCTGATTAAAGACATTGACACAGGCGGATCAAGCTGCAAGCTTTAGTCACTCCAGCAGTCAGCCTCTTTTGAATAAATTAGAATGGTATGACTACATTGTTCTTTAAAGACATTATTGTTTCAATATGTATCCCCCTGCAAGCCACATGGAGGCAATTGTGATGTTTTGGCTTCTTGGTGAAGAAGGATAAAAACAAACAAACATATCTCTGGGGCTGTTATGTTGTCACTTTAGTTCACACAAGTAGACTTGTACTACTGACTGAAGATTCATTCACAATATATGGCTTGTGGATTTCTGTGAAAAGGATCATTCCTGAAGAGAAAGTCAACCTTTTGAAGTTGACTCAATCTCAGATGTTGTCAGGATTACTTTAATAACTGTGGCTGTTTAAAAAAATAAGACACCTTTAAAACCAAGATGTATTTTTCCACCATAAATTTCCTGATTTTCATCATATTATGCAAGCTGTAAAGGGGCCTGATGTGGTCTTCAGCTGGTAATTATTGCTATTGGGATATGAGGAATGTGTCTGACCTAAATTATGATTGACAGATGGCAGACACTTTCAAAAATATGGTTATGTTAACATCAAGTTCCAAAAGCGCAGAGAGAGTGTGGACTCCATGATTAATATTTTAGCTCAAATGTAATTTGGCATGTTTAAGCCACATTCACACACTAGTGCTTTGGCCAACTTCTGCCAATGTTTAGGGAAACATCAAGCCAAGTCAACCAAAGTCAGGCCATGCAAAACTTGCCTAATCTCAGTTGGGCAATGCTAATTTTTGCCGGGTAGGTGGACAAATTTTATGTATTTTTTATAATGTTTGATCCAGTGCGCTTGTGCTTCTGCTAACATTCGCTACCCTCAGTCACAGCTGCGTTCATCTCTGTTGATGAATGTTGAGGCCTGTTGTACAACTTGAGGTGCCTTTTTGGCAACAGCGGTCTTTCGTAATCTAGGCAAGGTGTTGGATAACTTATACCAGCTGCAGATGCATAACAGTTAAATGGCATATACGTCCGCTTTTTTTCCACTTTATTGAATGTTAGGACTCATTTGTGCAACGATCTGCACCATCAAGCTACGCTAAGGTCAAAGTTCCTCAAAGTTCAGCACGCTACCCAGGTTTGAACGATAGTCAGGGGGGCTGTCAGAAACATTATACTCCACTAGAACAATGTTTTTCTCTGGTTTTGATGTCAACCTGTGTGCAACACAGCAAAATTGGCCCATGGAAATTACTTTCACAGGAATAATGATGATTTCTCAAAGTTGGTCACTATCAGCTACTGTACCCTAATGGTAAATGCTGCTTGAGCAAATCTTGAAAGGGTCTGAACACACCCATGACCATTTACATACAGATTAGCAGGATAAATCAGTGTGTTTAGAAATGAGTGATAGAGATGGATAGGGGCAGAGATGAAGGCACAAAGGCACAATGAAAATGGAGAAGACACACAGCTGCTCAATATATTCAAAAGTGGTTGAAAATCAGCGTAAAATCCTATCAACTTGCCATGGTCATCGCATGTTAGTCCATCCTATCTCCAACCCCCACCTTGAACCACAGGCCAGTTTTTCCTTTTTTTCTTAGGGGGGACAGTGTATCCTGCAGGGACCACCCCATGCCATTTAATCTGTCCCTGCCCACAGATAGCAGAAGGCAGATGGTCCTGCCAGTGCGAGAGATGGAAGATAGCAGATACAATGTGTGTACGGACAGACAGAGAGCACACGGCACTCAACCTGTCCTCTCTGAAACTGAGCCGGGCTTTAACTTCCAAACGAGCAAAAGGAGAGAAAAGTGCACAGGAAAGAGAAAGCAAAGAGAAAGAGGGAGAGGGAGAAAGAGAAACAGAGCAGGGTTGAAGCGTCTTTAATTAAAAACCCCAAAGAGTATCCAGAATAAACGCGCTCGGTTGATTCTGGGATGAACGGGAAGAGAAAACTCGACCAGAGGAAGAAAAAGAAAACAGAGCGGAGCTGTGCGCAGACCGAGCAGGACCATCAAAGTGTTTAAAGAGAAGTGTGTATTTATTTATAGAGGCCTGTAGTTAAGTTCAACCAAGCTCCCTCTCCCTCTAAGACCCAGCCTTTTTTTTTTTGCCTTATGAAAATTCAATTGGCCATAATTTGCTGAGGAGCCGTATGCATATTTTATCAGCAGGGCCCGGTTTGAAGGAGCAAGCCCGCCAAGCTTTTTTCTGTGTGTGTGTGTGTGTGTGTGTGTCTTCATCTTTATCAAGATTGAATGAGGGGGCGTGAGAGAAGAAGGGGCCCATGTGCTGCTGTCTGGTAATATGTGCCACATTGGGACCCATTCGACATGGGGGCTAAAGTAAACAGCAATCAGCTGCATGTGTTGAGGCTAAAACAGCGAAACAAATTTATATCAACCTTGTGGCTCCACTCATTTTCCACTTGCACTTTCGTCATCTCTTGCCTCTAATTACTCCAGAATCCAACATCCTCCTCCTCTCTGTCTTCTTCTTCTCCTCTCCCCTCCTCCTGTTTCAATCTGCCTCTCTCTCCCTCTCCCCTGCTGCATGTTCACTTCGATAAAGCTTTATGGGTCGTTCGCCCCCCCTCGTTCTTTGCAAGGATAATGAGCAGGCGACTTTGTAGCTGTGCAGCGACGGAGGTTTGTGAGTTTGGAGCGTCCCGAAGCCCCGGATAAAAAAAAAAAAAATTAAAAAAGACTCAGATGTGCCTTCTGTAGCCGCCCTCATGGTTCCACTGTGATTGTCATCTGATCCATAGGGCACCGTGCTGACATAATACACCTTGTTAGAGAAAGGCGGGGAGTATTGCTCGGATGTGTGTGTGTGTGTGTGTGTGACGACTGGGTGACTTTGAACAAATGTGCTTTCTCTGGGGAGAGAGAAGAACAGTGAAACCTGTAATCATCCTGTCTGCTATCACTAAAACACAACCACACACATAAATACACACCCTAAAAGAAGAAACTAAGAAGTAACTGCTGAAAAAGAACTCAAACACAAGACCAGGGAGAGGAATACAACTAGAAATACGTTCAAATTATGTATGTTGATTGGTTTTGACTGCTTCTAAGCTCCTCCAGGTGTTGTCTGTTTACTTCTTTCAGCAGCACGTTGTCACTCTTTCCTGCTAAAATGGCCGCCTAGACCCTATGGTGGATAATAGTTGGAGAAGAGACCCATTTGAACTCCGTTTCTAAAAATAGATTTGTAGATGTAAAGGAGTTGACTTCAGAGTGATATTAACAGCCCCCTTCACACTTTGAAACTCAGTCTTACACAGTCAAGTTGTGCAACACACACACAGTGCAGAGTAATATAGCATGGCAATCTCTTTCACCTCCTGCATGAATAATTCTGTCTGAATAGGACAGGATGATTCTTCATATCAATGAATCATCAGCTGCTACAGCTTTTTAGTGCCCGTGTGAATGGTAGAAATTCAGTTAAGTGTGTTTGAGTGTCACAGTCTGTGTGTGTGTGCGTCATTCACGGGTTCTGATTGATGTTTCTGACCTTTCCGCCATCAGAGTCGGGGAGATATCCAAGACGTAGTGGCTGAGGAGTAAATAACTAGGAAGAAGGAGCCAGAGATGGCGCCCGCGTCCCTGTCCTGGTGTCTTGGTGCCGCTCTGATGCTGTTTTGGCCCCAGATGCACTTGGCCCTGAACCCAGAGAATGAGGTGCCCCTGAGGCCTACCACATGGTTACCAGAGGGGAAGATGACAGTGGTACCCCTGCCCAAAGGACGGACTCGCAGGTAGGAATACTCAAGGCATGATGATGTGTAGTTGGCAGTAGCCATCAGGGCTAACTTTGCAGAGCAGCAGAATGATTCAATGTCTGCAATCAGGCAGATCCAGCTTGCAAAGCTCCAATCCAAAATAATTGTGCTTAACCAAAAGCAGCATGGCATAAACTGAGTCCTTAAGAGCAGGAAGAGTTGTAAGCCAAGAGCGGGATAACAGCAGGAAGTGACTGCTTGAAGCTGTGTTTAGCATAGATGCTAACATTTTCAGTAGCAGTTTTATCAGATCTGGACAGCATGTCTTTATAAGATGAAAATACAAACATGACTGCAAGCACGCTGAACAGAAAGGACATGTTTGCTTCACTTCTATTATGGTTTGGCAAGAGTTTGCTCGTCAAAATGATTCACATTTTGTACTTTTTACCCCAGCAGTTGGGCCACAACTACATTTAGGCTATATAATTGACCCATAATGAATGTGATTGATCATCTACCTTCCAGATGGCAATGGACTTGTGAAATATTCTGAGCAGTTCATCTTTTCTTTCAGGTTACATCAGGGCAATATCCAATGTTTATAGTGATGGTTACCAATCTATCAGTCATTTTCATTGTGAAAATTAAGTAGTTAAGGGCCCCTAATGGATCTGGATTTGGCAATAGGATGGGTTTCATTATTTGTTCCCATAGGTAAATTTGGTTTCACAAGATGAAACATGACAAATTGACAGCACTGCTAAATACTAAAAATGATCCTCGGTAAAATAAATAAATAAAGGATCAAAATAATCCTTCAGTAAAATTAAGGTAATAAAGCCAATATAAAAGGATAACATATTACAAACTACTCAGCCTACTCTATTGTAAAGTGTCTTGAGATACCACTTATGAATTGGCTTTATACAAATAAAGATTGATTGATTGATTGATTGATTGATTGATTGATTGATTGATTGATTGATTGATTGATTGATTGAAACAAAACATCAATAATGTCATCTCCTCTGAGCTCAGGCTCCCACGGCTCATCACTGCTCTGGTTCAGTCAGCTTTCTGAAATCCCCTCTATTTCAAGGCCCATATCACAGAGCCTGATGCTACAGTAGCTCACCTTGAGTGAGCACTTATTTATGTAATTATTGGTACATTTTATTTCTGACAAACCTAAAGGTGGCTGCTCCTTCCCACCGATGAGAGATTGTTGCAGAAGAGTAACAAAACGGCCCAGAGCCATAACACATGTAGTCAGCCATAGCACACAAAACAGGTGAAATAGAGACAAGACTTTGTTTTATCATCTGTTATTATGTTTCTTGTTTATCTGAGAGCGGATCAAGCAGGAGCAGACTGCTCGTTGATTGACACTGTCTCATAGAAACATACAGTAGTGTGCACATGACCATGAATGAGATGGACAGCAGTGGATCATTAGTGACCCGTTAAATATTACAAGCTTAGGAACATGTCACCTTAACTGTGAATGCTTTATTTTTATGAAGAGCTGTTTCTGCATGTATTTTCCTCAGCATTCAATAATAGTATAGTCAATAATAGTATGGCTTGAAAATTGTTACTTCCACTAGAAAATTCCCAATAAGGTGTTGCTGCAGTGTCTATGATCAAAGTTTATCAGATATAATACAAACAACCTCAAGGCGTATGATTCAAGTTTTTTTGTCTCTTATTCTGTGCGTAACGAAGACACCAAGTGTTGATCACCCCAGTCCTCTCTCACTCTCTCACTCTCCCTGACAAATTATTAAATGCTTGTATTGGCAAGATCAACTACAACTCTTCAGTTAAAGAAAGAGTATATTTTTTTTAAATCATCTCTATGAATTAACCTTTTATTATGTTCTTGCCTGACTTAAAGTGACTTTGAGAAATTTGCCCTGAAGCCAAACCTAATATCTGACCCCTGGGGTAGATGGTTCAACCAAACACAGCAGATTGGGCCTGTGTGGGGATGAGGATAGAGGCAGGGGGTCTAACAGAGCATCTCAGACAGACAAGGAATACAGGTGGATCAGGGGTGCATAGTTTATGAAAACCAATGTTTTTTAACATAAGTGATTGCAAACATACTCTAACTGTCATCAAATTATAAACTGCCTAAGAATTTTAACATCACAGTCTGGAGTTAGCTCGCTGTGCACATGTGCAAACTACTTGCTCCAAAATCTCCCCAGGGAACTGATAGAGTACTTCTGACTGGGATGTATTTTGGAAGTGCATCTTCACTTGGTTACAGATCTAAAGAGATACTGAGTCTGTATGCTAACTTCACGACAGATGAGGTCATTATTCCCAAGTTCTGAAGCTGGTTCTTGCTCGGTTGGCCCTACTATGTTGGGTTGAACAGGTCTAGCCAAACAGGGGTTCCCAGACATTTTAGATCCCAACACTCAGAATAGCAGCGCCAGAGACTGGGGACCCCCATTGCCCCTGAAGGTAGTTTAACATTTATGCAGAGTGCACACAGCTGTGCAGTAACACTGCCATACTAACAACACAAAAAGAACAAAGCTGTCTCAAAATTTAAACATTTAAAAAACTTTTTTTTTTTTTTCATTTTGAAGGCATAGTGTGAACCCCATCTCAGTTTCTCTTGGTAAATCTTTTTTGTTAGTGTGTGTTATCCGTTCAGTCAATCCCAGAGAAAAAATTAGTACAGATTAGATGTATGATTTTGACACATTATTTTATATACATTGTAACTGATTCACTGAAATCTGGCCTGATGGCTTAAAAAACAGTTTTTTGTTGTATACAACACACAAAGTGGACATTTAGTGTTTTCACAGTTTAACAGAAACCTAAAAGAGAAAAATAATTCATGTATTTATGGGGGCAACAGATTGTAGTTAAAATATCTTATACATAAACCCATATAGTTAACTGAGTATACAGACCATAACTTAAATCACCTAAAATGAAGAGTTGAATGGTTTCACCATTAACATGTAGGTTGAATAAGTAGCTGAAAGTGTATCATGCAATGGGGGTGTCCTGCACGTGCACCCAAACATCTAATGTTGCATCGTATTGGCCTGTGTCCCCTTACATGACCTCAAATGACACACCTACTCCCTTTACGTGAATCCTGACAGACTACAGGTACCTCACAGCAACTTTCACAGAGTCTGCTCATTAGGGCTGGGACGATTCACTTTTCTCCCGATACGATTTATTGCAATTTTTTTAGGTGCCGATACGATTTAAATTGCGATTCTACGATATTGCCGATTTTTGCAATCTTTAGTTAGCTTTTTTAAAACCAGTGAAAAAGATGAACAATGATGATGCCTACAGACTATATCAGGAAAAATACACATCACATGTGAGTCTGTTTTTAGGATTTATTCAGCAATATATTTTAACCAGCTGTTTATGCTCCCTCTCTTCAAAAGCCTGGATTGCATATAAAAAGTGGCTTATTATCCCTTCAGGCAACAGAGTTTTTTCAAGAAATATTCAATTTTGCTATCAAGATTTAAAAAGGCTATAGTTTCAAAGTGGTTAGTTTTCCCAGCCATCGTCATCACTGTAATTTACGGGCCGAGCATGAACGCCTCTGCTGCCTGCACTGTTTACCCCCGGCTTCTCCCTCGTCTGACCAGAGCTCCGCGGTCTCATTCTCCGCTAACACCGTCACTTTTCGCGGTGTTTTGAGCTTCCCTGCATCCCAGACTATGTGCACTCTTCGACAGTCGCCGGCCATCGATAGGAAAAGCTCTCGGTATGTACTGCTGCGGGACTGTAATGGCGCGCGGAGCCGCTCCCGCTGCGCGCACTCGCTGCCAGTTTGGTTCTCACTGGACGACTGACCGTCATCCTCAGAGAGTAAATATTCCTCAGATTCAGAGTCAGACAGTACTTGACAAAGTACTCTCGGCATCGTGAGTACTCTCTATCACTCTGTGTCTCTCTCTCTGCTCCGCTCCACAGCCTCTGCAGCCACACTCGCGTCCCTCTGTCCGGTGTGTATTTTTTAAAATAAATATACGCCAAAACTTTGAATAGAAACCTGTCACCTGTCCACTATCTGTTGGTGAAAAGTAGTAAATCTACTCAGCACTGTTTTAACAGCTATGGCCTATTTTATCCAGCAATGTCGCTTGCCTCAGTTTGGCGACTTTAGCGCCTATAGAGTGTGAGTGTGCGTGTGTGTGTAGGGGGGGGTATCGATTTTTGACTAAAAATATCGATTTTAAAATCGGCAGACAAAAAATCGCGATACTTAGGTGTATCGATTTTTTCTCCCACTCCTACTGCTCATGTTATTTTGTGACACAGACACGCCCCTTCTCTATCAGGAAGAAAGAAAAAATGATATTCTGAAAAAATATAAGGGGCAAACTTTGCTTTCTTTGTTTTGTTCATTTATAAAGGATAAGTTCTGATCAGAAAGTCGAAACATCATTGTCAGCATGTGAGTAATTGCATATGTCTCTAATTGGAGGCTGACATTAAGCTGATAATCCAGGCAGAGTTTTCTTGAAAAAGGAGAATTTGACTTTGTTGTTCCTCCTACAACAAGCCACAGTAATGCCCCATTCACCTTTGTGGATGGTCTGACTCCAGCACCACTGTAGAGCGAGCGACTGGTGCCCATTTGGCCTAAACCTTCCACACCAGTGCCAGTGCTCTCCTTCTCTGAATGTGGGAGCTGAAAATTTTGAGATGCACTCTCCTGTGTGCTGCAGTCTGTCTGTCAGCATAGTCACGCAGAACTACGATGCAAATAAAGGCAGAAAAAAAACACAGCGGATCAGAAATTAATCACTCTGTTAAATAAGCTGCAAAGCGCCCTTGAGAATGACAGTGTCGCACATCTGTTTGGAAACAAGCGCCATCTGCACAGAATCATGAATAATGATGTTTGTTAGAAGAGTAAACAAATATTGATTAATAAATAACAATGCAGTTGGTTAATTTTAATGAGGGGTAACTATCTGTGAAGATGTGGCATGCATCACAACAGTTTGGGTTTATGAGAGGATTCTTCTGAGCATCTTTCTTGGAGATAACTGCTTGAATTAACGATGCTATTACTATGCCGATTCTGTGCCTTGTGTGTCATATACATGTTGTTGTTAGTAGTGTTGGTTTTGCTTTTTGTGTGGGTTGATGGTTTTTGCTCCATTTTTTCACACCTATCACTGGAGTGGCAGTTTGTGTGTAAAGCATTTATATTTGATCTAATTTGATTTAATTTAATTGATTAGGACAGTGCACATCAATCAACAATGTTCAATACACGTCACTGTAAATATGCTGGAATTAGAACAATAGCTAAATTTCATCTGCTGTACTAAGGTAGGCATTAAGTTTAAAGGGATATTTCAGTATTGTTGGAGTTGGGTTGTATAAGGAACTTGACAATGGTAGATGGAGCTGTGTGAATTGAGTGAGTTTTACATAAAAACAAGCTGTGCTAGTTGGAAGGAGCGACATTTCAGTGCATTCTATTTGTCCTCCAGGAAGTCTCTGTATTGGGCACTATCCTACAATGCAGCCAATGGCTATGGTAAATGGTAAATGGACTTGAGCTTATATAGTGCTTTTCTAGTCTTTGACTACTCAAAGCTGCTTTACACCGCAGGTCACACCTACCTGCTTGAATTAACAATACACCCATTCGCTCTCACATTCACTCACTGATGGTTCGGAGTTGCTATGTTAGTTATCCATCAGTATCTCTAACACATTCACGCCCTTTCATGCTCATTTACACGCCACTAACGCAGCAGTGGGAGCAACTTGGGGTTAAATGTCTTGCTCAAGGACACATCATGTGTCGCCCAGAGCTGGGCTTGAACCTGCAACCTCCAAGCGCACTATCCAACTGTGTTTTCCCACCTGTGCACACTGATTCTCCAGATCTGCAATTTCAGAGAGCCTTTTCTATGGTTGTCAATTAGGGCAAACAGTAACTCTTTGTAGTTTAGTAAGAGAAGAATCGCTTCAAGAACAGAAGAGGTTCAAGTAAAGGAACAGCAAAAGGTCAGAATGAAATAAAATCATGGAAATGCTGTGCAAATGAAATAATGTGCTACAAGAATAGAAAACCAAATGGACCAAGCAGGTACCAGAGATCTAAGGGCGGCAAAGTCTTCTTCTTCTTTTTAGATGTCAGGATTAGGTTTGTCAATTAAAACAAAATTAATGTTTGATTGATGTCAGTTTTGATATCACTTCATTAGTTATATGACATCATTATAATATTTTCTTATTTTGATAACCCACCATGTTGTATCAACACACAAAATGCATAGTTCTGTAGGGACTGTATGTATCTTATAATAATGCTTGTCACTATATCATACTGTAAGGTAATGTATTTTGTATTGAATTGTTTTATAAAATATGTGCTGCACTGTGTCCTTCTGATGTCTATGCTAAAAATCAGGGTTTGAAATCTGAATAAGATCACATCAAAGGAGGATAAATAATAAGTGCCCTTTTACTGACACCTATTATGCAAATCTAAATATCACAGAAAAGGGACATTATAGTTCCTATCCATGTTTGTTTCACAAACAGGAATACATCCAACTGAATCTGTCAGTGCCTTATCTCATGACTCCAGATCATTCCTCTGATCTGTTGTCAGATCAGCATTGAGGACAATGCATGTGCAGATGTTGAAACAGCTTTAACATTGAAATTTCCAAGCGTTAGAACGGGGAGATATCTGCAAATTATCTGCAGAATGAAAGGATGTTGCACAGTCTGCATCTAAAGATATCTGCTCCTCCATCACCATTATCTCTGTGACTTTCTCTGTGATGAATCAAACAGCTTCTCAGATCTGTTGGTGTTTCTGCTCACAGGCTTTACTTCACACTGAAGAAGAAGACTCCAGGGATGTCGGTGACCGTCAGTCCGTGTGACCTCCCGATCGAGTGGAGCCTGGCTGCTCGCACGCTGAAGGACAAACCGCTGAAGAGCCTGCAGTGTGAGTGAGCAGTAAGACAACACATGCACCTTCAGAGGCACACACATCCATGGAGATTAACACTTTATCTGGCCGAAACAAGACAATCCATTAGGCACCATCAATAAGGATGAAAAGGGATTAAGGTAAAGACAAAGACTCTGTAAGCCTTCGTAGGTGAAGAGTTTGCTTTTTGCTGATGGTTGAAGTTAGTGGACATGTGGTAAAAGCTGCAGTTCCTCGAGTGTCCACTTGAGGCTGGCGACAGAAACATCAGAAGTCATATAGACCCTACATGTTAATAATCTGATATTAGTAGAAGAAATGGAAATATGCACAATCTGGTCCAAGAACTGCTTTTGGTCTGAATACTTGATGTATGGCATGTTCACACTGTGGCTCACTCTGGCTTTTTCTAACTTTTTTCTTCTTTGATCTGTGATAAGAACATGTGTGTACAAGTCACACAAGAGATACTGATATTGTGCAAGAAGCTTTGTGGTGAACCTTAGAAAAGGAACGCAAGTTTTGATGAAAGCTCAAAAGAAAATAAATAATACGTTAAAGTTGTAGCAGATGAGAGCTGAATAATACAATAAATTACAGGTCATGCTTAAGAAAATGAGACATGATCATTAATCAATAAAAGGGCTCAGTGGAGGGATAATACTCTAGCCTCTTTTAAAGCTAGGCTCTACGATCTGAAAACCAGTTTGGCTGTTGAGACAGATTTGAAAAACGCAGCCTGCCCCCCCTTCACTCACCCCTCCCCTCCGTGTTCCAAGATCCCGCCCTCCAGCTCATGTTGCCTTCTAACAACACGCCCCCTTCGATAGAGCAAGAAGCCGGCCGACAGAAAATATTAATTGGCGTTGATGATAAATGAGATTTCTCATAGCTGGAAGTAACAAACACGACAGTCATCCCCCTTGTAACACAGTGGTAGCCATTTCAATTGGACCGGCGGCGAAGCGGGTCTGGCGTCGCCACTGTTAGCCGATCAGAGCAGAGCCGATTGTGGGCGAGGATTTACCTTTCTCTGCGTGTCTTCACAAGCTCAGTTTACAATGCTAACGATGAGTAGCTAACTTATGCTAAAGTCTATTGACAGAACCTACCTGTTCCAGAAGCGGTTTCGGTGCTGGTCTTCTCCGGCTCCATGATGCTTTAGTAGCTGTAGAGCTAGCTGCTCACCGGTACATGAGCGAAGTAGTGGGGAGGAGGCGGGATGGTGCTGAACAGGGGAGACAGGGGATTGGATGGACTCACAGACCAATCCGAACGGCCAGGAATGGCCTGGAACGGCGGTTTGGATTGGTCAACTATTATACTGCTTTGCAGCGGATATACTGAATGAATTTTTTTCATTCTTTTTGGTCTTTATATTGCGTAGATCGGACCATAGGACCATAACGGACTTATAAACGGTGTTATTAAGATGTACCAAGCTTCCAAATCGTAGACCATAGCTTTAAATTTGTAGGAGAACATACTACTGTTTATCATCACTTTAATAAGTCAGACACTACTGTCTAAATCAGCATGCTTTGGTATTGCCCTGTGAACCTTGAAAAATCACAGGTTTTACTGTTTTTCAACAAGCTAACACTTGCCCCAGATTTATGAAGAGCCTAGTTTAAAGTGTCTTTCCTAAGAAATACACTCAGAGATTGAACATTAGCATAAACTTCTCTGTTACGGCTCTACTCAGAACAAGCTGTTGCAGTGTAACTCCTAATGAGCTGCGTCTGGCCGCGCCCTTCTCAGAAAGTGGATTTGGCTTTCCAGGGTTGGGATCTAATGTTTACTGTGGATGCACAGACATTCTTAGACAATTTTCTTACACTGTAGCTGCATGTGGGCTGGACAAATAACTGCCTCTTATCCTCTAATGACATCATTAGGGGACGATTTTTCTAACAGGCTGTCTGAGCACATAGATGGGGCAACTGCCAGCGGGCAAGTCAGTAGTCCCATAAACTAAAGTAAGGTCATGTTTATATCAAAGTTGGTTTAACTTTTTAAACTCTTACCGCTCCCTTTGCATCTCAAGTGGACAGGTCCTAAATTTAGATCATATCTAGTTGTCATAAAGTAATACATTTAAAAAGACCCATATTAGGATTTTACAGTGTCATAAAACAAAAGACATTAATTGGAAAAGACATGCATTTCAGCACTTGAATATTAAAGAATGAAATTAAGATCTTATAAAGCTGAAAGAGATATGAAAAGAGCAGAGCAGAGAAATTAGAAAAGGCATGGATGTCAGTGCAGTATGCGCAGACAGTTGTCCAGGGCAGGTGAAGATATCTGGAGAAGGAGGTACATGCCTCAGAGTACTGCATAAGTACTTTTCCAGGTTAACTTAACAAGCTTCCTCACTCGGTAAAATAACATTATGAAGTTATAACATGACACATGAATCATTCAGACGGTGAGCTCATGTGTCCCCATCTTCCCCCTGAATTATTCACTTTGATTCTCTAACATTTGGTCTCATCTGAAGAGAGATTTCTCATCTCAGGGAGGGAGGAAGCGTGAAGATGAGCGCTGATGTATTTTTGGTGTTTGTTTACTGATTATGTCACTCATGAGGAGTGTGTGTACTTCAAAAGGACGGCACTTTGTGAATGAATGAAATAATCATGGTTACTATGATTTAATGTTTATTTATGTCATCATTTATGAAGTGCTTAGGGGTTTTCCAGAGCCCAGAACTACTGTGATGTGTCAGTCAGAGCGATGTTGTTTTAATACCCCTATTTTCTATTATGGGAGCTGTTTGTTTACAAAAGGTTTAATGAGTGTCTTAATGATGTTTGCTACATTTCTTCAACTCCTGCGAGAACTTTCCAGTTTGTCCCAATTATGGCGCTCCCTGTGGACATAATAGTCCTCCATGTTTTCTTTCCCGATCCCATCTTGTACATTTTTAAGTAATGTTCTATTTTTAAAAAGTGACCCAGGTCCTTTAAAAATCCAAGTGAATCACTCACAAAAGAAAAAGGTCATCAAAAGAAGCCACTTTTTCAGCAGGTTAACAACATAAATTAAGTATCTGACACTTACCCCGAGGCAGTGGTCCATGACATTAATAGGCATAATCACTTTTGTCGCTCGTCTGCTTTTGTAGGTCATAAAGAGACATCAGTCTTAGTTTCTGTCTAATTTATTGCCAGTTCAAACGTCCTCACAAAAGCTCTGAGCTCTCAAACTTTTTTTGAACAGTTTGAAAAAAACTATCAACACGTTTACTTCAGGTTCATGCCAATATAGCTTAGATCAAGATTTCAGCAGGTCCTTAAAAAGTGTTATTAAAAAGTATTAAAATGCTGTGAGTGCAGATCAAGTGTTTAAATTTATGGGATAATTTCGATTACTGAACTCATCAAAAGAGGTTAAGGCCATATTTTTTCTAAGTTTTATTGCCTGCACTTTTTTTATTTGTATAATACAAACAGAAATCAACTCTATGATGATCATTTCCAAAACCTCAAAATTGCATATCTTTAAAAATTTCCATGTTATATATTTTAATATATTTTGTTTACAGGTCATTTTTTGGTTCATTACGTATTTTTCAAGTGAAATAACCTTGTATTGGGTGATTTACTCAACTATTCTGTCATTGTTCCCAACTAAAATTCTAAAGAGGGTGATCTTTAAATGTGTGATTGTTATTCTTTCTGCTTACGCCTGCTTGTTTTGTTGTCAGTCAAGTTTGCATGTAAATGTCATAGAGTGCTCAGTATAGATATTTGCATTTATAACCACAGTCACATTCCTCAAGGGTTTTAAGGCTCTCCTAAAGTTGTTTTGTTACTCTCGTCAGGGTGCCCTTCGTTGCCCTTTTACTCTTGATTTAAAAAATAGCCTGTGAAAACTCTCAGAATTAAAAGATTACTTTCAAATACTTTGACATTTGGTGAATCCCCCTCTCTGCTCTTATGACCAATTGGATGAGAAAAGATACCACTCTGATGTCTGAGAGCTAAAAATGGAGCTGGAGCCAGAAGATAATTAGTATAGTTTATAAATAGCTTAGCATAAAGACAGGCGGGATGAGACAGCCAGCTGGCCCTGTTTAAAACTTAAATATAACTTATAAAGCGTGTTTTATGTTTGTTTCTGATCTGTGCTTAAGTTTAAATTTAAAAAGAACAGGCTGTGATTTATAGGAGGAACATATTGCAGCTTTTTCTTGGCAGTGAGGATATCTGAGGTCTGCTTGCCCAGAAAACTTGAGGTGATAACAAACATTATGCCGGCCAAAATGAGGAATATTCTCCCATCATCACAATAATGTCAAACCCTGGAGATACATTATCCTGCATTGTGATGGGCAAACATAAAAGAAATGTAATATATACCTAAGCTGTGTTTAAATTTGTTTCTCATTTTCACAGGGAGCACCAAGAAGAGTGTCCCTGAGGTTTGGTGGCGAGGTCCTGGGACAGAGGAGAAACTGCACAGCTTCACGGGCATCACCGTCAACACCTACACGGGTCCTTCCTACCCACACACCTCTGTCTACATACTGAGGCTGCGCTCCAAACAGAAGAACAGCAGAGCTACCGTCCTCCTCCATGAAGGCCTGGGACCTTCAGGCGTCTTCCCTCAGCTCCCAGCTGACCCTCAAGTTCACACGTTGGGTGTTGGCATGACAAGCGTCACCCTCAGCTGGGCACCCAGTTCCTCCATCACAAGACTCCCAGCCAAGCAGAAAAGTTACGAATACTGCGTCCTCACCAACTCTCAACAGAACTACCCAAGTGTGTGCGCAGCACGGCAAAGCATGAGGAAAGAGAAAGATCAGGAGGAGGAGAAGAAGGCGCGGAAGAGGAGGGTGACACCATGGCCCATTTTGAAGGAGTGGTGGTGGCAGCAGTGGGACTCGGAGTCCCAGAGTGCACCTCTGTCCTCCATTGCCGATGAGTTTGCTGATCTTCAGTGTGTGTGCCAGGGGACGGAGAGCGTCTGCACTGTCTCTGAGCTCCTCCCTGAAAGTCAGTATTACTTTGACGTCTTTCTGATCGACAGGCTGAACGGGACGAGCGTGGCATACAAAGGGACATTTGCTCGTACGCATGAGGAGGCTCGTCCGGCAATCACCACACTTAGAGACGGTGAGCTGAGATGGGTGACCTTCCAAGACAGAGGCTCCCACTCCCAGCAGTTCTTCAGTTTCAAACCTCGAGGTCTGCAGCAGAGTGGCCTCCTCACCCTGCAGAGCTGCGGCAAAGGTGAAAAAGTCAAAGTCACAGTTTCGAGCAAAGGTAAAGTCCTGACCACCAAGGCTGTGAGAGGAGATCTGGAGCACATCTGGTTGCAGGGAAGCCCTTCATACCTCATCCACTTGGAGAGAGAAGGAACTACAACAGACCCAGCTCTACCTGGAGGACTGACAGCCTCAGTTAAAATGCAGACCTCCTCAGCTTACCACCGCAGAGGGGTCCCGTCCCAGCCCTCCACCCTTCAAATCAAATCCTTCAACCGGTTACGTGGCTGCAACAGCGTCACCCTGGCCTGGATGGGCACAGAGGAGAGAAGTTTGTATTGTGTTTATCGTAGGAAGCTAGGAAACAGCGAAGCAGAGACTGGGGCTCTGACTGCACCATGTTTGGGGCCAGAGTCCCGATCTGACACGGAGAGAGTTCTCTGCAAGTATTTTCAGGAGCTGAATCCTCGGCGGGCCGTCACTACAGCTGTGATCGGGGGCCTGGAGCCGGGGATGGCCTACGTGTTTGATGTCTACCTAATGAGACGCTGGGGGATCCCTATTAAATACGCCAGCAAGATGGTGAAGACCAGGAAGGAGTGCTGAGCTGCCACCCCCCACAGGAGGATTTTAGACTGCCCAGGTTCAAAGGGGGAAAAGCACCGGCTATGGACATGCTGTAAAGACTGACCATGAGAATGAAGCCGTTTGACCGTTGTGGGAGACTGTTGCCATAACAAAGATCTTCCCTCTGGACGAGCAGTGTTAGAGTCAAACTCCACCTGCATTGATGGATGGAAAACATACAAAAAGGATCTGCACACCAGCAAAGTTCAAAACATTTACATACAACTCTTGTGCTTTTGTTATTTTGTTTTCCGTTGTTGATCATGGTTATGATGTGCCAGTTGTCCAAGTGCTTATTCCATGTGTGAGTACAAAGGACAGATGAGCTTTTTGATGACAAAGTCCGCACAAATACAACAACAGAGACTGTGCCAAATATGCAACAGAAACAGATGGGGCAATAATTGGATAACATCTGAGACAGGAGGGGGTCTGCAGTGTATATCTTCAGTGCTGCATATTGTACAGGCTTATAAACACAGATGGGTGAAATCTACAGAAGCTTAGTTCAAAGTCAGTGTGTATCTTTGTGTTCTGCTTTCGCATGAAGCAGTGAAAAATACTTAGTGACTTGCCTCATTGTCTTTGATGTATTCTTGTGCTGCTTCAAACGCACCAATAAATACTGGGGTGTCTGTGGGTTTGTGACTGAGTGATGTATTTGTTCAACTTTAAAATATGTTTTGTTGTCATCAGATAACTTCTTCTACAGAGGGAAATCCTCATAAACCGTTATACTGATTTCCTAATCTGATAAGATGGCTGCATGAGCATGATGATTTTATACAGCATCACACATTGTCAATAGTTGATCAAATGTACATGTACATTTTAGTCACAAGGTCTGCACGGGACAGAAATATATGATGATATGATCAACAAATGGATCCTGAAGGGCCTCCTGGGTGATGACCTATGTAGTGGTCGTGTTCACACATAAGCTTTAACTTCTGGCATCAACATACCACTTATTTGATACCAACAGAGCAGTTGTAGTCTGTCTCTCATGGCCACATTTACAATAATAAGCTTAAAAATAATACATATGATTTAACTTACTGCTGGTTAACAACAAATGTAAAAGTATGATATTCAAAAGAAAAGCATAACAGCATCCAAACCATATGACATGGATAAATAGGATTTTACATGTAGCCAAATTTTGCTTGGTCCCTGGCAGGGAGTGCAGAGGGCACTCCATTACACAAAGTAGCTGCACTCATAAAACTTTGTCAATATAAGCAAAACATGAACAAGCTATGGTAAAATGTTGCAAATTATAAAGTTATAAAAAGAAGTGGAATCATCAGCTGCTGCACATGTTATATTTAAATCTGTCTCAAAAGACAAATGTGTCTTTGCTGCTTAACATTCATCAAATAATGTATCAGACTTGTGTTCCGTTCAGGACAGATAATATGTCTTCTGTATTAGGACATTGTTATAATAACTTGACTCTCATTTTCTGTCATTTTTTTGGTGTCCTCATTTGAAAATGTGGACTCTCTCATCTCTTTACGGATCTTCTCCTGCATGGCTGTGGTACGTGTTTCCAGATTAAATTTATCATCCTGCTCATTTCAGTCACACATATCATCCAGTACACATATCTGTAGTGGCAACAGGGTATTTGGGGCTTATCTGTCACCTACCATTCAGCAAATGTTTCAAACACTCGGCCATAACTACATAAAAATAGTCAACTCTTTCCTGGCAGTCTTATTTGCTTCATCTGTCTTAAAGGAGAATTGCTTGTAATTCAGTTTTGTTTATAGATACTCCTCCTCACAGGAATAAATGTAGGACATTTTTCACTGCCCCTCATTTCTCCTTCAATCCAATCAGTAGCTTGTTTTATTTGTGAGTAAATGTATAAAGTTATGTTTACAGGAGTGCGGGAAGTGTGACAAAGTACAACAACAAATACGTGGAATACAAAAAACACTGTGTTGTTTTAGACACTCGATTACCATGACAATTTTTCTTTTTCTCTTTTGATTTCATATATATTGAATTGAGTGGTACACATTAAGAAAAGGTTAAATAATACACAATTTACTGTCCAAGGACACATTTTTTCCCATGTGCGATGCGATGAGTCCATTTCAAATGGCAATAAACTGACAAAAAAGAAAATATGATATTATCTGCTATGAATAAAATTCGGTTGTCATTACAACCTAATACACATGGTAGAAAATATATATTTCTATTAATATTTCTTCAGTAATCCTTGCACGCAGATACTCAGTTTGTTGCAAAAAAAAGTTCATAGGATTGGTTAAAAATATTCATGTATTCGTGTTGTCTTTAAAAATGACTAATGCATTTTTGTCAGTGATTGAAGGAAAACACACAAAAGCTTTATTTGAATTGCTAAAGTGGCCCCTCGGTGAAATGCAGCAGCTTTGCCCTGGTTTATTTTAATAGTCTTTTCATATTTAAATATTAAACTTACCCTTGTTTTCCGCCGGCCTAAAATCTTTATTTATAGTCTGACGACATCGAGCATGTGAACCAATAGAAGCGTACGTTAGATGCTTACGTAAGCACGTAAGGAAGTTTGTGACAGTTCAGCGCGCCAAATTAATACTGCTAGCAGGCACAAAGCTTAGTACACATCTTACCGTGTTTCTGCCACAGTCAGGGGCTTCTGCAAGATAAAACAGCAAACCTCAGCTGTCAACACTTCCGGGACCTTGAGGAGAAAGCACGTCGTTCGTGTTTCTTTTGTTATCGCGAAGTCAGAGAGGATGGGTTTGCTCGACCAATGCGAGGAGCTCTTCAAGACTCAAAACCTGTACGAGGTGCTGGGCATCAACAAAGAGGCCAGCGAGGCTGACATCCGGAGGAGCTACTACAAAGTGTCTCTCAGAGTTCATCCGGACAGAGCTCCTGAAGACCCGCAGGCTACAGAGAAGTTTCAGGTCAGAGCTGCTCAGATAGCTGCGCGCTAGCTAGCTGTAGCTGCAGGCTAACAGCTAACACTGTGTGTAAAGGCGCTGTAGGACAGTTTCTCTTTCTGTGTTTGTAGGTGAAATCTAAAACAATGTAAGAGCGATGTTTCCTGTACAGATGATTATGAACCATGTTACTGTGTAGTCGCGTGGTAAAGTTCATATTTATAGGTGTGTAAGAGCATTGTTTTGGATGTTGTCAGGTTTAACACAGACCTACACCTTGATTGAACAACCACTGTCAATTTGATATCTGCAGAAAAACAGCGCTGATATCTTAAGAGGACAAGGACATTGACAACTGATATGTACAAGATCTCTTGAGAAACAATGTGATATAAACCATATACATGTATATTCTGAAGGCTTCCATACTTCTTTCAGTCAAACTTTATTTGTATAGCCTTTTTCAAACAAGATTTCATTGCACAAAGTGCTTTATAAGAAGTAAAATAAAATGAAATTAAAGTAGAAAATTGAATATAATGAAAATGTAAGACCCCACCCAGCCTTGTAATCCACAGACAACACACACACGCACTCACTCAAACACAAAGACATGGAGATGAGAATCCAACTGAAAACAGAATTAGAGGAGTGGGGAAATGCTATCTTGAATTAAAAATGAGGAAACGCAGGAGCTAAGACTAAAAAGATCATTTAAAATCATGAAAGAAATTATAGAAACAAAATGCTATAGGAAAAAGTAAATTAAAACCAAATGTAAATAAATAATATGGTAAATGAGATGACACCACATGTGTAATAAATAATAAAATCTGCTGAAATAGGATAATGAAAAAAAATCACTAAACAGAGAATTCCAAATAATAAAACTGAACTGAAATTGAGAATAAAAACAGATGAAGAAGGTTAAAATACATAAAAAGATAAGAAGAAATAATACACATAATCAGCTAAAAGTTAGACTAAAAATGTAGGCTTTGAGTTTGCTTTTAAAAATAAGAACAGCAGGTGCTGCCCTCAGGTCTTCTGGTAAACTGTTGCACAGACGGAGGCCATAACACACATGAGTGTGTCTTGTCCATAATTTTGCAATATTGCACCTGTTGCCACACTAGGGTAATGATACGACATGACAAAATGTTATGGCAGTGCACAGGGAGCTTTTTTTTTAACTTTCTAGTCAAGTTTTTTTTACTGTTAAATAATTTGTATAAATAGCCTGTAGTGTTCTCTGGGAAAGTTTCTTATCAGTGTTTTCATTGATCAGGCATAACACTTAGACCACCTGCCTTGTATTTTGTTGGTCCCGTATACAGCATCACACACAGCAAACTGCGATGCCCTGTGTATTCTGACACCTTTCCTTCAGAAACAGCGCCAACCTCTTCAGCAGTTTGAGTAACAGGAGCTCGTCTGTTAGATCAGACCACACACACAAGCCTCCGTTCCCCCTGTGGATCAACGAGCCCTGGCTGCCCGTGACCCTGTTGCTGGTCCACCTCTGTTCCTTCCTTGACCACTTTTGATAGATACTGTCCACTGCAGACCGGGAACACCCCACTGAAGTTCTGGAGAAGCTCTGACCCAGTGTCAGACTCCCTACAATCCTTGCTCGCTTTTTTTCTGCTCTTAAAACATCAACTTTGAGGAAAAATGTTCACTTGCTGCCTAGTATGTACCATCCACTAACAGGCACCATGATGAGGAGATAATCAGTGTCATTCAATTCATCTGTCAAAGATCATAATGTTATACCTTGATTGGTGTAAAGCAGGGTCCCAGCACCACGGATACACTTTATCAGTCTCAGAAATATTAACAATTATAACAGTGTGACAGAGTCTTTCCTACTGCCAACAAACAGCGAGAGACTGAATCAGAAATAAAATTACCTGCTTTACTACAAATTATTAACTCATAAGAAATTGATAATTGGCTATAAAATGTAGGTAGGGTTTAGATATAGAGACCCCCTACTTAACTTTGTATGAAAAAATGAGCAGCAAAGAGATTAGAGGTTTGCCTTTTAGCATTGGTGGTTTCCAATTGTGTCAGGACTCCTGAAGTGGGCAGCAGGGCTGTTTCTAGAGGGTCAGTCATGTGTTCCCATTAAAAGGCATGTCTCCTCTCAACATACACTGTCTAACAGGTTTGTCATTTTTACCATTCTCCTTGCTCAGACATTTTTACTGTTCTATTTAATTTCAAGGTTAGGTTAAGTTTGAAAATATTAGCATTTTGGGTATCCTCAAAAATTCCAATTACCTGCATCCAAGAGTCACTGCACAGTAGGGCTGGGCTTATTGAAAAATAATCAAAACCGACATTTAGATCCTCTAATTGAAGTAATTTTACTCATGTAAATAATTTAAATTATTTCCCCTGTGCAAGTCACATGACTGCGCCCCCTCAATACAGTCTGTGTTCACTTTCGCCAAGAGCGAAGGACGCGCTGACAACATGGAGGAGACAGGCACCAATCAATCAGAGGATCTTGTAGCCAAGAAAAATGCTCTCTCCATTGTTTGGGCACATTTTGAGTTCTGTGCAGAAGACATTGAGCAAAAAGAAATTAAGTGTAAATACTGCAGGAAGGTAACACCACCAATTTGTTCCTGCATAGTGTAAAATAATTGTTCATTAATTGCAATCAAGGTAAGAGCTTCAACTAATGGTAAAACTGAGATAAGGTAATATTGCCCACCCTACTGCACAGTGATTTTAATGGAGGACCAGTGTAAGTAAACGCATCAACATATGAAATTGTGCTTGGAATGTTTAGTCCAGTATCCTGTTTTATATAATTTAAGTGCATAAAAAGCATAAAATGCTATTTTTAGCAAAAACCTCAGATGTGCATAGCTGAATTTAGATTTCCCTTTTTCTCTTTTCAGGTGTTGGGAAAGCTGTACGCAGTGCTGAGCGATAAGGAGCAGAGAGCCGTGTATGATGAGCAGGGGGTGGTTGATGAAGAGTCTGACGCCCTGAGTCAAGACCGCTGCTGGGAAGACTACTGGAGGCTGCTTTTCCCTAAGGTAATGGAGCACAGCTGGTATTTTCTTCTGTTTTAATATTGCGACTGGAACGTGAGCAACATACCATCTTGATGATGCGATTTATGGAGTGAGTGATTTCTGTTCCAGGAATTGTTTTTGAGGTGACTTCCTTTAGCCCAAATGATTCTGCCATTTCAAGGCATAATATTGACCCCGTCCTGGGGGAATGAGGTAACTCCCTCTGGTGTGAGAGATACTAAAGAGAATGGGGCACAAAGACTGAGCGGGAGACAGGAGTGCCACAAGTGAGCATGCTCTTGTGTGTATATGGGGGTACTCTCTGTGTCGCTCACATCCAAGTTGTTTTGAAGCGTGAATTATCACAGGTATTACAGCCTCCCAGAACTGGCGTCAGTGTCTCTAGGTGTAAATGTAGCAGAACCTCATTGCAGCACTATCGAGTTATGGCACTGAGAATTGGGCTGATGACCGCTGAGGAAGGTCACTGTTCCTCTGCAAAAGCCTTCTCCTTAAATGATGTAGAAATAGTGTTTCCTAGTTTTACCTACTGAAGAGTTGAAATCCTGTCTTTTCCCCTTAACTTTGATCCCTCAGATCACAGTGCAGGACATCCTTGAGTTTGAGAAGAAATACAAAGGTTCTGACGAGGAGCGCCAAGATCTCATCCAGCTGTACACGCAGCACCAGGGAGACATGGACGCCATCACGAGCTCGGCTATGTGCTGCTCTCAGGAAGATGAGCCCAGAATCTGCAGCATCATCCAGGCCGCCATCGACAGTGGAGAAGTCAAAGCCTTTAAGTCATTCACTCAAGAGACTGAAAAGAAGAAGAGGGCTCGTAGGAAGAGGGTGAGAAATGTCATATCAGATTGTTTGGATTTATTTTTTTCATTAATTTAACATGACTGCCATTCTTCTCAGGCTGCTAGAGAGCGACAAGAAGCAGAGGAGATGCAGAAAGAGATGGGGCTCGGTGATGAAGATGACAGCCTTGTCATGATGCTTAAGGTAAATAAAAAAGGGGGGCCCCTTGTTTTGCACACTAATGAAACAATTATTTTTTCCCTTTTAACTTTTTATTTTTATTTTTCAGCAAAGACAGCAGTCAAGAGAGAAGAATTTTAACAGTTTTCTGTCTGATCTTGAAGCAAAATACTCCAAGAAGAGTGAGAAGTCCCAAAAAGGAAAGAAGAGTAAAAAGTAGAGACTGTGCTATTAAAATATACATCAATCCAGATTTGTTCAGAAAAGACCGTTTTTGGTTCCAAAGCTGCTCAGTTATACTTTCCCTCTCTGAAAACGGTCCGTTGTCTGGTCTGATTAGCTGTTAGGTGGCACTTCAAATGTAAATGTAACTTTTATCCCTTGTGAAGTATTTTTCTGTCTTAACACAAATAAAATCATGTTCATGTTTTGTTTGTACAGTGACTTTTATTCTTTGTATAAAATAGAATCAATGAAAGCATTGAGAGGTTTGATTTTCAAGCTTTGTCCCCTTCATAACATGGCTGTGTGATGAATTATTTAAGGAACTAAAAAGTACAAACAACACTGATTTAACTTGTCAGATTATGAGTAAAATAACTTCTTATACATTGATTATCACAGACAGAATGACTGGATCCTTATTTACAAAGTGGCTGTCTCATGGAGAAAGGAAGAGAGATGTGACAGTTAAATATTGTGGGCAGTGGTTAGAGCTGGGCAATATGTCATGCACTGATATAATTTGAGACTAGAGGAGCACTCTGAGAGCACAGACCTCCACTCAGCACAATTCCACCCATAAATTGTGATTTCCACCCAACATTATAGTCCTATATTTATTTTATACGCACATTCTGGAATGAAAAATATCAGTCTGCAAGAAGTGTGATTATTGTTGATATTAATATCATCAAATAGAGTGACCAAGTTATTAGTGGGTCTTGTAACTTGTTGATTGAATCAATTTGCTGCTACATGCACGGATGTTGGTGTTGTGCGCACCGCGGCACTTCCAACCGCGGCAGTCTGTTGGTTGGAGCAAAACCGGTGCGTGGTGCGTTCGCTCTATGGAGTTTGAGGGTTAGGTTTTACTCTCGCACACAGAGACTTCTGTTATGATGGACTTGTATGTCTTGACATTATCAGCAGCCTTGTTTCAAGTGATTAAGATGCATGGATTGAAGGACAGCAAGCGAGCAGAGCTGCCGAGGATGTTTTTATAGCGTTAATGGGCTCACAGTAACGTTGCTAGTAGTTGTAAATTGTGGAGGACTGGGATGTTTATGACAATTTCAGGAGACTGCCTGCTGCTTTAATTTATCTTGGAAACCAAGGCTCTAGGAACAGCCATGGGCTTTCTCCATCAGCAAGTTCTTCCTCCTCTCCACTATGTCTGTGAGTAAAACTGCATGCACAGCCTTCAGTGCTGATTGGCTGTTGGCCACGGCATGCCACTGTGTCTAACCAAAGTGTGAAACCAATCAGATGGTGCTGTGGCAGGGACAGTGAGTAGAGACAACAGACAGAGTGGTGTGGAGAACTCTTCCCCTGGCATTGCAAGGGACGCTGGGAAACAGTGACATAGGCTTGAAAAACAAGATGTCAGTTGGCAAATAAACTATAATTCCCATAATGCCGTAAATGAATGGGATTTGACATTATATACTTCAATATTTTCTATGTGATGTCAATCTGAATTAGGTCAGCACCAAATTTAATGGCCTCTTACTTGGACCAAACCACACCTGCTAAAATCTGGATGTAAATTCATCGAGTAGTTTTTGTGTACTCTTGCTAACAAACAGATTCTCAGACAAACAGACCCTGGTGAAAACATAACGTCTTGGTGAAGGTAATAAAGTGTAAGACAATTTATCGTGAAGTCCACACCTGTTAATTCAAAGATATAATGGACAGACCTAATGCTCAGTGAGAAGTTTGCTTCCAGAACTCTTTATGATTATTGATCCAAAGATTATACAAACCTTTAATGCAGGAAGATTTTGAATTGTAACAGTTTATATTTCTTACCACAACAACAAACAGGTACTGATCAGTGGAATTTTGACAGCAGTTTTTAACGTAGTTTTAGTTATAACCTTTTGCCCAAAATATTTAGGTTTAGTCCCAATTTAGTCATCCAAATTTTTTAACTTTTAGTCGTTTTAGTTGATGAAATTTCACATTTTAGTCGATGAAATCTACCATAAACTGAGTTGACTAAAATATGAATATGAATTTCTGAAGTCATGATTTACACTTTGATAAAATGAAACATTTAATAACTGTTAATTGAACACTAGTGAAGTTTTAATGTATAAATTAACACAAATAAATTTAACTATTGCTAAATGCAATCACCTTTATTTAGGCTATCTGGCAGAGCATCTCAGTTACAATACCAGAATTAACAAACTGTGAACCTGCTCTACTTGAATATATCAGTTCATAAAGAGAGTAGTTCTGATTGGATCACAACCTAACTTATCCTGCCACCATAAAGCTAAGGCAGTTGTGATTGGATGTCCCTCTTAACTCGTCCAACCTTTCCACTCAACCAAAGTAGCTGTTATTGGATATACTGCAAACTGGTTTTTACTTTCTACATGTCGAAATTAGTTCTGACTGAATTTAGTCTCTGACAAACATTTTAGTCTAGATTTTATTTTTTGGTGAAAATGCCAGTTAATTATCTTTTAGTTTGTGTCCATGTGCACATGTTTCTATTAGTTCCTGTCTAGTTTTTGTCAGGGGGGAAAGGTTGTTGATGAAAACTATGACGAAAATAAGTCAACATAATTAACACTAATCCTGACTCCAGTAATGGGTAATGTTTTTAAAATATCAGATCTTTCTAGGAAATTTTAACTATATTGTGTAGTTATGGAAAACATTAAATGATAAAGATACATTTTAGGTTTACATTGCCCAGATCGAGCCACCACCTACCTTCATCAGAGTAACAGGTTTTCAATAGAGAAATATGTAACCAAAATTTGCAAAATGGCATCTCTTCTCGTCCTGTGCAGTTAAGGGCTCTGGTCCAGTGTTTCATTTATTGACACAGGAAGTGTGTCCCTATAGAAGATACAGTACCAAACTCTCTGATGAGCTCAGAGAGAGAAAAAAAGTGCTTTCTTTAGTCTTTGTATCCCTGTTTAGGTGGATGTGTTCTTCCCTGCATAGGCTTCGTATGAGCATGACACACACCACAGAGGATATTATATACAGTACATTCAAATATAAATAGATATATACACATCCAAATCATACATACATCGTACCGACATCCTCCCATGAGCTCATACTGTGCATGATGCTTGGTATTATGGATGTTTGACAGTCGTTTGTGTTTGGCAGCCAGTTTAGCTGATTTCTGAAGTATAAAAACATCTCTTTGACAAAAAAATTCACCAAAGCAGCATGATGTGAACAAATATGCTACTTCTGTAAAAAACAAAGAGTTCAGTGGACGCAGATGCTGCCTGATGTAAAAATTGGTTGTGGTCTATAAAGATGACTGGCTGACGAGTCTGGAAGAAGGAGAATGACTATAAACCTTGTCGTTTCGCTCTGGATGAGATTCCTCCCCGAGAGTAAGAGCGAGGAGGGACTGACACAGGCACCACTGGAGCAAGGGAATTGGAAAAAAAATCAAAATAAAAAATGAACATCTCTTTTATTCATAGTTTTATTCATAGATTAAGTCGGGCAGTATCTCAACAGTCACTTTAATCTGCTCACCTGGGACGGGGGCTTGTGGCTCTGGCTCCTCTTCATCTTTGATGGGCAAGTGCCCCAAAGGATGATGGGTAAACGAGTCCAAGAAAGATGAGCTGCTGATGCCAAGGCTGATGCCCGTCACACCGATTCCCAGAGCATCTGGCAGTGATAGAATGAATGTGCTTTTGAAATATTGGGGTTTGGATATGAAACAGTGCTTAGGGCAGTGTGTCTGGGTCATGCAGTATGTTTGAGAGAAAGGAAAAAACACAGCACTCCATCATCTTTTAACAGTTGTTTTACCTTAAAATCTCTTCGGAGAATTTAAATAGTAAATTAGGTGGTTTTATGTGTGTGCACAGTGCTTGAAAAATGTATGTTACCACCATTCAGTGGAGGGTTCTTGTTATGGTTAAGACACCAGCATGTAGAAGATCTTATCCCAAAATTATCATGCTAAAATATAAATGTTATTTTGATCCACACATCTTAAAACTACTGCTTTACAGAATAAGATAAAATATTGGAAAGCACATTATTATTTCTTGATTAAATTGCCCATCTACAGTCATTTACTTGCACATTAGTTTTGGTGGTCGTGTTGTGCCTGATTCATTTCTGACTTCTTAGAGATGCCCAGTGAGCCGGCTCAGATTGGTCATAGAAAGGTGAATTCAGCCTGAACATTTAAATTTATTTAGTTTAATTATCTGAGGTCTGTATCTTTGTAAGAACTGCACAAAATGAGAATAAAATGTGAACAATACTTTTCTAATGTGATGATGTGATGAAGTCTAATGTAAAAAAATAATATTGTAAAAGCTGTGTTCACTGAATGCAGTATTCATTTGCATCTACTGTTTCATGATAAAACAAGACCAAATGAATGTAGCTTCCTTTCAGTAGCAGCTTTGAAACTGTTACTCTGATGGTCACTGATAGCTGGCTTGAGTGTGTCAAACATACTTATGCTTGTTTGTATAACATGATTTCACTTATTTATTAGATTAGATTAGACAGAAATGTATTTATCCCTTTGGAAGACTCCTTCATGGGAAGTAAGAAGAATTATACTCTCGATTGAACTCTTGCCATGTGACTATCAAAGCTTTTATATAAAGCGTATATTGCAATGACCTAAAAAGTAAATCCATTGTGCAGCCCTACCACATTCTGAGATTTCTGACCTGTGTTCACGGACGCTCTGCCTGGCCGTCCCTGCCCGATGTTGTCTAACACCGTGAAGGATCGCCGGTATGGAGTGTCTGACTGAAAACAAAACAAAGAGTTAAATAAACCATCTCTGAATCTCACGCTATTAAAAATAAATAAATCAGACATTGATCATAAGCTACAGTTAACTATTTAACTCACTTGGTTTTATTAATTTGCTGACTATGAAAAATTGCTTGACAAATGTTTTTCTCAAGTAGCAGAAGTTGACTAAAGACAGTATGCTGCTGTTGTATGAGGTGTACTACAATGACAGTGTGTATCTCACCCTGTATGTGTGTGTGGTGTTGGGGCGAGAGAAGGCGTCCAGCAGATGGGGGCGATCCCTCGGTATGGAGGTGCCAGCTTTATCATTTATAGCACTGTGGGCACGGCTGGACGTGCCTTTGTGACGCTGTTGGGATAAAAGCAGACAAATACAGACACGTTGTAGCAGTTTGGAAAAGGGCCTAAGGTTAATCTTGGTATTTCAGTGATGTAGTCTACCTGTGCAGGTTTGGACCTCTGCCCTGACTGAGAGGATTCGGGGTCT
The DNA here is from genome assembly GCA_036419115.1 of Scarus forsteni. Taxonomy (NCBI): domain Eukaryota; kingdom Metazoa; phylum Chordata; class Actinopteri; order Labriformes; family Labridae; genus Scarus; species Scarus forsteni. Next base: position 8,109,560 of record JAZDUH010000327.1, read on the forward strand.
CCAGCACTGATTGGGGGAAGTAGGGTGTTTCTTCTCAGTGGAGAGAGCGGGGATGTGAGATGGCCGCTTGCTGTTGTTCTGTTGAAAAATAAACAATAGAGAAAGTTTAGACTGCACTGCAGGGTCTTTAATTTTTACTATGGTTGTATGAGATGTGAAAATTCAGGGCTTAGGTGTGAGGACAAAAGTTTAAATTCAACACACCAAGAAGACACCGTTATGCTTTTCCAATCTCATTCTGGAATATCAAGCATTTTTATAGATCAGTTCATTGGGAATCCCAAGGAATTATTAAACAACAAAAACAGGGATGCACAATATTAACAAAGAAACACTGTACTGGCAGATACATCCCTTAAAACTTGTAGAATGGCATTAGCAGATATGAACATATTTTCAGATATTTACAGCCAATATTTTGGCAATTCTTTTTGGGAATATAGAGTCCATATATTGGCTGCAATATTGGCAGAATGTATGAATGTCCCCTAATGGTTTCCCTCATCCCAACTGAATGTCCACTTCTATCAATCAAACTGTAATTTATCAAGGAGTAAATAATGTTTATGATGCTTCACATTTGTTTCTTACACAAACAGACCAGCAAAAGGCGAGAAATAGATCAATTTTAGCAAAGTGGAGGCTTTGTGCTCTGACAAAAAAAACACTGGAATCAGAAATGTCTACATATTAGATATAAGCTAAACTCCAATATTGAACATCTCTAGACAAACATTACATTGAAAGGTTTCTATATATATGTGTGCATGTGTGTGCGATTTTGTTTAGCTGTTTTTGCTCTGTCTCTGTCCGGAGCATCAGAGTGAGTCAGCCTCAGGTGCCTCTGCACCACCACAGCGGAGGCCATCCCTCTCCCCAGAGAGAGCGCTGTACAGCGGGACACTCGGAAGATGTAAACCATGGTGACTCTCACCTTGTATTTGTATGTCTATGGATTGACAGTACAAAATAAAGAGTCACTCTAAACTTGCAAACCAGATTTGTATTATTTACCTGTGGACACAGCAATCTTGTGAAAAATACTGAGTGCTAAATTTTGACTATTTATCTCAATGCTACATAAATTAATTATTATTGGTATCATATTCATGTAGTAATGGTAAGGTGGGTCAAACTGAGAAGTCTATCATTAGAGCTTTAGTTCTAAAAAAATAAAGTAATCTATGGACATGCATGAAATTTGAACTTAAACTGTGGACCAGGGCCCACTGGTGGGCTGCAGGAGAACTGCTGATGGGCCGTGAGGTGTCATTTACAATAAATCAAAACCATAAGCATAACAGACTTCATATTTTAAAAGACAATGCTATACAACATTTATAAGTCCAACAACTAACAACAAAACAGCTTGGAGGTTTCCCTCACACACTGGCTTTAAATCGCTTAAACTGTCTGATGAACAGGATCATGGTAACTTTTCACTGCTGTGTGGGGTGCTACATTAGATATCTCACTACATTGTTTGGTTTCTGATGAAGAGTTTATCTGAAATTTGAGGACATGTAAGGCACCAGGCATCTGCAGAGTCATCAAATAAATTCAAATAGAGTATGACAAGGAAATGTTGCTGCAATATTTTGGGGCAGCAGTAGCTCAGTGTGTTAGGACTTGGTCTGGGGGACCGAAGGGTGACCAGCTCAAAACCCAACCAAACCATGTTTTGAAGTTGGTTTGGTAGCTGAGGAGGCACCAGTTGACATCCTGAGCAAGGCACTTAACCCAAAATTGCTAGGAAGTGCACACTGTGTGTATAGCAAGTCTCAACAACAGAGTGTAAAGAATTTGAATTTCCCAGGAAGGATTAATAAAGTCTGTCTTCTTCTCCTTCTTCTTCTTCCTCTTCTCTTTCTTCTCAGCAAAAAAACTGAGGTCTACACAAAAACGAGCTGGTAATAATTCTTTGCTCTAGCTGTATGAGGATTTTGGTGGTACCCAGAAAAATGTCTGGCATTAAAATAAGCTTCAGTGTACTTAGGTCTGGGACATGCTGTACTAGAGAGTAGAAAAAATAAAAAAAACAAGTTTTACTTTCAAGAGCTGCAACCATTTTATCACAGCTGCTGTGGCACAGAAACTTTCCAAAGTTTTGCCTTAATGATGTCAGAAAAGTACGATTTAAACCCAACTTCTTCAAACACTTTCTTCCCCTCCTCTCCCCATGTGCTCACAGAGAAGACTGTAGCATTTGAGTTAAAAAGAAAACTTGATGTTCTACAGAAAAAGAAAAGCACTGTGCTACTTTGTGCATTACCCCCTTACTATGGGTTCAGGAGAAGTTCACCTGTGAAATTGGTTCATACATGACACTTCTGTCATAATTCTTCTGCACACAGCCGCAAGGCACAAACTGAAAAGCAGCGTGTTTTCAAAGTTCTCTATCACTGCTTTGAGGAAAAGTCTAAGACCGTAGGGAAAAATAAGAGAGAATTAAAAGATTTGTATTTAGGTGTTTCAATATTAAAACTCACAGACGTGTCCCACGGACAACCTCGTCCATGGAGCCCACAGGGACGGACTGACTCGGGCTGGGAACGAGTGGCAGGAGGTTTCGGGGATGTGGGTTTTTGCGTTGGGCAGACAGAGCCAGGCGGGATAGAGAGGAGGTGCTCTGCTCAAGGGTTCTGCGGGGACGGGGTTTGCTAGAGGGTCCAACGCTGGAGCCGGGTCTGTAGGATGTTCGGTCCTCTGGCTCACTTTATGGGAAAAAGAATGGAGGACAATGGATGAATGGTGTGTTCCCAGCTGCTGCCAAATGACTGCAAACTCTGCCAATCACGTGTTGGTGTGAATGTGTTCATCCATCAACAAAATCAAATGAGAACAAAAAGACATCCATGCCACTATCTGTCCCATTCAAGGGACAAATATGGGCATGGATGTCGTGCCACTTCCATTCAAGGATTAAGATTGCACATTATGAATGCATAGATGTGTGCCGAATATGATTTTGCATGTTTTTAACAGAAAAATAAAATGTGTGTGTTAGGGTAGTAGGGGGCTGTCCTGTGGACTCGTGGTTGTGGCTGTACACCTCAAGTGTGGAGGTTTTTTCTTCAACGCGGGCGGCTCAGGTTCAAGTCTGATTTGTGGCACCTTTAAGGCAGAGATGGAAAGGGTAAAACAAAAACTTGGGTGAAATCTTATAAAATACAAGTAAAAGTATCACCCTAGAAAGTTATAGCCATTCATTTGAAATGTACTCAAAGAACTCAGAAATGACATACACCCTTTGAGTCACACAGAAAGAAATACAGCCAGAGAGTGTTGAGCAAAATTATTATTGTGAACTGAAACTTACAAAACAGAAACAAAATTCGAAACCTTTTTCATCAATCAAAATCTAAAAATGGTTAAAAAAGATAAATCCACTGATACGAACAGCAACTTTACTGACTGTGAACATTTATTTGCTTTTGGCGCATTGATATTCAATTTTATGTTGAAATGTTGTTTATGTTCATTGCAGAAATTGCAACTGTTTCCTCTTTTAAGCTTTACAAGCCTGAGCTCTTTGAAGTTTGCCAATAAAAAAATATATTAATGGTAGATTTTCTTTTTTAGTCTGGCTTTTAGCTGATTTCTGTTTTATTCTCTTTATATGCATTTTCTTTGTTAAAAAATTCTATTTTGGCTTCAGCGTTACTTTATTGTGATTGCCTTCAGTCGACTCACCCAGTACAACACATTTAGTATGAGATATCACGCCACCCTGTGGTCTGACTAAAGATACTGTCATCCTTCAGTTCTTATGCTCTTCACCTCGCTGAGAACACCTCTGCCGAGTAGGGCTAACAAGCTGCTTGTTCGCTTGGGCTTGATTTTGGCTACTGCCAGTTCGAAATTGGCTAACCTGCCCCTGTTGATGTGAGCCGCTGGCTACCCGTGTAGCATTAATTTAATCTTTTTTTCTCTGGTGTCGCATCTCCTTATAAGTGTGGAGCCTCAGCAAGCGAGGCACCCTTGTCCTCAGGGGTGCAGCTTTTCCCTACACAATAAGGATTTTCACGAAGCCTGTCCTGTTTGTCTGAGGATTTTTCAGGCCAGGAGAGCGTTGACTGAGCCCCAGTCTTGTGAGTACTGTCACCAGATCCAGAGCCCAACCCTGGAAAGGAAGGTAACATTTTTGGAGAGAATGCTGGCCATTGCGCAGTGTGGAGTCAAATACTTACAAACTTACAGGTTCAAGATGCTAACACTCAGACAGCTACAGAGCGCGATCAGGCCAGGGGATTGGTTTACAACTATCGATCTGACAGACACTTTTAAGCAGCAATTCACCCAGACCACAGGCAGTTTCGAAGATTTGCATTCAAGGACACAGCCTACGAATACCTGGTGCTCCTGTTCGTCTTCCCACATTCACCAAATGTGACTAGGCGGCGTTGGCTCCGCTCCAGGGAGAAAGGTGTTTGAAAGGCCTATGTTGACGATTGGGCTCTTATTGCGAACTCCAGAGACCGAGTCAGCTGTTGCTGACACTGTCGCACATCCAAAGGCTGGGCTTTTCAGTATTTCTACAGAAATTCACTGACTCCAAGTCAACAGTTTTCTTTCCTCAGGCTGGAAATAGGCTCAGTTTCGAGCCGAGCACATCCGTCAGAGCACAAGATAGCTGCATTTCCCGGCTTAATTTCCGTTTGTGCACGAACTACTTTTCTGGACTGGGAGAGGTGCTGTCTGAACAGCGGCTTTCAGGCTAGATTGTGGAGGCTATCTCCCTAGGATACTGCAGCAAGGGTCTTCCGTTACCCAAGCTGTGAGGACAAATTCAACAAAGGGCATGGTGGCATCATGGGCCTTCTTTAAAGAGGCTTCTGTGTGTGATATCTGCGCTGCAGCCAGTTGGTCATCACCGCGCACTTTTGTTCGTTTTCATCATTTGGATGTAACAGCCCCTTCAGTGACTCACTCTTCCCTTTCTGCTGGGTCAACGATGCACTTGAGTGTTGGAGGTTTGACTCTGGTTTGGTGGCTGCTCTGTGGGGTGTGTATACATGTCCCATACTTTGTGTTGTTCTGAGTAAATTGACTGAAAGGGAACAAAATGTTATGAATATAACTTCTGTTCACTGAGGGAGAGGAACAAGGTACAACACTAGGTTGCCCCATGGCAGCTAGGCTAGGTGAAGAGTGGCTATCGAATTGAAGGATGATTGTGGTGTTGCACACATATATGTGCAGGGGGAACCTCACATATGTCACCACAGATCATCTGCCTTAGGGCGTAAATGAAGGTGTCTTCAGTCAGGCTGTGATATCCCATACTATATGTGTTGTTCCTCATTCCTCTCCTTCAGGGAAAAGAAGTTAAATTTACAACATTTCTTTTTATTACCTCTTTTTATTATTTATTTTTGTTTGGTTTTATGACTGTCATATTTTAATTTACTTTTAATGCTATAATACCTTTATTGTGTCTTATCATCGTTTCCTCATTTTCAATTCAAGATAGCATTTCCTCGGTCATCTGTGGTAGTTCGAAGAGTCTTCACTTGGTGTGCTTGTGTGTACATCTGCTTGTGCACGAGTGAGTGGTTGTGCGTGCTGAATGTGGGTTGTGGGGTGGGACGGGTTTTTTTATTTTATTTTGTATCCCTTGGCATGTATCGGCTTGTGTTCTTGAATGTACAGCATTTTGTGCTAAAAACTGTATGAAAGGGTGCTTTATAGATGAAATATAAGTAATCCCACAACAACCGCTTTTCATTCATTCAAATACTAATTAGGCTATTTTTATTAGCATAATCCAGTAACACCTGCTGCTTATAGAATACAAATATAATATTATGTTTATTATTTGCTATGGAACCATACCACTGAGAACAGTGCCATTGTCATTTTGTAGGAGAAAATCTTCATTGCTTGCTTTAGAAAGGGCTTTGTGCCTTTTTTCCATTGTAGCACTCCATAGCCTGTAGTATTACATGTTGCTCTCTATTGAGCCCTATCTTGTGTGAATGGTGTGTTCCAGTGTCAGGGTGCAGATGTAAAGTATTTTGTTTTGCATGTGATGATGTTTTTCTTGTTGGTACAGACTGTGACAAGAAATTTCCATATGGGACAATAAAGTCCATCTATTTATCTGGCTACCATCTACAATCTGACTCAAAGGACTGATCTTGAACTTGAATTATCAAATATGAAACATAAAAGCAATCATAACATGTACATATATATCCTTTTTTTCTGAATGAAATAATGTAAACTTTTTTCTGGCCCTGAATTAAATCAACATCAAAACTTGTTAAAACTAATACATCAGAGGATTAACAAAATAAAACGGAACTACCAAATAGAAAAAAAAAGAAAACTAAACAATATTTAAATTTGAAATTAAAGAAAAATTCATACATGGTCATTGGTCAGACAGTTCTCTGTTTAGATAAAGAGTACATAGGTTAAATATACAGCATTTGACCCAAATAATTTAATATTACCTCTGAGTGGCTATTTGTCTGTCAAAAATTAAATTAGAAATTAGAGATATTGATGAAAATGAATTTTGTACACTCAGTGTCTGATGTTTTGAGCATGAACAAATCAAATCAATCAAATTGATCGAATAAATATGGAGTTCTATACTCACAAAGAAAGGCTTTAAAGCTATTAAGCATTGGGATACTGAGCTTGGGATTAGCAGCAGTTACATTTTTTGGTTATAGACAGCGCTAGTTTATGGAAAGGTTGGTACGTGGAGCTTTTCCCCCAAATTGTCTGTATTTAGTATTTAGATGGCATGAAAAATGAATCATTGGATAATATTTTTTTTTACAAAAATTAGTCAATTAAAGGAAAAATATGATTTTAGTCTACTAAAACACGTACATACTCACAGAAACGCAAATGTAAAAGTACATTATTATTTTCCATTTCTGCTTTTCTGCATGTATTTCCTTACTCGCTCTCTTAAATGTCATTTTCTTTACCATCCAATGATATAGCTGGAGGTTTGAAAGCCCCTAAAATATCTTGAATCAAAAAAAGAGTCCATACTGGTTTCTGTCCAGCACTCCCAGGTTCCTTTGCTGCAGAGGGATGCTGTGGATCACAATGAGGTCGTTCAAGTTGTGCTGGGTCGCTGCTGCTCCTGCTGAGACTCGTCCAGCCTGGAGAACAGTTGCAGAGACAAGGGAGAGGGTAGTTAAAGACAGAAGAGGCAAAAAGAGAGGAGTTATTACAGGAGCAAAAAGGGATTGAGCGTCGAGATAATGCTGGTTTTTGGTAAGTAAAAGCTAAAAATGGCTTAAGATTTAAGAGTCCATTCCTAAGTCTAGCCTACTTTCATTCATGTTATTTACCATGCAGTCAGGACATCCAAAAATCTGCTAGGCCACCAATAAAAAAAATACAACATCACATTTATAAAAAAGTATTAACAAGCAAAATAAAGCATTTCAGCATTCTCCTGTGAAAGAAAGGAAACTTCTACTGCAGTCAATATACATCACTATGAAAACTAAGTAGCAGTAAATAAAAAAGTAAAAACTGTGAGGATGCTTTTCTGTTAATCAACAGGCACAAGCACAATTTTCTAGAAATGTTTGCCAAAAAAAACAACAACATATTGACATTTTGGTTTCAAGTGAGGGAGTTACATACACTGGAAGGCCTTTTCTGCTTTTTGGATTTCCGTCTGGACTTGTGCTTTGAGCTCTTTGACTTTGTGTTCTTATGGAGAAAAAAAAGGCATGGCCAAAGGTGACAGAGGAAAGAAAAAGGTGAGAAAAAGAAAGACAAACAAGAACAAAATTCGGGGAAATTGATCCAAATGGTAGGTAGGAGGCGAAGGGAAGAAGTGGGGACGGAAGGAAGGGAAAGTAAGTTAATGATTCAGAGGCATCAACAGAAACAGCAACAGGCAGAAGAAGTGATAAAAGTGTCATCAGTTGTGTGACTGTGGCAGTCAGGAACGCTGGGTGAGCGTTGTCTATGTAATTTTAATGAATAAACCCAGACCACACTTCTGTATTAATCAAAATTCATTTGTTGTTTGTCCTTATCTTATTTAGAGATTATTTTACAGGTTGGTGCATCGTGTTGACACACCAGTTTGTTCCATTAGGAGGAGGATTTTAAAAATTGTGCAGTTTGTGGTCATTACCATGAACTCAATCGTGCCTCTTAATGACAATGACTGATCATACTTAAAAACAAGAAACAAGTATTGCTAAAGATGTTAAGCTCCTGACTGTGTCAATAAGAATGTGAAAGTTATGGATTGGTCATTTCTAACATTTTCGTCTTTTGTTTTTCTCTAATCAAATGAAAACTGGGTTATGTAAAATATATTAACAATTAAAAAAATCATCTTCTTCACTTGAAATGATCATGTAAAAATAATAAATGCTCTTGCACAACATTTCTGATGCACAATTAAATATATCAGCTTCAGCCTTTAACCAAGCATTAATGTATGGTGACACTGTGGCAATAACAAATAAGGAAATGACAAACTAAAAAGAGAAACAAAGAACAAAGAACAAAACAAAACAAAACCAGCAACATCAAAATAAAATGCACAAACAACACAAAGACAAATAAAAAACATCAAATAAGAAAAATATCTATATGTAAAGAAAACACACACAAAACACAATAAGTACACATAAAAAAACAACAAATAAAAAAACAGTAATAAAATGAAAAAACTGATCATGAAACACAAAAAAGAAATAAACATGATAAATTAAAACAAAACATCCAATCAACAACCGCAACAAAAATCACATAACAAATAAGAAAAACAGAAAACCACATCAAGTTACAAAATATAATAGTTCTTATTCTGTTCTTTACTTAGTTGTCTTTTGTCCTTGTTGTTTTCTCCTTTATTAGTACTCCGGGGGTTAAATGTAGTTGCTGTTTTTTATTTGAAGTAGTTATTTGAGTAATTGTGTTGTTTTTAATTTGTGATAGTAATTTCATTTACTACTGTGGTAGTAATTTTATTTTTTTGTGTATTTTTCTTAATTGTTGCCTTCATTTGTGGTAGTTATTTATGTATCATGTTGTTTTTCACTAGTAGAAGTTATTTTATGTATTGTGTTTTGTCTGTTTTTTAATTTGTGGTAGTAACTTTATTTATTGTGTTGTTTTGTTTGTTGTGTTTTTTTTTAATTTAAGGTGGTTATTTGTTTCATCGTGTTGTGTTTTATCCTTTGTTTTTTTTTCATTAATTGTGGTTATTTTATTTTAGTATTAATTTAACTTGTTGCTGTTTTATCATTTGTTGTATATATTTTATTTTTCTCTACTTTTTATTTGTTGTGTGTTCCTTTTTCTCTATATTTTATTTATCTTTTTTTCTGCACCTTAGTGTCACAGTAATGCTGTCTGTCATCCACTTTCACAGTTTTCTCTAACCTGGACCATAGTTTAGCCCTGTCAGATTACTATAATCATCTGGTTTGGGGATTCGGGCATGAAATTAGGGTCATGTCGAAGAACATTCTGGACATCTGTAGATCGAGCGAGACACTTTTATGTGATTTTTTTTCCATCATGGGAAAATTGGTAGACTGTTTTCATGTTTTCTTCTGGATGTGTGGGGAACCCTGACTTATGATGATGAAATCTAATATTCAAAGTACATTTACCCTGACTCTCATGAGTTAAAAAGTTCCTGTTTCAGTCTTTGGAGAATAAGTGTTACCCTAGATGTATTTATCAAAAGGAAGGAAAAAAGGATTCGAGCTTTAAATCAACATTTTGAGATTAAAATCTTAATGGGTCACAGCCAACAGCCTCTTAGTTCCTCTAAGACAACTGACCTGGAATTGCAGGCCAGCTGTGAGGGGGGGCACCCGGCTCTGGCCTGGTTTAGGCAGCATTGTGGGTAACATGGAGAGCAGCATGAAGGGATTCTGCGAGTCCTGCTGCACCGGGCTCAAGTTCCCAGAAATCTTTTCATCAACTGTGAAGCAAACACAGAACACTTCCATATGCCATACTTAAAATTTGATTGTATAAATTATGGGTGCAAAAAAAAAAAGAAAAATCTCCACTTGAGGTGCAGCACTCCCAGTGGCGTTGAACCAGCTCCTTCATCCAGTCAACCAGATGCCGCCACACATCATCAAACAGCAGGTCGAGTATGGCTTGACGGCGGCATCGGTATGGTGAGACAGGGGGCAGACAGTGATGCCTCCTACTAGACCCAGAACCATCCTGCTCCCACTCATCCTCCCTGTAGAGACAGATACGGTGGATTAAGCTTTAGTCTCTGGGATAAGAAGAAAACCGTGTAGCCGAGAGGAGGGAGTTACTCACAAATCCCTGCGATCAAAAGCCAAGTACTCCTCCATCTGACCCTCCACTTCAATCACTCTGTGCTTGTCATGGCTGCTGGAGGCTTCAGGAGGCTCATCACACTCGGCTGAGAAGGACTGGGTGAGAGCAGCTCGCCTGCCTTGAACATTCAACCTGGAGATAAACACAAGGAAATGCATGATTAAGCAATGTGAAGTGCACATTTTAATTAATACTTACAAGCTCACACTTCACATGTTTTCTATAACTGATAAATTAACCACAATCCAGCTGCTAGAACACACATTGTTGTATGCTTCATCAAGTCTACTCAGGTTTTAAGGATCAGTCATTAATTCAGTTTTGAACCGGTCTGTCAGCTTTACACTCTGCTTTACTTGACTGTGACCCACAAACATCATTAACAGACCAAAGCATCTAGGTCACTAAACCAGAGTCTTTTATTATTAATGCAGCCACTGCAGTCATATGGATGGACGGCCAACATCCCCTCAAAATGACAACAGAATATTTTCAGCAAAACTGTGTAAATGATAAAGCTTTATAGAGAGGGGTTACTGTAGAGTAACTTTATTGTCCTCTATTCTCCTGAGCTAATAAATGAAATATGGATTGTTTTCTCCAGCTCTAAACTTTTACAGTGTATCATGTCCTCTTTAAATAACAATGCTTTTTATGTGATAAAAAAGTGTATCTACGCTGTTATCATTAAAAATAAAATTTTAAGACAATGGCTCCAGTGAGTCATTGCTCGCTGTTGGTGACAATTCCATGTTCTGTCATGGGAAAATAAGGAATTTTTAAATCTTTTAAGGCTTAAATTAAGTAAATGGGGTTGAACCAGCACTCCCACTTGGACGGAGAGATGGGAATCAAAAACCAGATCCAACTGATTAAAACAAGTTCCAGATTTTTTAACTAAAGTTTTTTTTTCTTGCACCTATAAGTTTGTATACTAAAGAAATCTGGTGTCTAACCAGTGTTATTTTATATACGGCATAGTTCTTGCAACACTTGTAAACTTTACTGGCTGCCTCAGTGGCAAAAAATGGTTGATAGCCAACAAGGAAAATGCAAAATAAATATCCAGTATTTCTATAGGTTATTTAAAAATAAATACTGTAATATTGCTCTAAAATATTGATACAGTATTGCCCTATTACAACAGCTATATATCGGTATATATTTTCTTACAGCCCTTGCGCAATGTCAAGCAAGAGTGGAACCACCAACCATTATTGTTTCAAAGTTGAGCATGTTTTGCTTACAATCAGGTTAACAGAACTGATTTGGATGAGTAGTAGAAAATGTTTAAAATCGATAACCTTAAAAAAACAGATTACAGTGCTACAGCTTTTTAAAAAAATGAAAACTTGTATTTCACATGAGGGCATATTGATCAAAAAGCTAAAATGTGGGGTGCTGGTTTGGCGGAGTGGTTAGCAACCATGCACGTCCAATATACATATTTCTGCCGGTCCAAGTTCGAATTCAGCCTGTGACCAATTTGCAGAGTGTCTTCCTCTACTCTCTCACCCCCTTTCACAAGCCTATCCACTGTCTCTCTCCTATCAATAAAAGCACAAAGTCCCCAAAAATTAAATTTGATTTAAAAAAAATAGAGCTAAAAATGTCTTTCACCAGTCACTTGTCTTGTAAATCAGTGCAGCTAAGACTCACTCGGTTCCGCCCTTATCTTTCTCCTGGGACTTCCCACCGCCCTCTTTGCCTGCTGATGGGCTGCTGGCAAAGCTGCTCATTCCTGAGGAAGCGTACCACTGGAAGCCCTCGTCACTGGGACACACAAGCTGAGTCCCCAGAATCCTGAGTGAAATGCAATAATTAACAAAAAGAAAAAGAACTGAACAGCTTCTGCTTTCAGGTTTGTCTCCACATTCAGTATTTATCTTTGATCCCTTTGCTGCCCTGTTTCACACTGAAGTTAAAGGCAAAAGGGAAACGTCGGGTAACATACCGAAGATGAGGGAAACGCGTGGCCCACTGCCGACATTCATCCTGCAGCCCCTTGAGTATCCCTCCTCCGCTGCCTCTCCCTTCATACAGCTCTTTGTCGATCTCCTCAAACATTTGCTGCACCTGTCGTGATGCTGCTTTGTCAAACTCCTGTGGGACAAGAAAGGAGACAGAGATGGAATAAAGGGGAAAAGCTACTTGGATTTAAATTAGTTGATTCTTCCATCACAATGCTATTCTTATTTTTTTTTATCTTACTGCAGGCTTCAACATGCATAATAATCAACTCCTACAGCTTCAAGAGAAGTGTGTGTTTTGATCTAACCAGACAGTCCTATAATGTAACAAAAGAAGGCTGGCGAACCTGATTACTGATTTTCTCAAAGCAGTTATAGGTGAACGTACCTGATAAATATTGAATTTATACATACACTGTAAACCTGCAAATGATCAATTTGCCTGTAACACTATACAACAGGGATGAACAATTATGAGGGTGATATTGAATCTGAAGGGCCAGAACGTAAAAACTAACGAAAACATTTCGTTAAACAATTACAATTACGTTTAATTTAACTGAAGTAGTAAATATAACTTTCATCAGGAGAATGGAGCTTAATGGAGTGTTAGCATAAAGTGTATGCCATCTCAATGCAAAGAACAAAGTCTTTTGAAGTTGCTGAAGTATATTCTATTCAAATATTGTTGTTAATTAAATTAATGTGTGCTCTCTGTTAAGTCAGGTTATGCTCCTTTGTTTGTCTGTCCATCCTGTCATGGTATATCTAGTTCTGGTTTATTTAGTATATTTTTTCACTTGCGCTCTTTGTCTTTAATTTGGCTCTTATTTTTCCTGATTTATTTTGAAATCCCTGTGTTCCTTGTGGTATTTTCCTGTCCTCCTTTCTGTGTGCCACTGATGGTGATTCCCTGTGTAATTGTCTCACCTATGCTTGATCATACTCCGGTGTATTGACTTGAACTTTACTCAGTGACTTGATTTGCACTTTGTATTTAGTTTCTAGTGTTTCCATTATTTTGTTTGGCCAGTTTCTATTTGATACTTTGTTAGAGATTTTGTTTTGAACTAGGGCTGGGCAATATTTTCTAATCTCAATATCACGATTAATTGAATGAATGTATAAAAGTAATCAATCAAATCAAAATGATGATTGTGGAACAAGTTAGAGATGATGCCGATGACGCTAAAATGCAGCATTTTTTAAAGGTGCTATGAGGAGAATCTGCTCAATGTCCTCTGCAAAGAATTCAAAATGTGCCCAAACAACAGAGGTGGCGTTGATTCTTGGCTACAAGGTCCTCTGATACTGGGAGTGACATCATCTCCGACATGTTGGTGGCTCCAGTTGAAGTCTTGGTGGAAAAACATGCCGACTACCAGGCTATTGTTAGCTGTTGTTAGCTCGGTGACTTACGAGGTTTCAAAATAATCAACATGAGTAAAATTACTTCAATTAGAGGGACATTCCAGTTGATTTTGATTAGAACTCAGATTGCCCTACTTCTTTTGAACTTTGACTTTTTGTAAAGGATTAGTTTTTTTGTTTTTTTGATGTCTTTTTAGTTAGTTTAAAATGCAGCTGGGACCTTCTTCAGAGCTCTGCATTGTTTCTTGTTTGTTCCTTTTTTGAACATACTTACAGGATGCAAAGAGACGAGGTAATGTATAGCTCTTTCTAGTTAAAGTGTTTGAGGATATTTTTATGGAACAAGGGGAAAGTGATTTCATATTTGGAGATCCAAATCCATGTATGGATTCTGAATTATTCTGAAAGGATATGTCATAACATCCCAGGATAGGGATATAAATTTGCTCTAGTTTTAATTGTCTTGTTCCATGAAGAATGCCAGTTGAGCCAGTCCAGCCCTGTCTGCCCTTAGTGCCTTACTAGTTAATGTTAGTTTTATTTAAGTTTTATTGAAACAATTTTAGCCACTTAATTTACAAATTTCTAAGTGAGACTGTAATTAAGAAACTCCTCAATCCTTTAAAAATAAAGTATTCAGCATTTCTGTTTTAAGTGTTTGAGCTACTGAGAACTTCTAGTTATTGTATTTACACCTTCTTACTGTATACAGTGTGTACAGGTTTGTCTGGAATGTATAAAAGTAATCAATCAAATCAAAATGATGATTGTCTAAAGGCCATCAGTTGTCCACCCCTAGACTTTGGCGATAAAATGTTGTATTTCAGCATTTTTTTAAAGGTGCTATTGAGGCCAGAATCTATTACAAAAACACAGTAAGACTCACAAGCTGACATACCCCTGTGCAGCGACTGTTGTAAGTGCGTTCAGTAACAGGCTCGGAACTGGGAGTGACATCATCTCCGATGTCTGTGGCTTGACCAGTTGAAGTCAGAACAAAACATGCCTCTGAATCTGACATCCAGGCTATTGTTACTGTTGTTAGCTGGAGTGGCGAGGTTTCACCGAAGTTCCCAGTAAAATTTTGACTTTGGGGGATGTTCAGTTGCAGTTTCCTAGAACTCAGAAATTCCTACTTCTGACTACAACTTAAAGCCAAAGCGTGTGTTTGTTGTGATGCTAATGAATGCAGCTGGGCCCTTCCTCAGAGCTCTGCATTGCTTTTCAACTTCTTTTTTCAACAACTTACAGGATGCAAAGAGACGAGGTAATGTATCTCTTTCTCGTTAAGTAGCGGTAGTTTTTGATGTGTGTGTCTTGTTCCTGAAGTTGAGTAGCCAGTTGAGCCAGTCCAGCCCTGTCTGACCCGACCGGAAGGCTAAGGAATAGCATTTATAGATAACCTATGTTGACGCTATAAACTCATCTTAGTGTGTATTTCAATCAGGCATATATCTAAAAGTGAGACTTTTTTGTAATTACTTAGAAACTCCTCACAGTCTCTTTAAGGATTCAAAGTATTCAGCAAAAAAACCTTGGAAGAGGTTTGAGCTCCCTGAGAACTTCTCGTTATTGCATATTTACACCTTCTCACTGTATACAGTAGTGTACAGGTTTTTTTGTCTGGACTGTCCTTTCAGGCCACACTGAGTGAGAAGAGCATGTTGTCTAAAGGCCATCAGTTGTCCACCCCTACTATACAGTAAAATGTTGTATTTCAGTCATTTTCTCTCAAATTATTGGCCAAAAGCTTACAAAAACACAGTAAATCACAAGCTGACATACCCCTGTAATAAGTGAGTTGTGAGAAACAGGCCAAGGGCAGAAGTCCAATTAAATAGTCAAACTGAGGAATGTCTGTGGCTTGACCTTATAGCGCAACAAAAAGATGCCTCTGAATCCTGACATCCATATATACTTTAAGTCTGGACATTGAGTCTCTTTTTTCTGTCACAGAATAAATCATAGTGAAGACAATTCTGTAGTATAAATTAAACAATGTTTGGCATCAGCGCTTCAGTTTTAGACAGTCTTCTTTTAAGTAAACTTACATCATAGCCCCAGGAGAAAACAGAGCTCCTTTCTGTGGAGATGCCAGTGCCGGTGGAGCTGTGGATACCTGACCAAGATTGGCTGGAGTCTACTGAGATTACGGTGGGGCAGTCGGAGTGACCAGAAGCTGCAGATGTGTCTGAGCTATATATAAAAGGAGAAGGGAGATTCGTTAGATACAGTTGGAAAGTACAATTTTGTGCTGGAGGTTTAGCTCATGATGTATGTTTCACAGTAAAATATTAATCAAGGGAGTCTCTTTTGTAGGATATCTCAGTGGGAGCAACTGCTGACATTATCATAGGCAAGGTTTCAAAATGGAAAACAGAGGGCAAATGTCAAAGTAATTCAATATTCAAACAGCCTGCTTCATTACTTATTCTTTTAACTGCACATCTGAAGGAGGCAATGTGATATCAATTAATCCACGGCTTCTTGGTTTCCCGTTTCACAAGGCAAGACCTCTGAGAAACAGCCATCCCCTTAAGATGGTGTAACATTACAAATCTTGTGGGCGAAAGTGTTTGTGAGCTGGTAACAAGTAGTTTGATCATTGCCCCTTTAACAATTCCAAGAATTGCCTTTCTCCTGGCACAATCAAGACACGACCGCAGGTGTCTCTTACCTGTTGTGTGCTGAGACAGTTTCCTGGAGGTCATGGAGGTAGCGCGGAGGGGTTTGGTTATCATCTGCTTCCTCTGGGAGAGGGTGGTGGTCAAGGCTGCTTCGGGACAACCCACGGCTACATGAAAACAAAGACAGATGATTGACAGGTGATGGAAAACAACATGTGAAAACCGTTAATGCAGCAGTTAATCTTTCAGAAATTGGCCGATATCAGACACAAGTGGGACGGAAATAGAGAAGCAGTTTACTTGAGGATGGGTTCAAATTACTTTGAGCCATCAATATCATCGACCTTTATGCTCGACTATTCCCTTTCTAATGCCTTACACTTTGTTCCACCTGCCTTAAAAAAGCTTGCCCTCATGATGGTACAGTGGAGGTGTTTGACAAAATTGCATTTAGATTAAATAATACTCATAGAACGATTTGGAACTGATTTAAAATGTTAATGCAGAGACTGTCATACAACTATTTTTGAAAATACTTCCTTATTGCATAAAGTGAATTACCCAGCACAGCAAACAGTTTTCTGTTGCCAAGCCTCTCTCTTCTCTCTGAGCAAACTGAACAGGGAGTGAGATGTTCCTGGTGTGTTAGCTGCATATATTTAACTTATATATTATAAATGTTTCAATTGCAGCTAGATGTTTTATTGCTTTATTTGGTTTAGATAGCCTGTAGCATCGGTCTTCATGTGATTTGTGTTTCTCTTGAACACATTTTATGGTGCTGTTATTGTGTTAAATGATATTATCCAGCTTGTAGGTCCACTGCACTCCTGAAATAAACACTTAATTACAAATTGGGTATATATTTTGAACTGTTCACCAGTTTGGATACTGGTGAACACTAATTGTATTAAATTAAATTGTGACCTCCAGAATCAGAATCATATTGAAATGTAATTCATCCATTGGAATGATAATGAATGAGAGGCAGTCAAACAACAACTAAGGCATTGAGAAGGTAATCAGGTTGGACAGAAGAAGAAACTTTCTGTATGACTTCATTTTCCAAAAATAAAGACACCAGAGCAACGTGCAGCCTCTGTGGCTGTGGAGATAACAGCAACCTGTGTCAATGAATCACAGCACAAAACATCAGGAGTGCCATGTGTGTTTGGTGTTAAATGTAAAAACTTGTGCTGACACACTGTTTTCCACAAAAAAACAGAGATTGATAAGGGAATCAGAAAATATTTAATTTCATAGACAGACTCAATAATTGAATAGTTGTAAATAAATGTTTTCAATGTCCATCCCCTGACAATAATGAAAGGTTCAAATTTTATCAAATGGTGATATTATGTATGTCTGTTATTCAGCTGTTAACTGTTCCAATGTGGCACTGTATTGATACCACATGTTTTGAAACAATGTTTTCTCATTATTGATATAATGAAAGGTACCAAAATGTGAAAATAAAAAAAGATCCACAGGCATACTTGTACTTATTTAAACAAATCTGCAACCAAAGGAAATAGATTAACATCTGAACTGCACAAAAACCTAAAGTAACGTTTTGGTTCTGACTTATTGAAGCAAACTGAACATCGTGCACGAGTTTTTTAAACACAACAAAAATCCCTCCTTTTGTCATGCCAAGAACTTTAATGAGTCCTAGAAAAATAAGTGCTGATATCAGTAAGTCATTGTTCATTTTTGGGGTGAACGATATTGGATATCAATAACTGTTATGCCGATATTCAAACTCTTCATCACTGGTACAGATATTGATTGTTTTTGTTAAGAGCACAAAGCCTCTGCTGAATGCAAGATTGACCTGTCTCTGTCATGGCAGGGTTCGTTTGAGTTAGAAACAGATCTGAAACGAGAGAATCAACATTTAATTCTTTAGAATAAAGAATTAAACAATACTATATTTTGGTGATCAAATTTTTATTGAAGATTTTCACAAAGTTAAACTAAAACAAAAGAAAAAACATGCCAAAAGCTTTTCCAATCAGCATTACAATGCACAATTTCAGTCCTTACAAAAGGCATGCAGTGGGCCCCAGACATGGAAACGCGCCAAAGGGCACCATAACAGAAACAGAAAAGGGGAGGAAAAACCAACCCAGAATAAACAAAACAAAAACATAGAAATTGAAATATAGACAAAGACAAAGACACAACCACGAGAGACAGACAAAGACACACAACACAGAAACAGAGGGGGCTCGGCATTCATTGGCAAAGATCAGAGAGCAAGTAAAAGAAAAATAATCTCACATCATTTCTTTCAGAGTGTCAACAGTGCTACGTGAATTAAATAATACTATTGGTAAATAGTTTACACCGAGCAGTGACAGTAAATGTCTAATGTCAGAGATCAAATCATAAATACATCTTGCAATAAAGCACCTCTAAAAACAAGGTGCACATTCCTTTCTTTTCGTTTGTATGACACCGTATCACATTGTTTCTCAGTCAGGCAACAGAACTCGGTGTATCGGATGATCCAAATACTACCTGACTCTTTTATTAGATGACTGATCGAGTCAGTCACTCAGGTTCTCCTGTGCAGAGCAGCAGCTGTAAACACCCAGTCCACAGCGGCAGGTTTCGGATATATGTTAAATACTTACATCTCAAGTTTGTGCGATACAGGTCTCCTGTTGTATCGTGAAATCATCTCCTCTGCCTGTTTTATAGTACCATGCCCTCGTCTCTCATTGTTGCCTCCAGGTCCTGGACTCGCTGGGAACAGCACATAGGGAGGGGTGACATTTCCTCTGGTCCTCAAATACTTTACAACACCCTGAGTGTGAGGAAGCCGGGCAGGGCTTCAGCTACTGATGCTAACGCTGCTGCCGATAACTCCAGGGGGAAACTGAGCCTGGCGAGCTACATATTTCGGCGTACTGTAAGGCACAGACAGCTTTGTAAAGGACACTTCCTCGTTTCAATCATGCTACGATATTAAAGCGAATCCTGTGCTCCAAGTGCTGCCTTAAACCACAGTTAAATCTCACAAACTTGTGTTAGATAAGATGACTAATGTTAACTCCGGAGATTTTCTATGCTAAGGCTAGCTGCACGAACAACAATAACACGGCTGTCATGGATACGCAGTCTCTTGGCCCCGTGGTCTTATGGGAAATGTATTTAGGACTACCTTAGAAAATGTATCAACGTAACTGGATATAGACCACAAGACCCAACATGCATTGCGTTGCATTAGTTGCGTTCCTGAAATATGTCCGTTTGATGTTCGTGAATTCTAAATTAAACCAAACTCATATTTTGCCCACAGTTTTTAGTTTATCGACTTTTTCTTTTTTAATGATAATAAGTTTTATTTAAATGAGTTAGTATGGGCTATTTTATACAGGCATGACAGCCAGTAAAGCTGAATATAAGTGCAGGAACTGTTCTGCGCTACATGGTGTAGTTAGTCGAGTCGAATTAACTGTAGGACCCAAACACGGGTGGATGGCGTGAAGGAAACGTACCATATAGTATGTAAAGTTTTCCCTTTTTCTCCGAATACTGACTCGAAACCGATAACAACAGGTCTTACAGCTGAGACAAGACAAGGTGAGTAGACTGACACATTGAAGCGAGTGTCCTTTATTAATTAATCTAATGCTGTTGGCAGTTAGCAGGTCATTGAAGCTTCACACCGACGCTCACTGTCTGTTTCTGGATAGATTAGAAACTATAAACATGAAAATCTCCTACCACACCCAACTTTCACTTGTTTTTAACTTTCTGTCAGATCAAAAACACACAATGGACACCCTGCAGAGAAGAGTGAATCAGGAGGACATGGTTCAGTACAAACTCTTCTTCATCAATCCAGCTTCATCCTCACAGCACACCGAGGAGCTCCTTACACATGTCATCGAAGAGATTTTGACAAAGTTTGCGCCCCTACTGACACAATACATATGGCAACATCAGCCATTCAACCTCAAGTATTATCCTGAAAAAGGTAAGACGTAAATCAGGATATTTAGAGTTTTGCCAGTATCTGATAAAGTGATATTCCCAAGTTAATTTTTACCAATTGTTTCTTAAAGAGTTTGAAGAAACATGTAATGTCATCAAGATTATCGCATCCTTCTGTCCTTTGTGTAATTTAAAGTAATAAGTAGAATCTTGTAATTGTCCTTATATAAATATTTAAACTCTAGTTCTTTCTAAATGCATTGTCTTTTATGGAATCATTCATCTATAGAGTTGTTTAAATTGTAATTTATTAGTTGGTGTACGTATACCCTGATGTCTGGGTTTTGAGGTGTAAACCCAAAGCAGACTAGCTGCTGCTTTGTCAGTAGCTCGACTTAAATAACATAATTACAAAAAATACTTATAAAGGCAGATTAAGTAGTAGTTTATTTTATTCTCAGGTAACATATATGGAGCAATTCCAAACACAGAACAACAGAAATAACCACTCAGTTTAGAGTCATGGAGCAAAAAATAATCAAAGCATTTATAGCCAGCTTTATTTTCCTCGCACACACTTTTCTCAAAACACACCAATGTGTCCCATCACACCATTTGAAATAAGGACTATATAAAGATTAATATGAAACTTATGCTACATAGTTTAAACCAATTCTTCCAATAAAACAAAATGTTTGCTGTGTGGTTCCCAGAGGCAATCCTGACAATGTGAGGGAAATAACGCTCACGCACACACACACACACACACACACACACACACACACACACACACACACACACACACACACACACTCACAATACGAACAAAACAATGGATGGCTCAGTCCTTAAACTTTAAGACATTAGAATTAAAAAGGCTGGAATGAGGAAGAATGTCCAAAAATGATAAGCCAGTACATTCTGCTGATCTATCAGCAGGAAATACAGATATAAATAATATGATATAAATCATGAACGACTTATTGATATTGATTATATTTAAGCTGTGGTTTTACATAATGTTATGTTATTAATTTAATTTTTTTCTGGACTGTGTTAAGCTCCTGGGCATGGATTGTTGTGCCCACTTTTGGGTCTTAGATTTTCCTCACGTCCCTTAAATTGTTTCCATCCAATGAGTATTAATCGTCTCTCCTCTTGCTTCATATGTGTTTGGGTTTAATAAGCCATTTGTGTCTTTCGTAAAAATCTTCGACTGAAGTTATACTTTTTGTTTGTCTTGTCATTTACTTTTATGCTTAAGCTTTTGTGCTTTGCCATCTGTATGTACTGCCTGCCTGTCAGCATACTCTATAAACCTTTTGTTTTTAAAGTGCTATACAAATAAAGTGATTATTAAAGTGATTATTATATTTTGACAGGAGATGTCCCTGCTCACATTGGAGGCAGCACTCAGTTTGGGGACAATGTTGAGGATGAATGGTTTATTATTTACCTGTTGCAGCAAATCACAGAGGCCTTTCCAGATCTTGCAGCCAGGTGAGACCTTATTTATTTGCTTGTGTGTTTCTATAATAAGCTAAGGGATAAAATACTGGTGTGTTCCATCTATTAATAAATGTTTCTCTTTGATTCTCACTCTCATGTCATGTTGGTGTGTTAAGTGTTGAGGACAATGATGGAGAGATTCTTTTGATAGAAGCAGCAGATTATCTCCCCAAGTGGCTGAATCCTGACACCAGTGAAAACAGAGTAAGTCAGAGAAGATAACATAGCAGATTTGATGCCTGTCTTAATAATTAGGTGCGTTTTTGTTTGTTTTATGGGCTATATCCGTGGATTGATTGGTAAAAAGAGAAGAAAGGAATGCCCTACAGGAATTGAATAAAAGCTACTTTGATTTCTTTTGGTTTGCTAACATTCCTTGTTGTTTTCTTTGCTCCTCTCATTCTATTTTAAAGGTATTCCTCTATAAGGGAGAGCTGCATATTCTACCCTGCCCATCCAAATCCAGCTCAGTTGGGTTCTCTAAAGATGTGGTGCCAAGTGTGGTTCAAGCTCTAGCACTGCTGCTCAGCCAGCCTGAGGCGTGCAGAGCAAACTCTAAGATTTGTTTGGCTCTGAGAAAGCGACTTGAAGGGTGAGAAGCTTATCTGTCATGTTTAAATGATCTCTCTTAATGCACACGTGTTTGCTTTTCACACATGTCAATCTGATGTAATTCCTGTTATCAAAGGGTTTTACCATATTTGAGGGAGTATTACAGAGTATAAGAGCTG
Organism: Scarus forsteni; assembly: GCA_036419115.1. Lineage (NCBI taxonomy): Eukaryota > Metazoa > Chordata > Actinopteri > Labriformes > Labridae > Scarus > Scarus forsteni. Next base: position 8,132,024 of record JAZDUH010000327.1, read on the forward strand.
CACTGATTGACATTAACCACATAATGTAATGTTTGATGGGTAAACAGCAAAATATCAGATACTTCAGTTCAAAGATAGTTTCAGTGCGGAGTATTTTCTTCATTCCCAACTTAAAAAATATTGTATAGAAGCCTAAAAAAATCATGCAGATGAATGTTAAGAGTGTGTGGGTGCTCTCAAATGACACTATGTAAATGTATCTGAAGCTTTCTGTATTATTTGTTGTGTTTGTAGGTACCCAGATAAGATTCAGAGCAGCCTCCATCATGCTCACTGCTTCATACCTGCAGGTGTTGCCGCAGTGCTGGCGCAGCGACCTGATCTGGTTGCCCCCGCAGTTTCAGCGTTCTACCTGCGCGATCCAGTAGATCTGCAGGCGTGTCGGAGCTTTAAGAACTTTCCTCCTGATACACGAGTCCTCACTTCGGTAAACAACCCCACACAAAGATTAATATTAACAGAGGCATTTAAGTTGATCCTGGTGTGTACTGCAGAGCCATTAGAGGCCTTAAAAAGTCATTGATTTTATTTTGGGAAATTTAAGGGCATACAAGTTTTTTGTTTTTTTTTACCCCGTGGGTTGTCTTGAACTTGAAGTAGCATAACATGTCTGTCCAGTTTGTTTTGAGGGCAACTTTCAAAAAGCTCAAAAAAATGTGATAGCAAGTCGATGCTTGTACTGTAAAAATGAAAAAGTTCTCCGTCTGCATTCATGAGCGCACTCCCCTTGTCTCTCACTCTCTCATTTAGTAGAGCATTGCACCCTGACATGCTGTTTTTAAATTGATATTTAGTCCTCTGGCTTGTTGCATTCTAAAGTAAAATACAGTACAATCTATATTTTACAAATCCGGTTCGTGCTCATGCCTCACAGCATTAGCTGCTGGTTCAACTCCCAGAGTCAGAGGGGCTCTCTGTGTGGAGTTTGTCTGTGTACCCTGTGACTACGGTTTATTTATTACCGTTAATTAGTGACTCCAAATTTCCTTGGGTATAAATGTAAGTGAGATTGGTTGCCTGTCTGTACATGCCAGCCCTGCTGTCAGGTGTGGACCAGTCCTGGGTGTACCTTGCCTCTTGCCCATAATCTGCTGGGATAGTCTCTTGAGAGATAAGAGAGATAAGTGGTATAATAGAATGGATTTAACAAGTCAGTAATATAGCCTGTTCAGGGAAATAAATCAACTCAACACTTGCCAATGCCAAGCCCACAGTTAAAGGCGTAGTGTTATTTTTTTCTCAGTAAGGGACTTGCTTTTATTTTCAGTGATCTGTAGGAACCCTATTTAATAATGACAAACATGGCTTTTCTCCTTTTCTTTTTAAATGTACTTTTTGGGCATTCAGTGCCTTTATTGATAGGAGAGAATGACATGGATAGACTTGTGAAAGGGGGTGAGAGAGTATGGGATAATACTCTGCAAACTGGCCACAGGCTGGATTTGAACTCGGGCCGGCAGAAGTATGCATCTGGGACGTGCCTGGTTGCTAACCACTCCGCCAAACTCTCCTTTTCATGCACATTGCTGTGATCTTTGATCCTCTGTCAAAGTTTTTATCAGTTTGTTTCAGTGTTGGTGTTTTATTTAAAGGAAACAATAACCTGTCGGTCATCTATACATCTTTCAGGTGACATTCACACGCTGCCTCTACGCCCAGCTGCAGCAGCAGCAGTTCACCTCAGACAGGAGGAGCGGCTACACTCTGCCTCCTCGCTCTCATCCCCAGTACAAAGCCCATGAGCTCGGCATGAAACTGGTAAGGAATTATCTTTGTCTACTCCTAATTCTTATTTTAGAGCACTGAGCTCATCCTTTCTTGCATTTCAAAGCATGACAGTCCCCGTTGTTGTGTGATTTTTAGGGTTGTATTTTGAAATAAGTCAGTCTGCTTGTGTGTGTTTCCTGCTCCCAAGGCTCATGGTTTTGAGATCCTGTGCTCCAAATGCAGGCTGCCGTCCTCAGAGCCTGATGCCCCTGTCAGCTGTAACCCTCAGTGGAAAAGCTTTGTGGACAGTCTGAAAAGAAACGGTTATTTTCGGGTAAATTCATGTTTTCAATTGAAGTAGAAATTTAGACCTCAAAAAGCAGTTTCCTATGAGCAAGTAGACATTTTTGGTTTCATTCCTGTCAAATGCAGGGGGAACTGGAGGGTTCAGCCCGTTACAAAGATCTGACAAAATCTGCAGAAAACTTCTTCAGACAGTCTGTTGCCTCCAAATCAAGGTTAGAGCTGTGCGACTGTGCATTCATGAGTGCTGTCATTATATATTTATCAGCTTTTGAGATTCAGGTGCACCTGTCTGAAGGTGCCTAATGTATATTGTATATGTTGTCTCAGTGCTGCATCCCCAGGTGAGGAAGTCCTCCAGCTGCTGCACAGCTGCAAACAACTCAACCTCCTGGAGTTAAAGAAACAGGAGTCAGAGCTCCCCCCAGAGGACAGTGAGTGCAAGTCTACCATTTCAAGCTCATTTTTTATACTGGTGTTTTTCATGATCTCGTGATGGTTTCAGGAATAGGGCATGGAACTAAACAGTAAAATAACATTTTAAAAGAAGCATAATATAAAACACAGGCTTGCTCACAAGCGTGTGATGTAAGTCTGCATTGCAACTGCAGTCTTGAACACTGAATGAACAGGTGTTATCAAGTAAATGAGAAAAGCAGTGATGATAAGCCAGTTGAAAGTGTTGGGGGTGTCATCCTGAGTTGACTGTTGAAATAAAGGTAGGGAGATCAACAATCGGCACAGCAGCAGGATAGCAAAGTGATTTTGCTCCAATGCTTTCTGGATTTAGAGACCTTGTGAGCCTTAAAAAAAGTCTTAATTTGGACAGTAAGACTCAGAGGAGTGTGGGAGGAAGCAAAATTGGACAGCAGGCTATGTTTGTTGCCTCGTAAGTCAGAGTTTATCCTGTTATGAAGCAGACCCTTTGTTAACTCAGATTGAACCCCTAATCAGACTGTAATCTCATGGGGGCTATGAGTGGCTATGATAATGAGCCCTGCACTGATGGGCTGTCCAAACGATGCCTGATAGAGGGGTTAAAGGGCACGCAGTGTACTTTAAAAACAGCCATGGCCTCTGCCTGTGACCAGCAGAAAACACACATGTAGGTGGAGGTTGTATAGCTATACTTAATAAACCCTAGCAAATACAAAACAGAGCATTTTAGGAGGCATTTTCATTAAAGAAGTAAAGTGAATTTCGTTGTAAACTGCAAGTTTAGTCAATGGTATCATGTCCTGCCCCCCAATAACAACATGAAAACAACATAAGTTAACTTTGCAGGACATGGGCCCTTTGTCCTCTGACATAGTATGCCAAGTTTTCATATCAGAAGTACAAATAAGAAAAAGGTAAAAACAACTTTTTAAAATAATTTCTGTCTCTTTCCTTCAGTGCAGCAAGGGCAGGGGTGTTTGAAATCACAGCCACTTTTGTCTGATCATGTATGCTCATTATTTTAAGCTGACAGTACCTTTTTTGTGTGCAAGAAACTTCACATGATGTGCAGAAAGCCACATTTTCATGCTGGTATTGTTGTTTACTCATAATGTACATATATGTGCAGATTGTTTTTCTGTTTTGTTTTGTCTTGTTTTTTTTGGAATTTCCACTTTTGGTCTTCTTTTTAACCAACTTAATTTTAAACGAGTATAGAAAGTACTAAACTGTTTTTGAACACATTTAAATTGCACAATTTGATTTAAGCTGCAACATACTTCATATTTACCTGTAAAACGACTCAAAGAATTATCATCTCCATGTAGTTGTTGTAGAGATTAAATTTGCACTGCTAATTTGTTTTGATTGTTCTGGTCTGTATTCCAGTGCTACAGTATTTACAGCTGCATTTTGTATAATAGCAGCTATAACATGTTAAAGTAACTTGAGGGATGAATACGATTTTCATATTGTGATAGGTGAGCATCTTGTTAGCTCAGAAAGTTAGAATTCCTAAGGTTTTTCTCTGCCAGCTGTAATTTTTATTTTTTACCAATGTCTTTCGCTCTCCCTGGTTTGCATCCTCTATTCTGCCCCTGTTTCCTCTCTTTGCCATTCACCATAATGAGTTTGTCACCGTCTCCCCTTCCAGGTGACAGCTGGCTGGATATCACACCACAGGATTTGGAGCACATGCTGCAGGAGAGGAGTGGGGGCAGAAATGATGCTGGCAGCCAAAAGCAGCGTGTCAGGGGGACAGAGGGGAGGAGGGATGAAGAGGAGGAGGCAGGTTACAGCCTCGTCGCCGTCAGTCAGGGGATGAAGAAGTTCTTCAACGCCATGTCGTCTCATGAGGGAGCTGAACTGCCCTGGTGAGACTGACATTGCTGTATGCTGGAGTGAATTTGATTTAACCTTGTGGAGATTATAAAAGGCTTCTGTTCTCTTTTTTGTATTTTTGTGACTCTGGTGCACTTCTGCATGTCCTACCACGACACTTGATTTAATTTTGTTTTCTAAAGCTGTCTAATCTTGCTATTTCCTCTTCCTATCTAAAGTTGATGTTTTTGATCTCTACTATTCATTTATGTTTTGTTTTTATCACTTTATCCTCTTTTGTTTATGCTTTATCCTTGAAGTTTTTCATGTTACCTTTTCTTTGATTTATTCAATGTTGGTTTAAATGAAATAAATCAGGGATGTGCAACTTTGGGCAAAATTTTATCCATGCAGTTGGAGGGCTACACTAAACCTGAGCTCAATTGAAGCATATTTTTTTGTTTAATAAGTACAGATTTTTTTTCTATTTACTATACTTACAGATTTATTATTACACGTAATGATGCATATATAAGATTTCTACTCAAACAAAAAAGTCAATCACACCTCTATTATCTTGCAAAGATTTAAGTATATTTGAATAACCAAAGATTATGTAGATACATATTTTGAATTCTCTCTTGGCAGATTTTGTCCTTTTTCTTTATGTATTAATATTTGAAATAAACATACAAGTTGCATTCAGTGAGATGAAGGACTGCACATTCCTCTCCAGGCAGCATTTCTGCAGATCCCTGATTTAAATTCACTCTTTTAGCATCATTATCTTTCTAAGTTCATTTTATACTAAAAAGCTACATGATTGAGCAGAGTGGATCTAAACAAGGTACTAAGTGTGATATCAATCAGATATAATCTTTTTCTCTTTTTACACTATTTACTTTTCTTTTATTGAAGGAGTAGCTCAACTCAACCGTTCAGTTTTGACCCTGACTCCATGACCAGTGCACTGGACAGATTATTAGGTATGGAGTTATTTATGAAGTCTGCACCACATTATAAAGTCATTTGCCATGTTCCAATCTGTTTATAGTGTTTGCTGTTTCTGTTGATTTTGATAGGAAGTAAAGAAGAGGAGCTTGATTCAGATGATCTAGATGACGATGATGATGATGAAGAGAAAGAGGATGAAGAAGAGGAGTCATCTGGGCAGGCAGAGATGAACGGGACAGAAGCTCTGGACAGTCTTAGAGGTTACATGGATCAAATGGATCAGGAGCTGATGGGCACGAACATAGGACAAAGCTTCAATGTGACGGTAAACTGTCTGAATATTTGCATGGAGCTTCCTCTGCTCATCCTAAAATTGGGATATTGTATTGGAAAAAATTCACATATCTTGTGTTCATCCAAAATCTGTTTATGACTTAAATCTGTCCTCTCTGCAGAATTACAAAAAGACAGACTTTGACAATGGCTCCCAACAACCTGAAAGGAAAGACAATTTGCTACAACAGGATGAACTTGAAGACACAGAGGAGGAGATTCAGCCACTTGATGTTGACCTCAATCTGGTCACAAACCTGCTGGAGTCCCTCAGCTGCCAAGCTGGACTGGCTGGACCGGCCTCAAACCTGCTGCAGAGTCTGGGGCTACATTTACCTCCAAACTCTGACCCCTCATAAAGGACAGGCTGTAGACTCTGATAACCAATAGAAAATATAAGGAACTCTCTATTGAACAAAGCACTCTCCCAAGTTTTTCAGATGCACTGAAGATGTTTTATTCAGAACAGCCATGACTTTGTGTGCAATCAGTTTTACTCAAAAACATCATCTGCACTCTCAATCTGTATTTTTTCAGCAATCAAAAGCAACTTGGTGCTTCTTCTGCATCACACATTGTAAGCAAATATATTCAAATAGTTGCTTTGTAGGTTACATTTCACATAACACATACATGAAAAAGAAGTAGAAGTGCATATATGCACAAAATAACCTTGAGGTGTAATTAAAAATGAACTGCCCAAGTTCATCATCTGGACTTTTCCAATACTTCTTCATTGGGCAGTGTCCAGTTATGAAATTCTGTTTTGAGCCCTTCCTTAACTTTGAAAGGGACTTCTTAATGACAGTTAAAAAGGAATTTTTCAGTAAAAATACAGATGATTTCATGTCATCAATCTTCACTTCCATCTTTCATCTTCCTTCCTTAATCATGCAAACTGAGTTTCTGACTGACTGAAAAGTTTGGTCAGAGAACACAGCTACTCAAAAGGCAGGATAAATCATGGTCAGAGCATAACATGATAAACTTTATCTGTTTTTCCTCATTAAAAAATAACATTGCAGTATTTAATTTAATTTTGGTACATGCCACTTTTTGTATGTTTGGTGTTCTTTCTGCACTTAATGTTATCTGTTCACAAAAATAGACATATTTTTACAATAAAGTTGAATTTGGATGTAATTCTAGCACATTTGTTTACCCTTTTGTGTTGGTAGTTTGATATGTTTTGACAATACTTGTTGGGGTAAAGAAATCAAACTTTTGCTTCTGCTTCAAGAAAATACACTTACATACTACTGCAGAGGTAAAAATCAAAGAAGATATTCTTAAATTAAGTCATATTTAGTTTCAGATAACTTTAAAAAAGGTTTGAGCATTGATCTATTTTTCCTCATAGGGAGCCCTTTTCATCTGAGTGACATTCAGAGTCATTCAAGGGCAACTATACAAGGCTGTGGTTAAAAATTCATTCGGTCATCTAGTTGAGCTTAAATATTTTATTTCCTGTAACTAATTGTGATATGGTGGACTGAAGAGTTTGTGTCTAGAACAAAACAAAACATTCCTCGTCATCAGATCACTAAGTTAAAGTGAATAATTCTCCAACAAGACAAAAAGGCCTGCTTTAAAATCTTGTCAAAGTTCACGTATGGAAATGTATAAAATAGGAGCACTTGTTTTGTAGGAAAGCTTATTTAAATCTTGCATCTAATACTAATAAATATATATGTTTATGAGAAACTCGACTTGAAAAATATAAAGGATCTCTGTTTGGACCTGTAGACCTAAAACTGTGCATAATTAGCTTGTTATATGTTTAAAACCTGTTGCCTTGTTCAACTTGCTGACTATATAAACCTATCAGGCATTAATTTATGACCACTGACCGGTGAAGTGAAGAACAACCATTTTCTCTTCATCATGGCACCTGTTATAGTGTGTGATATGTATTGTTAGAAGCTCCTATATGTCAGGAGCAGGAAAAATGAGCAAACATAAAAGACCGAGTTTGACATTGGCCGAAGTATGATGGCCAGAGGACTGGGTCTGAGCATCTCTGAAACTGCCGCTCCTGTGGGGTGTTACTGGTCTACAGTGTTCAGCCTCTAAAGTTGTCCGAGGAAGGGACAGTGGTGAACTGGAGCTATGGCTTTTGATGCATAAGGGGAGAAAAGGCTGGCCCATGTGGTCTGATCCGACAGAAGAGCTGCTGTTGCTGATATTGCTTAAAAGAGTTAATACTGGTTCTGATAGGGAAGTGTCAGTGTCCACAGGGCATCACAGCTTGTGGTGTAGAAGCAAAAGGGGGACCAACACATTAAGAGGCAGGTAATCATAACATTATGCCTGATAGGTGTATAACCGGTTCTTGCACATGGTCTATATTCACTCTCTGTTGCCAAGATTTTGCAAGGTAATGACCTTAGTCATGAGAAAAACAAGTTTCTCTCTCAGTAAAAAGAGAAAAAGTCTTGATGGCTTGATTTCAGTGCTAAGCAGTCCGTGTTTTCAGTCCTTCTGCTATAAAATCCTCAGATAAGGCTGCATCACCTGCCTCGCAGAGTGTAGCACCGCTGCAGCAAGCGGTGACATGCACAGAGCTGAGATACCAACCAGGAAGTTGAGCACCATCCCCAGCAGGAGGATAGCAAGCAGGTATCCATGAAAGAGCAGCGTGCGCCAGCTGCTCCTACTCAACACCTGCCAGGGATTGTTCGGGTGTAGCAGCCACAGGAGGCCCAGCACCCAGCTCTGGTTCACCAGCTGGGTGTAGTAAATGTCAAAAACTGAGGCTTTGGAATTAGGAGAGAGGCGGCGCTCATTTTCTGAAACTTTTGCCAGCCATGTGAGGGAGAGGCTGTGGAGAAGGAGAGCCAGGGGCGCGTACAGGTACTCTACAGCAGGAACACCCGCCACGCCCTGCGAGACTGCAGAGAAAAAGACAAGTTAACAATGTCCATAAATCAGGGACTATGAATTTGACCTTAAAATAACATCCTCTACTTTTTACCTGTGATGAGAAAGGATGTCCCACACAGGAGGGAACTCAGAAGAGAGAAGTGAAGAGGTGGAGGAGGGGCTACCTTTAGGCAAACACTGAAGCCCGCAGTGATGACAGGCAGCAGAGGCAGAGTGACGGGGAAGAGGCCGATATGTGTGCTGTTTGTTTTAGCCAGTGTAGCCAGCACGGCATGAATACTGCCACAAATGGATGGAACTAGTACCCTCTCTCCCAGAGACCTGGAGTAACGCTTCAGTGGTATCAGCTTCACAAGGTGGAGGAGATTTAGGAATAAGAGAGTGACTAGAACCTGGGAAAGAAAAAGTAAATGAATGATTTTTCTGTGAAACATTAACCACACAACACAAAATCAATCCATAGTTCTGATCGAAGAATGCAGTCCAAGCATTCTAGTTTAGTTTGGTTAGGCATGGGGTGATATTGTGTTTCGACCATCATCAGTTCAGAAAGATAAATAACTGAGCCATGCCATCCTGCTTCTATTTATACAATCTTTGGTAACACTTTAGAATAACGATCATTTTAAGACATTTATAAGATATTAGTGAACAGTTAACTAATCATAAACAAACCACCTTTATACATTTGTAAATGATTATTTAATCATTTGTTAAAGATTACTAGATCATTTATAACTTATGTTACAAGTCATGTAAAAGTTATTAGTAAGATATTGAATTAAGTATGAATTAACTACATATATACATTTGTAAATGATTATTAAATTATTTATGAATGATTATGAAATCTTTAGGGTTAAGGTTAGTTAACCAATCGTATTTTCATGATTAGTAAACTATCTACTAATACCTATTATTAGCTTATAGATGTCTTGTAATTGTTGTAAATGATTTAATAATCATGAACAAATGATTTAATAATCATTTATAAATGTATTTATTTAGTTTGTTCACGACAGATTAACTATCTAATAGATTATAAATGGCTTACAAATGATAATTTTTCTAAAGTGTTACTCAATCTTTTGTTGGAATGACAAGTAGGGCTGCTCGATATGACAGTAATCAAAATGCAGTCTGAAGTAAGTTACACAGACCCTTTCGCAAAAATGTTTTTTTTAACCTTTCAGACATGTCAAAACCCTTAAAACCCATTATTTCTAACCAACAGCCCAGCTGTTGCATTACTGACCCCTTGATTTTTTTTGGTTTGTTTTTATTTTTTTTTTTTTTTTTTTTTTTTTTATTTTTTTTTTTTTTTTTTTTTTTTTTTTTTTTTATTAATTTTTTTTTTTTTTTTTTTTTTTTTTTTTTTTTTTTTTTTTTTTTTTTTTTTTTTTTTTTTTTTTTTTTTTTAAGCATTTTTTAAGAAAGAGACTGGTTTCCACTGAATTCTGACTTAGATTATCATTCAAAATGTAGTGTTTTGCTTGCTTAATATCAAACTAAGAGCTTTTGTGTTTTTTATTTGGTCATAATAAAGAAATTCCACAGGGGAGCTGGTCATAAGTCACTGCTATTCTAGGTGAAATGAGGTGAACTTTAGGGAGGGCTTCAGCCTTATAAAGTATCTAAAATTGCTTATGATTGCACCTCTCTACTTTTTTTCCAAGTTTCTAATACATTTCCGCAGTGGAAGGACACTATTGGCATGAAAAGAAATTTTCATTAAAACTAAAACTTGCCTAGTTTCCCAGCCCCAGTGCAAAGCTCACCTCTCTGATCCCAATCCTCTGAAGTCAGTGGAAACACTGGTGCTTTTATCAGTCTTGAAAATTTTAGATAAGGTAACAGTTATTGGTGGCCATTCATTCTCAATGAGTCATTTGTGTAATCTATTTCCATACATGATATAACATATTTCCTTCCACAGACTGCTGTAATATATAAGGAAATTAATACTCTTTCTGAAAATAGAGGAGTTGCGATGAAGGCTTTAAAATGGTGGTCTCTCCTTTTCTTTGTCCATGACCTGTTTACGACATGGTAAATAATTTGTCAGGTTTATTATGATGACATCTGTCTTCTATCCTTTACTCAATAACCCAAGAGAGAACCCTCCCTTGAAGCAAAGTTAATAAATAAATCATTAAATCTGAACATAGTTGAACTAAAGATTTTCTGTCACTGACAAAAAGAAGAATCAAATGAAAAAGTTGCTGAAACTGTTTTCAAGCAATTCAGACATCATTCAGAAATTTGCTATAAATTATTTTTAATTATTTAATCATTAAAGAAAAAGATGGATGACTCAAACTTAGCTTTAGTGTCTTGGTATAAAAGAGGGGTGGTGAGAGTTTTGTTCTGTTACTGGTATCGCAGTAATGTTTCAATTGAGGTGTCATGACAACTATTTCATAATAAATGTATGAATTATGAAATGCTCCTACAGTGAGCACCATAAACATAAAACGGAGTAAGGATCGAAGGTCTAGAGATATAAATTCAAAGATCAACTTGACTCTTATCCTCATGACACAAGCATTTTTTCCACCTTTGCTCTGAGTTAAGACTGACGATAACCTCTCTCTCTAATCTCCTCCCAGTGTCTTGTAAATCATACTGAGAGTTTGTTGACTTAACCTCTTAATAATTTGTTCACCATCATGCAATTATAAAACTATAACCCAGAAATGTATAACATTTACCCTGCACCCACAATTAATGCTTAAGCTCTGGGCCAACCTGAGTTACAGAAGCTGACAACCAACACTTCATGGCTTTGGTATGAGCTCATCTAAATTAATGATTTACAAAAATCCTGTTCAAGTTAGTCTTTATTACGTTACGCTTTATTCTGACACTTTATAAAACATCAGTGTTAATTTAAGCCTTTTTTAAATAATGTAGATCAGCACTGTACTTGGTGTTAAATGTTTATGATATATAATCACAGGTAAGTGCTGTATATTTACTGTCAGAGATCACAAAGTATGTTATGTTGACCTAGCAGAAGAACAGCCAATGTGTTCTCCATTCAAGGATTACAAAGATCCTTGCATATTGAAATATGTTCATTTCATTCAATTAATCGCAGTGTTTTTTTTAATGAACAGTGATTAAAAAATTACCAGACCACCACACAGCTGTCCTTAAATAATAGCATTGTAATAACATATTTTTTATGTTTATGTAATGGATAATATGCCATTATGTTGAAGCTTTCTAACCAAAATGATGTTTTAACCCTGAAATATAATTACTATTGTTATCTATGAATTGCTGTTTTACAAAAAAATATATAGAAAAACAGTAAAGTACAATATACATTCTTTAGTAAGATATCAAATTACAGTTATTTACCGGTGTTCCTGAACAAAAAAGTAGTTTTAGCAGTTGCATGTAATGCATGATTAATTTCAGACTACTCCAACAAACCCCAGTGAGCTCATTTTAGGTGCAGTTTGAAAATTCTAATTTCTGTTCAAAGTGTATGTCCAATAATAACAACACCATTTTCAGTTTGGAGCAAGTGTTTGAAAGCTTGCTAAAATATCTCTGTTTTTCTCATTTTTATGACAGGTGGTCTAATACATTTGTAATGCAATACTCATGCAAAAACAAGTTCACTTGCTTCACATGATACATTATGAGGAAAATTTCAACCAAATTCACATGCAGGCTGCAAATGTTGAGCAAATCACTCTGGGTAAATATGTCAAATAATATGTTTTTCTTCTTTTCATGTTTTTTGTTGTTGTTTCATCTTTCAAGCCTATCTAGTTTTTGATCCAAGTGAGGAAGACACTACAGCTGAAGTTAATATAAGACAGATTGGGATAAATAGTATAAAAACAATGCTTTAGTATGGACAGACACCCTTTTGCCACACTTTTTCCCCCTGCTGTTTTTTTGTAACAGCCCTTAAAATAATAGCACAAAACAGATTTTAAAAAAGCAGTCTTTGTCAAAAAGCCATCTACAAATCAAGACCTCACCTTGATAAAAAAAACATGTTTTTATGGATCTAAATTTCAAACATAATATTTAAGAGATTTAAAGATCCCAAAATGCCAATCAGGTGATGTAGTACGTGAACGCTATTGCCTTTAAAATATGCAGATGACAAGCCACTTTGTAGAACAAACTCAAGGCAAAACATGTCAAAAGAGGAACTAAATTTCCTTTGTATCTGCTTACAGTGTAGTTCTTTGTTTTTCGCTTTAATAAAAAAAAAAAAAGCAGTCCAGCTCTGACAAAACTGCTGAGCATCTATGCTAATCTCCGTACTAGCATTCACTTCCTGCTGTTGTTTCACTCATATCCCCCACCTCCTCCTGCTCTAACGGATGCTTTCTAGATTGGAGCTTTGCAAGATGGATCTGCCTGATTACAGATCCATCTGCTGTGCAAGGTTAATGCAGGGTTCCCTTTAAGATTAGACAAAGGTGCTGGTGTCAAGGAAATTGCATATCCACTTTGATTGATTCATCCATCTAAAAGCATGTGTTGCCCTCAAAGAGAGATGAAGACATGTAGCATGTGCACCAACCTGTAAAAAGGAGACAGCCACTGCATATGGGTAGTGATATTGTGGGAAGAAGATGTTGGCCACAAAGTTTCTGAGCCTATCAGCGAGGCCATATATCACCACGACCACCACGCAGAGGAAAGGGACCATTGACTTCAGGGCATTGTTAGAACAAAGACTCTTGGTAATCCAGACACACCAGCCTGTCCGCCTCCTGCCTAAACTGAACACAAGAAGACATTAGTAATAAAGGTAATAAAATGACATTTATTCACAAATGTATTATTCTTTCATAGTTTTTTTCAGTTGCAGTTTTAGCTTTATATCAAAATCTTAGTAACTAGATTAGGAATATGATTGGACAGTTTTTTTGTTGTTTGTTTTATTACCTCCATCAAGGAGGTTGTGTCTTTCCTGCATTTATCTGTCTGTCTGTTGGTGTGTGTATCAAGTTCAAATTTTCAGGGATTTGATTTTGGTGGTGATCTGGATGCTGGACAGTGGTTGCAGGTTTTTTTTACACGGTTCAACATTTCCAGACAGGTTAGTTTTTTTAACCTTTTCAAAATCTCAGCTAATTACTGCCTTGGTGGAGGTTTGTGCTCTCTGAGCACTTCTAGTCCTTGATGAAGTTCCTCAAATGGAGGAAGTGAGTTCAGCAGACAGATTAGCTCTTGTCCACATCTTTTTAGAGAACATGCCAACTGTAGAAGCAGACACTCTGATACTGTCCATGCAAATTATATTTGACTATCAAAAACTTTATTTGTCATCTGTCTAGGGCAGAAAGTAACATAATAATGACCTGTGAAAGCTGGGCAATTTCACTTTACCTCGAAGGCATGCTGTCATTCTGTGTGAATGTGGATGCTGGGTGTGCTGGGATCAGTCATCTAAAGACGAGGAGGGAAAAAAAGTGAGTTAGCATTCAGCACATCACCGCTCTAAAGACCGAAAGTATCAGGGATTTTACAATACCCCTCTCAGATAAATACTTGAAATATGGCTCTTGCTGAACACATGAACGCAAGAGTTTAATGTTTCACTCAAGACAATAAAATGCATCTGACATTGCTCTGCTTTTGAATTTTAAAGCATTACTACGTTTTAAAAGGATGGTTGCTAACAAACTGCTAATGAGGACTACAAAAATGGCCTAGGATTCAACTGCAATGATTTCTAAACATTTTTAATAATCAACTATCCATACACCATTGCCAGGACCAACTTGATCACGTCATTTTATTCAATGTAAATTCTCAAACAAGAGGTAACAAGACATCATTTTACACTGGAAATATATCAGGGGTTCAAAGTTGAACCGCCATGTTGTAGTTCCACAGTAGTATAATAGAGGCTTTTTACTCTCGCCAATTGTGTTTAAGCTTGAAAAATCAGGAAATGTAGATTCATTTGTCAACTTTGTCACAAACAACATATGCAAGTTTCATATTTTTTTTGCTGTAGACTTTACTATCAGAAATGATACGTAGTTAGTTTCTTGTAATAAAGCATTTAATAAAGCTATTAACTTAATAATAGCTGCAATTTTTCAGTTTCAGAAAGGGCTGATTTTATTCTCTAAAGATAACCAGATGATACCCAGACATCATTTTCTCCTAAGAGTACATGTAAGATGATCAGTCAATCTAATCTTAGTTAGTCCATCAGCCATATTAGCTTTAACCTTGTGATTATTATTTACTTTATGAAAATTAACTTTTAAATTAAAAACAGGTTAATGCTAAAAAAAATAAATAATTTAAATTCTGACATTCACTCTAAGTTTCCTTCCTTCAATACACGTTTGTTTTTTTCAGATTATGATATTATATTTACACTGCTTTCAAAGAAGCCCTTTAAATAATTAATATAACCATGACAGACTGTGTTATTTCTATAAATCAAGCTTTTTATCACATTCGCTGTGTAACACCTCTGCAGGGTTAGAATCAATGATGCACAAAATAGTCAGTCATGTTATTTTACAGTAAAGCAAAAATGATTGTCCGGTTTTTCATTCCTAGCTTTAGCTTTCCAAATATTTTCATTTATTTGTTTTCCTCTGTATTCAGATGCTATGTAAAATTATGTATCTACAAGCATGCACAATGTAACTAAGAACACATCCCCTCCAAAAAAACAAACATGAGAAATATTAGAATACTAATGCGAAACATGATGAAATTGAGTATACTGAGTAAATAAATTTCATTCCCTGTAATGATAGCACAAAATAGTCAGTAGGCCATGTCTAAGTAGATTTTAAATAAAGTACTTTTACTAGAGTAGAAACTTAAACCACTATTTTTACTCTAGATTTCTTGTCAAAATGCAATCAAAGTACCTGAGCTTCTACTTGAGTACTATATTTGTGAACCAATTCTGTCTCTGCAGTTAAGATACATGACACCACACGTTGCAGGCTGTACCCCTTTGATTAATTTGTGTCTATTTTCTTCATATTTCATATTTTGGGGCTCAGGCTTTGCAACGAGCCACGAGCCACATGTGTTCTTCCACGCGTTTATTGTCTGTCTGTCTTTTTATTATTCATCTTCTGGACAGAATTTTGATGTGTATCTAGTCCTAGGGCTTTGAGAAAACCCCAACGAATTATATATTAAAACGTGCGGCTCGGTCACGATCGGTGTGCTATGACTTTTATAAGAATTTCACGAAAATATGGCAGAGTTATTCGCGAAAAACTTGTGAAAAAAGTCCTATTGAAAATGAATGCAGAGAATCCCCAAACACACCAAAAAAACCACTGTTTTTCCGTCGTGGCACCCACAGAGCTCATTCAAACTTCAAAACGCAGCCGTACGTCTCCCCTCTTCAGGACTGAAAATTAGTCAGCGAGCCCTCAAATCTCCCTTGCATCGGCCCAAAATCTCAGATCAGAGTGAAGGATTTAAATTAAATTCAAACCATTTCTGCTTGGCAGACCTAATTCCTAACTCCAAAAATTTCCGAACAAACTGTGATAACCGGAAAACGGTACATCGGACCTGAATAATTTTTTCAGAAAAACGGATCTGCAACTATTGGGCCTTGTTTAAAATAAAATATTAAGCCCTAACTCATTTTGAAATTAAATGAGAGCCAGCTATTTGCTCCCAATCCCATCAAACACTACCATAGACTTCCATTATAAATTGATATGACATCTCCCTTCTGGACAGGCTGTTAGTAAATCGCGATAACTCTGTCATTTCTCACACTATCTTCATAAAATTTACATATTCACGATCCCAAGACTTGCCCGACGCTCACAATGTGCTCGTAAATTCCATATCTTCTACATTTTTTTAAATATAAGTCGATGTTTGACACCATTGAAGAACCCAGAAAAAGCATTACAGATGGTCAGTGTAATTAAAACCCCTGTGTAACTGATAACAATCTCTCTCTCCTTTTGAAGTTGATACATTAATCTGGTGTTTGATCTCTGTGGTCTGTGTTTGTTCTTATGACATTACGGGGACCTACACTTTAAACAGCACTGAAATTGGGGGACCCATAGTATTAATGAGGACACTTAGTATAAATGTATAGTATGTGTCCCTAAATACAAATTTGTGTCCGAAGGACACATGTTCGTGAGTGTTTGTGTGTGAATTTGACACTGAAGCCTTAACAACATGCCCACTTTTAAAGTGTTTGTGGACATTAGTCTCTGAGGTCTGTGTGTGTGAGAGTGTGCTTGTACTTATGACATTAAGAGGACCTTGACTTTACTCAATGCCAGTATTTGGGGGCACATAGTATTAATGGGGACACATACTATAAATGTATAGTATGTCCCCCTAAATGATCCTGTGCGTGAAGCGCACATGTTTGTGAGTGTCTATGTGTGTGAATGAAAGACATTGAAGCCTTTACAGCTGGCGAACGTATAAAGTGTTTGTGGACATTAGTCTCTGTGGTCTGTGTGTATGTGTGTGTGTGTTTGAACTTATGACATTACAGGGACCTACACCAAAATTGGGGGATACATAATATTAATGGGGACACTTAATATAAATGTATAGTATGTGTTACTAAATAAAACTGTGCGCGGAGCACACATGCTTGTGAGTGTGTGTGCCTGTGAATTATTGACATGGAAGTCTTGACAGCTAAACACCAATAACGTGTTTGTGAACATTAGTCTGGGAAACGCCACTCGTTATATCAAGAACATAGCTCAAGGTCAGGTGCCAGGTGATGATGATCAGTTTATCAGGCCACACATGACTTAAAAACATGAATAAAGTCTCGTCCAATCCAGAACTATTTTAGCATGTCATCCAGCTGAAATGCTGCTTGAGGCTGGCCTGTATTAAATTGATAAATCCCGGCAGCGGGCCGAGCCCCACTCACGATTCCCGTGGGAATTGTCTAGTTAGACTAAGTAATTTATAAGCATTGTTATGAAGGTACCTTCACACTGCTCAATATCAAATTTAAGACTTTAAGATGTTTTAACCCTTTAAGGCCCAAGACCATAGATTATAGCCAGAAAATTATATTTTTTTGGAGCTGAAATGTTTCACTTTCTGCTAAAATCCATAAAAATCTAAATGTTCATAAAATTCAACATATAGATTTTTCGTATTTCGTTTGATACATTAGGTGTTTTTGGCAACTGATAATCCATTTGAGGACATTTTTATAATTTATCTGATTGTACTCAGGTGTTTTTTTTTTGTAATTTGTTGATCATATTGAGTAGAAAGAGGTATTATAAAAGTATGTATCAAATATGATGCAATTGGCTTTATAGGGTTAAGACCAAGAATTAGAAAATATAATATAATATCCATGTCTAATTCACTGCAGATATTTTAATAGTCACACGAACAAATGCTCAAAAAGAACATCATTTAACACTAAAAAGACAAAATAGTCTTGGCAGTATTATGACATGAAGACTTTAGGACACCTCACAGGTCAAAAAAGAAGATTCTTCCTGGTGGGGTTGAATATGGTGTAGCAGGACACCGGTGTTCCTTGAGGCAAATAAAGGTGCGCCTTGGGAATTTGTGAAAAGGTAAATTAACTCAAGCTTACAGGATACAGCGCTTTACTAGTCTCTTTGATAACACAAAGAAGCTTTGCACCGAAAGCCGCATCGACCCATTTAGACCCATTCACTTTCACATTAACTTTCTAGTGGTTCAGAGTAGTTCATTAGTATCAGCATAACACAATCACACCTTTATAACCATTTACCTCCCACTTATGCAGCAGTGGGAGTAATTTGGGTTAAAGTGTCTTGACCAAGGACACATGGCCATGCAACAGATTGCACCCCCACCGCCACCAAACACAAACACATTTACACATCAGTTATAATAAGACAATTATTATTCATTCAGCCATGTCTTTTGTTAACAAATTCACGTAGAAGCTAGCTAATTTATTGCGAACATTTCCTGCAAAACCGCCTGGCATTTTCAGTGTGAGCACAAACTAAGCAACTACTGACTTTTATAGAGAACACATTTAATGGTGATATGGCGACATGTAAAGGTACAAATTCTTGTTGTCTGATAAAACTGGTCTGATAACATTTGTTGCTTATAGAACTAACTTTGAGAAGAAAGCACTGTTTAAGACATGATTGAGCTAGCCAGCTCTCACTGTTAAAACAAAGAGAAAAAAGAAGGGAAGAAATAAGCATAGCAGATGCCCCCACTTTGTGGTGAGGCAGCAATAGGACTGAGAAAAAAAAAAAAAAAAAAACGTTTTTCAGAACTTCCTAAATGTCACGATTAACAGATCACCAGTTCAACCAAGGGGCTTGTTATGATTTCTTTAATTTTCTTGTTCTTGTTTTGGTAGCTGAGACGAAATTAACCTGATCCTGGAAACTCCATGTTTGCCATCTTTTGACAGCTATTTATTTCAGTTTGTATTGTTATACTGAGGTATATGCTGGACTTCGATGCCCCATTATTAGACCCTCACTTCCTAAAATATTGGACTTTTTAGTTTAAATGTTTGTTACTGGATTCATAAAATTTAACAAAGTCTCATATAATTTCTTGAAATAAATGCAAATTTAAACAGAGAGTGCTGTTTTCAAATTATAATATGTATTTGTAGATGCTGACAAAAATGGACTTATTAGATATATTAACTTGATTTTCATATATTTTAGCCTACATGAATAAAAACTGTGGCGGTGTGCCTTCAAGTTTTGGCTTGCCTTTAGGTGTGCCTGGCACAACAAGTTTGAAAACCACTGCTTCATTTCCTCAAACCTGTAGGATACACTGGAAGACTTTCCAGGCTATTTCCAAGGATCTTCGGAAACCAAGAATGAAAGAGATTAGCTATGTCTAAAACTACTACAATTGCGCACCATATGAAAATGCCTGATACTTTACCCTGTCAACCTATGATAAAAAATAAATAAACTGGAGAACACCTGAGAGTAAAGTACAAAGTCAAGGCACCCGAATTAACCTAATGATAGTTACGACAGGCATTTTAGACACAAGCAATATCACCTGGACACCATTAGCAGCCCAAACGTTAAAAGAAAATATCTACGGAAGCAGGAGGATAAATTCAGCTTTAAATTTAGAAAAAACAGCAACATAGCTACAAAGCCTGTCCCACATATAAACTTAACGCATTTAGGGCATATGAATGCTACTGTATTTTTCCGGTTACAGTCAGTAAGCCATCGAAATATCGCGAGACAAACAAAAATTTACTCACCGGGAGACATTTCTCACAAAGTTACATTTTATCCACAGCTCCATTCGCACATACCTCCACTAGCATTATCCTAAAATGTTCACTAAGAACTCAGCTCTAACAAACGTGTCTGTGCCTGCAGCATTGTGCTGGATGATCCTGTCAGCAGCAGGAACTCACCTCCTGAGTTTCCTATCTGTGCTTGGGCGGACTTTGGTCCTGTTCTGTTTGCTGACCCATAATTAGCGGACCAATCTAGTTTGACAGTTGTTTCAACTCCGATAAAGCCGATACCATCCTTGGTAGCCATTAATTTATCTATTTGCCGACACTTTTATGGCGGTGGACGGGGAGACCTATGGGAGGAGTTATACCGGGCTGTGTGTAATAGTTTTATCTTTATTGTTCTGTGTTCTGCTGATGAGAGGTTTAAGTTTTACTGCTTTGTCCCAGCATTGACACCTGTCTGTAAAATTCCTGACAGTTCCCGAGTATCATGGCTGCAACCCAACTCAGCCTCTGTCTGTCTTTTTGACTGGCTGGCTTCCTATCGACCTTATTATGCTAACATTACCGCAAATTAGCATAATAAGGTAATGTCTGTTTTATCATGTGGCCATACGGGGAAAGTTAGGAAGATATAAGGGCTCATGACTCCTTGGGCTTCATAAAAACAGCATAGTTTCAGCAACTTTTTGTTTTACAAACCCCAATGAAGTTGGAACATTTGTTAAACGTAAATAAAAACAGTATAATTTGCAATTCCTTTTCAACAACACTATAAGTGTGTTAAATAATTTTGAAGCTTTGTTGGTGGAAATTCTTTCCCATTCCCGCTCTATGTATGATTTCAGTTGTTCAACAGTCCACCAAAGCCACTGGATTACAAGTCTATACCTGTGCTCTTTTACTAAGAAGCCACATTGTTTTAAAAGTGCAGAATGTGGCTGATATTGTCCCAATGAAATAAAGAGGCATGTCCCTGAATAAGGTTTCTCTTGGATGGCTGCATGTGTTGCCCCAAAACCTGTTTGTACCTTTCACCATTAATGGTGCCTCAGAGAAGTGTAATACTACTTTCCCACTTAAATTAGACGGTCAACACAGGTTTTTTCAACGTGGGTTAACCTATTTACAATCGGCAAGGGACTCCTTTCCCACTGCCAGCAGACTTGGGTCTAATTGCCAGCAGAAGAGCTGTGTGGCTGTTTTTTTTCCTCTGGATCGTCAAGCATCAAATTGATGACATAATCTGTGCGCCAAAACATGTCCATGTAAACAATGGAAAGGAGCATGGAAGCAATGGTGGTCAGCTGTTGTTCAACCAATAAAAACCTGTGTCACTTGCAGGGTCAGTCAACCCAGGTTTAATGCTGATTAGACCCTTTAAATGACTTTTAAGCCAGTGGAAAAAGGGGTATAAGTTACCCATGCCATGGGCACTAACACACCCCCATACAGTCACATATGCTGACTTTTGAACCGAGCACTGATAAAAATCTGGTTCTGATAAAAGTCTTCTCTGAGCTCACTCGGGCTCAGAGAAACTGGCAGTGTCTCTGGATGTTTTTCATGTATGGTTTTTGCTTTGCAAATAGAATTGAAATTGCACTTTTATTGAATTGTGCTGACAATAGTTGCATGTTCCTGAGGTCACACGGTATCATTTTTTTTTTTTTGCTGAGGATTGTAAAAAGGTTATTTTTATGCATCTGCTGCACTGCAAAACTCCCATGAAATATAATTTAAACAAAAAAGGCCCTCTTAAGCACTTAAGTGAGGGTATTAGTTTGTTTATTGTTTTTTGAAGAAAAACAGAATATCTGAACAGCTCCTTTACAATAATCAGGTCTTGTATATAACAAGTCAAATGTACATAACTTGATGATTTTTTTAAATGGTCCAATTGCCAGAAAGTTACTTGTGCTTCATAATTAAATGCAAACTTATTGCACAATATTTAACTAAAGAGTGTTTTCTCAAACCTTTGAAGCATATTGAGGGTCATTACACAGAAGAACTTGGCCATAATAAGAATCAGTGCATTTCTGTAAATTTATTACAGATTACTTCTGTCTTCACCTGCTTGACAGATGTGTGGTTTGAGGAAATACGTAGAGCTGGCATTATTTTGGCCCAACTTCTCTGCCAGCGCCTGTGTGTGTTAAACAGGAAAATTTGTCCTGGGAAGTGAAATTCGATGTAAGCTTAGTTCTGTCTGAATTTTTACAGTTGTGCTCTCATTTGTCGACAGATGCTTCTTATGTCCTTTTCACTAACACTGCTTTTGCTAAAAGCTAAAGTAATACATAAGATATTTGGGGAGGGCTTTGTACTTGGCCCTTTAGAGGCTCAGGCTTTTCTGTGGGCACCCCTGGGTCATGGGTACTCTGATTACACTCATCTAGAGTGTAATCAGCTGCCTGAATCAGCAGCTATTTAAACCACTTGCGGAATTTACAAAAAGCATGGTTGCATTCACTGAAACTTCAGTGTTAGAGTTTCAATTAATAAATCATCTATCTATTAGATGCAGGGGGAAATTAAGGCTGGCTCTGGCCCCCACAGCAGCACCATTGTTGCAGGGTTCCTTTTGAGGACTGTGGAGTCTACAAGTCACATGGCTGCATGAGGGAGGGTCTGCCAAAGCAAACGGACTCTTTACTCAGTAAGTATCACAATGGTGTTGGTCAAAGCTCATTTAAACTGCCTGGGTAATAATACAGGGAAGTGATTGATAATGCATGCACACATCACATGTGAGCACGGTCATATGTCATATAAGTGTACGCTGATAAAGTGTGTACACTTTTGCACGAGGAATTAATGTGCATTGCATGTGACACAGGTGTGAGCACATTTTGTTCTCTGATCCCTCACAAGGTGTGCACTGGTTCTTTGTTATAAATTCATAGAGCATAACAACAGGGGGCAGTAATAATCTGCTGTGACTCTAGGAGACACTGAGCCTTCTTTCATACAACAGTTTGGGCACAGATGAAAGACAAAAGATGATGTGAGACTTTTTCCCAGTTAACTTTTATATAGTAACCCTGTGTATGTACACTTCCTACATCCTACTTCCTACATGCACTCATGTGTACGTTGATTTAGGCTTTCTCCTGGTAAAAAAAAAAAAAAAAAAAATCTTGCCAAGTATATCTGCTCCTGGTCTCTTTAGCCCCTCATTTACCTTCCACACTTTTGATCATTAGCGCCAAAACCACCATTAAAACCATTTACATCTTTGTCATAAACTATCAGGGGATGTAAAATTCTTTTACCAACATGTGCTACCAAATCTTACCTCTTAAAAGACTGTCAGAGGACATTCTATGTGGGCATCAAATCCCAGCAGAATTCTTCTTCCAATATCATCCTCCAGGGGAATCCTCCTTCAAGGCGTTTCCCAAGGCATCCACTCACATAATCAACATCCATAACAGTACTAAATGTGAATGTATTCTCCATTTTCAAGCACTACTGTTCCAGCTCTCAGGAAAACCTGCCAAAAGTCTCTTTGTTTTGCTGCACCCGCAATAAGACCCTGGCCTTGGGTCTCCTGCTAATTATCTGCACAGGGCCTTGGCCTATTGATGCCTGCTTGCTCCAGTTTTCAAGGTCACTTGCCTTTTAATCTTTCCTTTTGACCTTGTCTACCACTCTTGACATAAAGGAAGACAATAAAGGAAAAGAAAATAGAGTAATACCTGATGCATGCTCCTTTACTCTGTTGTGGGTTCCACTGTGGTTCAACGTAGGCAACTTAGCAGTTAAAAAAAAAAAATAATAATCCCATCTGTGTGCTACTGTGCTCCTTTTAACTCTTTAGTTGATGCTGTTGATATTCTTTTTTATATGTAACACTGAACTTGGGATATAGCTGTTGGCCTGCTATCAAATTATGAACACTGACTTCCACCTCATATTTTTGATATTGTGTGCTGCTGTCAGTGACCCACCCACCACCCACCAACCAACATGGACTACTCCTTGCTGAGAGCAGCAAGTGTGAACTTGCATGTGTGAAAAGGCCTATATTGTTTCAGCTAGAAAACTTTTTTCTGACCACATTTCCATATACACAGCAATTGTTAGGAGTTAATTTAAGGGAAGTGGGTCTTCTACCTAGTTCTCCCCTCCATCACCTGTCAGAGCCAGCTACCATGTGGCCCTCTAGAGCACTTGACTGTTGCTGTGTTTCCAAGACCACCAGCTAAATTAAGGGTAGGGTAAAGCAAGGTTTGAGTCAGAACCACAGCGCTGCCACTGGCTCTGCTTTGAGGGATTTTTACAATATTTTCCCTGTTTGGCTTTTTATTTTTCCTTCACCAGTTTCAACATGGTCTCTTCTTGAGAAGTTTGTTCTTCTAATGAAGGGCTGGTGGGAACAGCAGATGCATCTGCCAAATGACTTGGTCGAGATGGGCGTTGTACTGTCCAGGTAAAGAGTTTAGTTGTATTTTTGAAGTTACGAAAGTCTAAAGTAATGCATTAGGAGTCATTATAATCTATTTACTGTCCTTTATGTGGGTCTATCTTTGTCTTGACATTGTACACCTCTGTGTTTACATGTCTCTTTTGTGCCAGAGTGAGTAACAGCTGTAGGGCGACCTCCACAGAACCTGTCGACACATCTCAAACAGTGGGCAGCACCTGTGACAGAGAGATCAATAGTACAAACAGTGACCATTCTTCTAATGTACCAGTCCAGGACAAAGGTAAAAAAAAGGGGTTATCACATTTTCTTATATAATTACCCCCAATTAAACCATGAACTCAATGCAGTCCTTGTTTTTCTTCCATGTAAAAACAGTGTGCAGAAAGGAGGAGGTACTGGTACCTTGTCTTCCAGAATCAGTCTGCATAGAGCAAGGATATATCACCCCACAGCAAGTGTACAACTTGCTGAATGCAGAGGAAGGCCAGCCTGCCCTGTATGATACTTATTATATGCTCATACTAGACTGTCGCAGCCCAGAAAGGTGAGAAAACTTGACTTTATAAAATGTACGGACTTTGTTGTAGTCATTATATAATACCCACACCACATACAGTATACAGGGGAATGTAACCAGTAGCTGGCCAGAGAAGCTCCCAGCACTGCACTGACATACACTTCTATTTCAGTATACATCAACCCCAAAAGGCATTAGTGTGATTATGAAGTGAGTGTGTGTACTTCACAAAAGAAGAGCAATGTTTGGGTATCCTTAAAAGTTGTTTTTTGGTCTTTTTTTTGTAAAAGGAAACTAAGAATGTCATTCACTGAGACATAGCTCTTCAAGGTCATTAGAGAAAACGATTAGCAGCTACAGCATGTCTCACCATGTTTACCCTGCAGGGCCCCACATTTGCATATAAATACTGCTTTAAGTATTTTAAAAAAAGTTCCCTGTTGGGGAGTCCATATTTTCACTGTTTATGGGACAGTTCAGCATTTTGAGGCCAGGTTGTGTGAGGTTTGGGTTTGAAGTAAATACATTATCCTATTTAATCACCCCCTGTAAAGAGAGAGCTATAAATTGCTACAGACGGAACCAAGAGCTCCATGTAATAAACTGAATTTTGGGTAATACCAAAGAAAAAGGAGCCTTGAGGTCACTGTTTATGGCACTGAACATATTTGCAGAGCTTTACTGTTATGCAAGCAAAACACTTACTTTGGCTTTACTTGGGTACACAAAGCCTACCTGTCCTGTCTCAAATGAAGTAGAACCAAACCAATCAAGTTATCCCTTTAAGTATTTATATGCCTATAAACAGGACAAAGTATGTTACCTTAATGGTTGGTATCATCTTAAGAGTATTAACATTTTGAGAAAAAAAAACTCCAGCATTGTTGCATTGTTGCAAGCTGAAGCTGTTTTCACAGATCTATGAAATTTTTGGGAATACATGCTCTGAAAATGTCCTTATTATGCACTGCCCAATCATAATTGTGTTATTTGGAAATAGTCCAAGTTTGACTGCAATCTTGGCAGTTTACAGGGGTATGTAGCCTAAAATTAGAAGCCAAAAGCCACATTTTGTTGCTGGAAGATTTTAATATATGTTTTGTATCTATATTAAAATATCCCATCTCTGTACACCCCCTATTTACCTTTGTATTTCCCATCCTCTATTCTTTGCATATGTAATACATAATCTCTCTGTGTGCACTTTATTTGCTGTGTGTTAGGTACAAGGACAGCCACATGGTGACAGCAAGGGCTGCAGTGACGGTGATCCACCCTGAGCTGGGCTGTTTGATCAGCTGTGTGGAGCTGCAGAAGTACTCTATAATACTGCTGTATGCAGAGGAAGGATGCAGCCCAGGTCAGCAATCTACTTTTATCTGCTTGGCATCAATCTGTGCGTTTATTAAGAAATATTAATAACTGTGCTTGTCTGATTCTGAAAATAAATTGACTTTGAAGAGCATGTAAATTTGCTAGAAAAAAGGAAATCATATCCTTAAGATTGTTATCAAAGCTGGGAACAATGTGGTTTTAAATGTGTTTACTTTCCATTAATCAATAACTTTATCTAGTTATCGAGAGTTGTTTCTGTCTTATCTTTACTGTAGTTGGCAGTGTGAAGGCCAGGACAGACTCTCCAGACTTGCAGCGCTGTTTCTTCCAGCTCAGTGGTTTAGGGATGGACCCTGTCATTCTGCTGGGGGGATTTTCAGCGTTCTATACCCTCTATCCTTTCCTCTGCACACCTCGTATGGTCCTGCTGGAACCTGAGCGCCACACCCTCACCATCTACCCTTCAGAGATCCTTGAGGGGGCTCTCTACCAGGGCTCTGCCTACCAGGCCTCTGACTACCGCATCATCAAGAATCTCCATATCACACATGTGGTCAATGCCATGGCAAACAGCCCCGATGCTTTCCCCAACACATTGTGTTACCTGAGGCTCCGCCTGAGTGACGATGCACAGCAGGACCTGGTGAAGGCACTGCCACTTGCATCTAGTTTCATAAACAAAGCGCTCAGGTCTGACCCTGCAGGTCGTGTCTTGGTCCACTGTAGTATGGGCAGAAGTCGCAGCTCAGCATTAACACTGGCCTTCCTCATGGAGCATCGGCGCTGGTCATTGCTTCATGCCCTGTGTTGGCTGAAAGAGAGGAGGGCATGCACAGCACCCAACATTAACTTCCTGCAACAGCTGCTGACCTATGAGGAGCTACTATTTGGGAGCAGACTCACCTCCTTGGAAGAAATCTGCAGATGACTTGAGTTTTTCTACAGTTTCACTGAGACAAAAAGTTACAAAAAAAAACATTTCAAGGTACCTTTTTGGACTTTACTACCATCATTATATAAGCAAGGATGGGACAAACGTGGGGATGAAGGATGACAGAATGACTTGCAGGAAAGATGCAAGTCATTCTTCCCTTAGACATAAGTGAACTGAAAGTCTTTCAACATTCCAGAAAAATACAGATTTAGACAGTTCACAATAAGAAAAGTATAAAATAAGATAGCAAGCCTGCACAGTAAGACTCTATACAGTTGGATTTAAGTTAACACACTTCACACAAGTGTTTCCCTCACAAGTTTGACATTTATATTTAGGCTCCACATACACTATTTCTGATACTATGCCTTTTGAAAACAAGATTAATATAAAAATTTACAGGAGTTGTTTTTCAATAGTTGAAAATTGTTCATTAATAAATGGGAACATTTTACATTAAAAAGCGGTTTTAATTCATTCAGTATAGGATGATATTTTGATGTGCTGAGTCATGCCATGTTTTAAATTGAAAAGTCTTTAAAACTGAATGGAGACAAGCACGTGACTGGTGTTGTTTATCGAAGGCACACCCGGCATGTGCTGTGGTGTTTATATAGTCTCTGCCACTGAGATTTAGCTAGTTTACATTTGCTGTGTCTGGCATCTGACAAATAGTAAAGTAACTTCACATACTGCCTCTCTCTCTACAGTCTCAGTCACAGGCGCTCACAGACCCTTAGCTCCACCCTGCTGAACTCAGTAGCATACAGGAGGAATTCCCTCCCTCCAGTCATAGTTTTTGGTGGGAGGGTTGAGTTTTCTGGAATGTGGGAGAAATTGGAAGAGCGCTTTGCAAAGGAAAATTGAAGAAAAGAGACGCCAAGGATTTTGGAATTTGGCTACAGGAGCTTAAACATTTTTTTCCTGAAATATGGCAAGGATTAGCAACTCTGGTCACAGAGCCGGAAATATTTATTCTGTTCTCACGGCGAGAGGGCAAAATTGGTTAAAAGTGGAAGATACTCTACATTAGGAAATTACTTTTATGTTGATGATTTTATTATTATTTTTTTTTAATGTAACCTTTATTTAACCAGGAAGGTCCCATTGAGATTAAGAACCTCTTTTTCAAGGGAGTTCTGGCCAAGAGGCAGCAAAGTTAAACAGTAAAATTACAGCAATTTGATATGATATTCAAAAACCAGAGGAAATGTATTTGTTCTCTGAGTCATGGCTTTGCGTAAGCACACAGTTTGCCCAAATAGGAAAAAAGAATGCCCAATTTGTTCTATTAACAGTTTTCTCTGAGAAGTTTAGGTAGCCTAACTAAAAAATAATGGTTCACTCTTGTTCTGATAAATTGTCAAATTCAAAATGTGACCAACCCTTGAGGACATCCTTTCTCTAAGGCCATTATCTGAGTATCATTGCAATTTTCAAAACACGTTTCACTAGTGACTATTATTTCAGCAAATCTTGGTATCAATATTTAAGTTATCTTACCCACACTAGCTGCTGAAAAAGTTTGATTGGTTGGCTTTTACTTTTTTATTGTTTATGTGTTATCATAACTGCAACAATGTACATCCCAAAAAATTCTCGAGACACAGTTTTAAAAGTCAACAGGGAATAAAATTGATTCTCAGTTACAGTAATCTGAATACATGCAATTAGTTACTTTCCACTTCTGCACATGAGACTCACATAAGAATGCATGAATGAGTTCTGCACCAAGCCACAGTGTGGCAGAAGTTGGCTTAAATACTCACAAATTTAGACAGTAAAACCCAGAATACTCTAACTATGATTGTCTCAAAATGGGTCAAGACAAGTAGACACCTCCCCTAGCAATTTAGACGACAGCCCCCAAAAGTCTGCAGACCGCATGCATGTGAGGATCTGCACGTAGCATTCAGACTTTTCAGACATCCAGCCCTTTACCAACAGATGGCCTGGAGCTCCACGCCGGTACATCCCAGATAAGAGGAACCGCAGGAGGCTGATTTCATCTTCTTACCACCGACTACACACACACTCCTGGTTCCTGCTCCAGAGGACACGACTACAGGGGGGACACACTCCTGCGTCAGGATGCTCACTTTAAGGTAACTAATGACTCTTTCCTCATGTTATTGAACAAGGACGACTACTATAGTGCTCCTCAAGTATCGCTCATACCCTCTTGTAGATAATAGCTGTCATTCAGATAGGACGTGTGCTGATCGGTGACCGTTGACTGAAGCAAACTTCATTCAGCTCAGCCAACGGTCTGAACTGCTCATATGCAACCTTCTAGAATTCCACAGGAGTCAGGGAAACGCCACCAAGCTAAGCTAGCTCCAACTAGCTAACCTGGACGAAACGTTCATCTTATGTGGTGTTTCTTGGCTGCTGCAGTGAATAAAACAAGGTTTATGGGATAAATACACAGTATTTCTCAACAAATTCAGTCAGCTCAAGTCTTACCAAGTGAGAGCAGATAACCAGGGCACCTTTTTGCTAAATAAACAAGCGTGAGCGTCAAAGCATTCCAGAGTGGGATGCTGCTAACTAACTCGACATGGCGTACACTCGATAACAACATTACACACCCAGGTAAACAGAAGTCCTCACATTTAGTGATCTTAGATACACCTCTGTGTGTTTAAGTACGACGAGGCTAACCACATATCCATGCTAGCCCGCACAAGGACTTGATTTGCAAAGGTGGTTCCCGTTTATTTGCTTATAGTGAGTTATAACTTTATGTGTTTGAACAAGCAACATGGGCGGCTCCGTAGAGATGAGCCCCTGCCTGCTGTCACTCTGTAAACCGGGGTTGTTATCGGGTTATAGTCGGGTTATTGCAGGTAAAATCAGCACAGGCTCCATGCTGAACAGTCTACGCATGAACTTCCCCGGCGGGGAGGGGCGAAGACGTGGCAGTCCTCTTCCATACACATCCTGTGTTATCTGACTCCCCCAGCCCTCTACGCGCCTGCTGGAGCTGGAGGATACAGTTGGAGAGAAGGCAAAGAAACTACTAGAACAACTGTAGACTGAGAGGAGTGGTCCAGTATACACTTTAAACTCAAAAAGTCTACGTGTAGCAAGATAAATGTTGAGTTAATTCTCACTATCTACTAACTCTAAACTAAGTCTTTTATTTTAGAGGAGGGATAATAACCTTTTCTTCCCTACATTTTATTTCTCACTTCTTGAGGGTCAAGTGGTTGCAAATTGTTGGATAACCTATCACAGTGTTCTAGTTAGGAACTGTAATTACTTAAAGTACAAAGAGGAAATAACCGCTTTAATAACAAGGATTTACCAACATTTGTATATTTACATTTAAATTATTATAGTTAATTGAATCTATTTGATATACATATTTCTTAGAACTGTGTTTGATGGTTGCCTGTTGCCTCTACATATGGAATTAAAAACTATTTTATGATTCCTACAATATCATTATTTTTGCTTGAATAGTGTGGAATAATAAGAAATCTTTTTTGAATTAATCTCGTGATTATCTCAGAGTAATAAGGAACCCTTTATTGTGGGAAAAAATAGATTTTTTTAGTTAGAAATCTTCAACCTGGTAGTAGTGCTCATGCAGTGTTTGAGGAGGTTAAGTTTATTCCAGATTTATTTGTTTTGTGGTGTTAAGCTCATAAAGTAGTAGCTTGGAGTACTGCATATTTTGAAGATCAGTGAAATAAGATGTTATAAATAGTATTGGCAGTAATGTTGAAACAATGTGGAATTAAAATTGTTCTGTTTTTCAACTGCCACATCAAATGTTTATGAAAGTTCCCTTGTTGGTTTATTTCATACTTTCTTTGTTTTTTGTTCCTTTTCAGTTGAATTGGAACACTTCCCCCTCATGTGAAAGTATTATCTTCTAACAATGTGATGAAGCTCTGGTTCCAAGAGGAAATACCCCCTTCTTGCCAGTGCATTTGTCACATTTGTTATGTTTTCTACCATGTAAAATTTCCACAACGAAAAGAGACTGATTTAGATCTGCATTCAGACTTTTCAGCCTTAACCATCTGTTACAATGTGCCAAACAAGCAAAATATTTTATATAAATATATTTTAAGCTCTTAAAGTCATGTAAAAGTAAGTTTAGTCTCTTGACAGATACTTTTATGACCTGTTTTAACATGCTGCCTAACAGCTTTTTTTGGGAAACAAAGTTAGTAGGTCACAAGGTACAATAGCTTTCATTTTCATGTTCAGTATGACACATATATGTGATTAATAGCTGTTTTACTTACAGCTTTAATCTTGCTCTTTCTATGCTACATCATTATAACAAGGAGGCACAGTCACTCTCTCCCTGTCATTAGAGTAATTACACTGTTCTGGATTTGAATCACGAAATCTAAGTGGCAGAGGCTTATTTATGGTATCACAGGCTAAATGGCACCTCAGATTCTGGCAACACAGCAGCAGTAGTTCAGGGTAATGGTAACTGCACCTTTTTCCTTTTCCTCACTTTCTATATTGAATTAATTTGAATCAAATATTATTCAGTTCTTTCTCTGATGGATTTTTCTTCTTCCCTTCTGCCTGCTGCTGCCCTTAGTTGAAATGTCATCTGAGGTTATTCTCTTAGTTTGCAGGATTGCTCCGGTTGCAGGACCTGCCTGAGCATGCTGCCAGCCTCCAGTGAAAGGAATTACTCATCTGTGTCTTTGAAAGTTTGTGCATGACCCTTACTTTGCATTTAAGTTTCAGACCACGTTTATGAGTACATAATAGCTTAAAGCTGTATGTGTTTTGGTTTGATATATATTCAGTGTTTTGCTTTTAAGTACTTTTAAATTTGGACTCTGATACTGGAAAAAAAGATGCTTCAGTGCGAAAGAAATGCAGCAAGTTTCTGAAGGATAGAGAGTCAGGGGCTCACACTTTATTTTAACATTCATAATTTAATCATGATGGTTTCAAAGTAGTGCAAATGAAGTAAATGATTCAGGTGTATTGTTCTTTAATGTTGAGGGCCGGTGCTGACCTTGGGTCACATCAGGTCATTAACCTGCTCCTGAGTAACCCCAGATGTTGTCAATTGGGGAAGCATACTCTTCTCAGCTCTGCTCGGCAATTGTTTGGTGTTTGTCTGATCAGAGTATTAAATCCTGTGTTAATGGACACCTTGGCCAAAATGAACATAATCTAACTTTTCAAAGAGAGAAACTTTTTGATTTGTCTTTTTTTCTGAGTACAAATCGAAACAATTTCCTTGATTAGCAACTCGTAATGGTTAAAGTTCAGGACTTTACTGCCTCATTTGGTTTGCACTGAATCCAACTTCCTCTAACTACAGCTCCTTAAGTGTCCAGTGCCTAACTACACCGAGGCTACAGATACACAAGAAGTCACACACAAACTCAATGTTAAAATACTACAATAGCGATGCATGATATTGTCTGATCAGTGTTGTGTACTTGCAGAGAACTGCCTGAAAAGGTGATTATGGAGTTTTTTGCAGATATTTTCATCTGATATGTAGCTGTACATTTTGCCACACATATCACTTAGACACAAATGGTGTGCCATCATGAAATCATTGAGTGAAGTCATCAGTTTTGGTAAAGTGCAGGTTTTTTGCCCTTCACAAAAAATATCAGTCTTAGGATTGGTAATGGTGATAATCAGTTTGGAAATATTGGCATGTATCAGTAAGAATCTAAGGATGTGCATACCTGAAATACTTTTGCAGAACTCAACTTGTTGAAAAGCCTGGTTTAAAACAC
Source organism: Scarus forsteni (assembly GCA_036419115.1). Classification (NCBI taxonomy): domain Eukaryota; kingdom Metazoa; phylum Chordata; class Actinopteri; order Labriformes; family Labridae; genus Scarus; species Scarus forsteni. The sequence continues at coordinate 8,164,661 of JAZDUH010000327.1, forward strand.
AGTTTTGATCAGAAAGTCTACATCTTTATGTCCTTTCATTGACATTAAGCATTCGAGTCATGGATTACTTGGGCCAAAGTTGATACTGCTGCAAGTCTATGTGGTCATGTTGTTTATCAAGATGCTTGGGACCTCAAGATTTTACAATGGATATAATATAATAGAATTCTTTATTGTCATTAAAATATACAACACAGGTGCACAGATAAGGGCAGTTTTGTTGCAAATGGCTCAGTAGCAACACTTCATGCACAAGTACTCAGAGAAAAACAGTAGGCCTTTAAAAAAACGATGTAAAATACTAACAGTAAACTAAAACAGAAACCAGAAATAAGTGACCAAGTGCTTATAACAGGAACAAGAACAACTTGATTATTGCACTGAAATATTTCAGAAGTAATTTCTAGAATGCAGTGTTGAGCTCTGTAGTTGGTTTTTGATCACGTTTGCAAAGGACCCTTCTAATGGTTAAAGTTGCTTAGACTTTGTCCAGGATTTTCCAGTGTAGTTTTGTAAAGCGTTTCTCACATATCAAGAGCAAGTTAAGCAGTTTCTTGACATTACGCTGGCAAAAATGACCCTCAGGAGAGCTGATAGTTATATTTAAATTAAGCCAAATGTGTCGAAGTGCTGTGAGGGAAAACTTTTGATGGAATATTTTCTTTCTTACAGCACTGATTTGTTGAATTCAGAATTTCTGAATATTTTTTCTGATAGTTCATATTGCAGGAATGATAAAACCAGGACAGACTTACTTTATATGTTGTTTTTAGTTAAGACACATCCAATATACTGCTGTAACACTTAGGCAATTGCGTACTTTTGCCACTAAGACCACTGAACCATAGAGTGCATGGCTTGTAGTTGGAAATCCTCTTGAACAGGAGGAGATGTTAGCAGTATTTAAGCAGATTTTAAAGACAAGTCAACCCCTTAATTACTAATAAATAAATTAATCTCTTCCTTCATGTCTCCAATCTCTTCATTTCAGCAAGAAACAGCCTTCTTTTATGGATTATTTCGAGTTTCTTTGTGCCTATGTCTTTTGTTGCTTCTGCATGTTTAATTTTTCAAACCCATGAAGTAGGGGTGTGCGATATGATGATATTAAATCGATAAGAGAAAAGGAGATTGAAGCTTGAAGATGTCTGAACAAAAATCTGTTCTAAAGCAGCTGTATTATTCACTCAGGTTATAGACATTGCAGTTTGATAACATTTGTTCTAAATTGTTGCACTTTAAGAGATAATGTTGATATTGTTGTTCATTACCTTTTATGTTTACATTTATTGCACATTTTTATAAAAACTGCACTATTTAAATTGAAACCTGTTCAGAAAGTTTCTTTGGCTTTAATTTTATTTTTTTTCTTTTAGGGTTTTACATGTTTTATATGTTAAACATAGGGAAAAATTTGTCAAACATGCAAACTACTCTAGAAAAATCGCCGTAAAAAAGAATTGTGATAAAATCGTGAGCGTGATTTTATTTTTAAAATATTGTGATATGATATTTTTGCCATATCGCCCACCCCTACAATGAAGCCTTTTCCTGTCAGGTCAACTTTGATTCCTCATTAATGATGTTTTTCCATTCATGGTATTTGCTCACCTTGGGTAAACTTTGCCTGGTTCGTTACAGCAGGGCCTGTATCAGTACCTCTTAAGGAAGGCAGGACTGTCATAGTGTGGCTTCAAAAAACTGTGGTGGCATCCTCACAAAACAAACTCCACCAATGTTTTAGACACATCCACCTGCATTGAACACAACAAAGTTGATCCTGAAAACATACTTTCAGTGAAATTTTGATAATTACTTAATGTTTGTCAGCGTCAGGTTCTATACGATGATGTGTGAAAGGGCCTTTTCATCAAGCTTCCTCCTCTTGCATCTCAGCTGTAGAACAGTTTGTCTTTGAAAAGAAAACTCTGGTAACTACCTAAAGGAGGCCATTTTCTGCTAGGAACACTGTATTTATAAGCTTTTTAAAATGAAAGTGATCAAAAGTATGATTGATATTTTTTTAACCACAAAGGTATATTTACAAAGGTGTTAGGTCCTCGCTGTTCCTGTTTTACAAGTTCATAAATCATATAAACATGCATTCTCAATCAAAAGAGAAAGTGTTTGCAGGCATTCACACCTGTCTTTGTGTCTGGATGTTTCTCCCTGTCTGCGCTGTCCTGTAATTGTTGTCTGGTAAAACAACACAGTTCCACTCCTCACATGCCACAGGCCCTGTCTGTAGATGACTGTGCCAACTCCAAACCCAGACCGGACACACTCACACCACCACAGGCTTATATTTGGCCCTGTGCGGTGGCTGCTAGGCTCCACTTCTGAAAGACTTAACACAATTCTCTGAGTTTTTAGGTCAAGGCTGTGACTTGTCTCTGTTTCCTTGGCTTTTATACTGAGGAAACTGACTCTACTATTTACATAAATAATGGCCTAGTTCCCCTGACAGTGCACAGGTCTTACTTAACTCATTTTCACTGAAATCTATTTTCTGTAGAACAATCTTTGACTTATGGGTAGCAAAACTGGGAGCGAAGGAGGGCAACACTTGGATCTATTAATTGGGTTTAACAAGTAAGAAAAGGAGTCATCTGGATGTGTCATGAAATCTGAAATGTTTGAAGTGGCTCAAGGAATGCAGACACAATATGACAAAGACTTCATGTTAGCATGTCACCCTTTCATTTTATGAGCTAGACAAGGGAGTCAGTTTTGGTGTAAACTAACCAAAGACTACATGTTAAAAATACTCTCTCTCTCATTCCTCAGGATGGAGCTGCCATGTTGGTGCTTATTGTTGCTGAGCTGCCTACAGTCACTTTCTGCACACAATGACTTTTTCACTTCTATAGGTAACAAGAAATTAAGTTACTATGACTTTAGATGTGAGTGACCTTTTCCTCGGATGATTTAGAGATATGTTTCTTTCTTATGTTTAACAGCACAAAGAAAAGCAGAAGTTAACAGATTTTAGTGTCCACAGTCGATCAGATGAGATAAATAATACTTCTGATGACTTATCACAGCAGCAGTGATCATGAAGTATATCTGATGTGTTCTCCTCAGGCCAGATGACAGATCTGTTGTACACAGAAAAAGACCTTGTCACCTCTCTAAAGGACTACATTAAAGCAGAGGAAAACAAGCTTGAGCAGGTCAAACGGTGAGTGTGTGGACACAAATACATATAAACCTGATTATTTATATATTCAACTGAGCTTTATGAACAGAAATGCTGCATGAATGTGAACAGACTGTTTTACCCACAGTGAAGTTGATCTAAATTTTGTGTCCTTCTGTGTGGTAGGTGGGCTGATAAGCTGGACTCACTGTCAGCCACTGCCATTCAGGATCCCGAGGGCTTCCTGGGACATCCTGTCAATGCCTTCAAACTGATGAAGAGGCTGAACACAGAGTGGGGGGACCTGGAGAATCTGGTTCTTAGTGACACAACTGATGGTATGGATAACTGGGACATTTCATAGAAGAAATATAATTAGTGGTGTTAATTTTGATAGCAGTTTTTTTGTTTTATAGTCTTTTGTCTAAAATATCTTTTAGTTTTAGTCATAATTTAGTAATCTAAATTGTTTCAATTTTAGTCTAGTTTTAGTTGATGAAATTTCACAACATTTAAGTCGAGGAAATGTACCGTAAATTTACTCGACTAATATATGAAGTGTAAAGTATAAAGCATCTTTATATGTTTCCTTCAATTTCTGAAGTCATGTTTATACTTGGAAGCTAAGCTAGTTGTGATTGGATGTCTCTCTTCACTCGTCCAAACTTTCCACACTACCAAAGTGGCTGTGATTGGATAAATCCCGATATGTTCCTACTTTTTAAATAATAAGATGAGGTCTGATTGGATCAAGTCTCTGCCAAACATCTTAGTCTAGTTTATATTTGTTGACCGAAATGTCTATCAAGTCAGTTTAGTTTTTGTCCATGTACACTTGGTTTTTTTTAGTTATAGTCTAGTTTTCATCAGGGGCAAACAAAATTAATACTGATGCTATGAGTATGGTCTGACAAACACTTAGAAAAAGTTTAGGTAGAAAGGTTACAGAATCTGCTGCTTTATATGGGATGTCTTGAAAGTGGTATACCAGGTATATGAACTGTGTTTTGATGCCAAAGAAGGTAACAACAGTAAGTTTTTCCATCAGGGCTGGGCTACACAATATGGGGAAAAAAGTGAAAATACACTGTAATAAAGTAAATGTAAATACCAGAGATGTACTAATTTTCACTAAGTATTAAACCATTTAGTATGCCCATGGTTTCTATAGCCATGTATGAATTACAATATTTTAGGTTCTGAGTTGAAACACCGATGATCAACTTTTTAAGCAATGATATGCCAGTACCAATACTGTAATACCACGCATCTCTAGTTTTTCTCCTAAGCTTGATAAATTAACTTGTTGCTTGGTTTTATGAAGCTTAAATGACACCAGTTGTTTGTAACCAGGGTTCAAAGCTATTTGTTAATTCGACTTAACAAATCCCACAATAAAAAAAAAAACTTCATCGCGGAGCTTGTTGCTGCCCGAGACTTTCACTCTGCAGCATATACCTGTAGCTGCCCCAAGAATCATGTCAGTGAAATTGTGACAGCAGCGACACATGTCGTTTGTTTATCTGTTAATGCAGGAGAAAGTCAGACTGTGCCTATACAGTGCTCTGACTACTGATGATGGTATTAAAGGTACTTTGTTAATGACTAGACATAGAAACAAGAAAAAAATGCTTCATTTTTTTTTTTTGTCCAACGGTACAGAAGTGGCTGCACATCGTGCTTCAGATAAAGTTACTACTACTATTGCATGCCCTGTAATTTAATCATTGCTCTTGCACACATGGCAGTTGATACTGGCACTCTTGTGCTGGGGCTCCTTGTCAGTATCCTTCAGGTTTAGAGATCTCTGAACTACCTAATAAGTCAAGAAGAGCATGTTGGATGTGAAAATAGATGTGAAAGCTATACTAAGAGTCCGTCTAATTAAAAAATTTGTTTGCCTCATTTCACTGCTTTTGTTCTTTGCTTTGTCTTTCCTGTTTAAATGTCTGCTTTTACAGTATTTTCACCTTTTTCAGCATGTTACAAGTTCTTTGTCTTGGGATTAAATTAAGGTTAAAGAAAAATAGAATAAAGAGCAGTTCAAGTGTAATTGCCAAAAAAGGGGAAATGCCGATAAATATATAAAGGCATTGGTCTGCACACAGTGATCCTCCTTCCCTGAACCTTAAAAAGAGGAACTAAAGCAGTAGACATAGAGGACCATTATACCCTCTTTCCTGCAAGCCTGGTTTCATATAACTAAATTTCTTTGTCCATTAAGAGAGGATACTTAGTGTCTTGCTTTTAAGCTTCAAAACAGAGCCATGTTACTTATTTCTTTATTTCCACTCCCTTCAGGGTTTATTTCCAACCTGACCATCCAGAGACAGTACTTCCCCACAGATGAAGACCAGACTGGGGCTGCCAAAGCTCTCCTCCGGTTACAAGACACTTACAAACTGGATGCCAACACAATCTCCACAGGAAACTTACCTGGTAACATTCTTTAACAAGTTAACACAATACAACTCTGTCTACCTGGCAGGCATGCAAAGTCCAAGTAAACTGCAGGAGTCATTTTGTTTTACTTAGTTTCAGTGTCTCACATTATAAATGATCACTCTGTTTCCCTGTTGTCCTCCTCTTCATACCAGGAGTGAAACATAAGAGCCGCATGACAGTGGAGGACTGTTATGAACTGGGGAAAATCGCCTACTCTGATGTGGACTACTACCACACAGAGCTGTGGATGGCCCAGGCTCTGAAGCAGCTCGATGAAGGAGAGGAGTCCACGCTGGACAAGGTGACAGTGCTGGACTACCTGAGCTACGCCATCTACCAGCAGGGGGAGATCGGGCGAGCGCTGGACTACACCAAAAGGCTGCTTGAGCTGGGTGAGTCACTTGATTGTATGATCTTTAGGCTGTTCTAGATAAAGAATATTGACCCATCAGTGCAAAAACAAAAATAAACAAAACAACAGGTAAAAAAAAAACATAATTAACACAACCAAATTTATGAAACACAAGATTGACAAAACATAACAAATTGGAGAAGAACAGCCACAGATTAAAAACACCAAAGAAAAAAATAAAAGCTATAAAAAAGACAAATAATATATTTTTTATAATCTGTAATAATACAAAAGAAAATCTGAAAAGGCAATGAGTTAAAAAGAATAATGAAAATAAATTAAAATGCATAAAAATAAAATAAAAAAAAACACACCCACATATTGAAACAGAACTTCAGTAAGAAAGCCAACAAAATAAGAGGCATAAAAATGTGACAAAAAAGCTACAAAAACACAATAGTTAAAGTATATGACGCATTTTAAAACACACAAGCAAATTAAAATCACTGCCCCTTATAAGAACACAAACCATTTTGAGAAGCACAAAACAAATCCATAATTAAACAAAATACATCACAACAACAAACTAGACTAACAACAATAACACATTTCAAAACATAGCCATAAAAAACCCACATCAAATTAAACAACAAAATATCTAACTTACAAAGAAACAATTAATTAAAAGAGAACATTAAAAAATCAAACCGTAATGGAGTAATAAATACTAAAGCAAATGAAAGCAAATGAACCAGCATCATGCTCTAAGACATTCTTGTGGATGTTAGAGTTACTCTGTGTCCTAATTGCATGAGAAACAAAATCAGGCTGATTGCACTTATTTGTCTGCATGGCTCCAAAATGCCCACAAGTGCAAATCTACCAAGTACAACCTTTCTCTTTTTTTCCTCCCCCTTTAGCTCGTCTCACCAAACAGAGCTTTTAAATTTGATTTACATAGTTATTCATTTTCCTTTGCATCCGAGACTGCTGAGGACAAAGTCATTATGCTGTCATGTGTCATTATTTTGTGCCTTTATTGATAGAAGATAGAGTGACGGTGGATAGGCTTGTGAAAGGGGGCAAGAGCCTAAAGTCAAAGGCTGGATTCAAACTCAGAAATGTGTATATGGATCGTGCCTGGTTGCTTACCACTCAGGTAAACTAGCACCCAGTTGACACCCTTTTTAGGGCCTTTTTGTGAATGCATAGCTGAAAATGGCTATCAAGTTTTTTTCCAAACTTTGCACAAACGTCCACTCTGATTTGAGAAAGATGAATTCCTTGGTCCCTCTTAATTTTTTCATATATTGATGCAGTAATTAAATAAGCTCTTGAGTTATTCAGTCCTGTTTAAACATAGTGCTCCAAGGAACTGGATAAGGTCAGGATGGATAAATAGCACATAGTAACTTCAGGTTGTCAGCACAGTTATTTTGGTTGCAGGGGATTTGACTGTTTGTAATCACCACTGTTAATTCTGTTGGTTTTATTTTTCCTGTTTGCAGACCCAGAGCACCAGCGGGCCAAGGGCAACCTGAAGTATTTTGAGTTCCAGATAGAGAAACAGAAGAAGGCTGAAGAGGAGTCAGTTAACAATGAAAAGGAGCGAGGGAAAAGGGAAACAACAGAAAAGGCAAAGAGGCCTAAAAAGAAAGTTTCTGATTCTGTGCTCCCAGAGAGGAAGAAGTATGAGAGGCTCTGTCGAGGAGAGGGTATCAAACTGGTGAGTAGGACAAAGAGGAAGATGAGATTTTTTTAGAATTCTTAATTTATGTCAGTGTAAATCTGTTGCTTGTCATTTTTCCCCTTTACTAGACTCCTCGCAGGCAGAGCCGGCTGTTCTGTCGTTATTATGACAACAACCACAATCCACAGTATGTGCTGGCACCTGTCAAACAGCAAGACGAGTGGGACCGGCCCTACATTGTTCGCTACCTCAACATAATTTCTGACAAAGAAATCGAGAGAGTCAAAGAGCTGGCAAAGCCAAGAGTAAGTAGCTCTCTCCAGTATGAAAGCTCTCACGCTGCATGTGTAAATCTTCACTGGTTAATTTACAGCTCACTGTGCTTATTTGGTAGGCCTGCTTAATTTATAGTATATGATAGACATGGGGGACTGAGTTGAAGACCCAGATTGGTGCAGTATTTCAGATGTACACAGATGTGGTTTCACTTGTCCCTCACAGACTCAGTCTTATGAAATGCAGTTCATACAGATACTCTTTGTTTTTTAATTCTGGTGCATTATTGATACGAGCTGGCTATCACTCCTCGCATCACGACTCTGGTGCATGATGTGAGGTGCACAAGCAGAGTCTGGTGTGTGAGAATAAAATGGAGATAGACAGTGGTAACTTAAAAGGCGAGAAAAGCAGCCCCACAATCCATGATCTAAATCTTTGTATGTGAAATGAGAGTCTGTTTTAGTGAAGGGGATACATTAATATACTACTAGAACAACTACTAATACCATCATAAACATCACTACAGCTAATAACTAAAAAAGCACTCGGAGTGCAGACCTCAGCCAGCACCACAGTCCCCATATGGTGATTTTCACCATAAATATTAGTCTTACCTTCATTTCATCTAAATATATGAATTCCTTGACCATGAAAACATCACATTAGCAGTTGGATTCATAATGATATCTTTTTTAGTTCAGCAGTTATTCATGGTGGATCCAGACGGTGATCCAGATCACTCCCTAAAATCTATTCATTTGTTTTTTGGGAGTGATCTGGACATTTCTTGAAAATTTCATGACTTGTTGAGTAATATTCCTAACAGAGAAACAAACAAACAGATGCTGGCAATGCCGGAATTGATTAAGTGACCTACTAAAATGAACAACCACTTACACAAGGTCTATCACTAAAGCAAATACTACTACTTATGGGCCTGAATACCACCACTACTCATTTCACTGCTACCACTATGGCCACTTCTACTACTGCTTTCTGCTATGAGGCCTCAAACTTTTACTGCCACCACTACTACTACAAGATTTCTTTGACGACTACTAGTACCAGTTATACTACTAATACTACTACTGCTACTACTACTACTACTACTACTTCAAGGCCTACTATTTCTTCCTCTGACAAGGCCATCCTCTTCTGCTACTACATGACCCTCTTCGACTACTTTCACTTTCAGTACAACAAGGCCCTCTAAAACTACTGCCACTTCCCATAGGTCCACCAGTGCTACTTGATCATACTTACTCACACTCCCCCACGGGGAAGTCTGCCTTGGGTAAAGGTGCTGTGAATGCATTTAGCGTTGCACAACTTCAATGCAACAAGAACAAATATCACAGTGACTGTAAAAACATGTGCAGAATGAGACAATCAAATAACAATGAAACATGTCCCCTTATGACACAATAGAAAAATACTGAATGGATATAAAAAAGACCAGAGGCTAAAGTCATCCAAAATTAATTTAAAGGAACAAAAATGTGCATAACAACAACTGTTTTTATTACCACCAGACCAATTGCTAGGCATGATGCCTTAACCCCCATCTCTACCTTTTCCATTACTATCACAGGGCTTACGACTACTTCTCTAGGCCTTCTATTGATAGCACTACACATACTACTAGGAAGTCTACTACCATAACTATCACTTTGTCTTCACCCTCTACTTCTGCAAATCCTACTACTGGATCAGCTTTAATCATCACCAGGCCTCCTGTCTCTCCACTTAGTCTTTTACTACCACAAGACCTACTGTCACTTTTACATGTCCTCTATTGATACCACAAGGAGGCTCAGTAGTATAACTATTTCTTTCCCTCCTCTTTACTGCTTCTGCTAATACCACTATAAGACCTACTGACAAGGCATGCTCCTTCTACTTAGGCTAATATTGATACTACTACAAGTGCAACTATTAGTGCTTTTGCTCACCCAATATTGTGACTACAAGACCTACTACTACACCCTACACCACCTACTGCTGGACCTCCAGCTACTTAATGTTTTACATGCTTTCTACTACAACCACAACTGCAAGTGTCTCTGTAACAGTGCCCTCCTCTGTTAGGAGGTCTACTTATCTCATCATTACTAGGTTTACCACCTCTGCAATTTGATAACTATTGATGTTACTATAACTAGTTTTACAAGTTCAGGTTTTACGGTTAGTAAAACCTGAACTTGTAAAACCAGTAGTATGACTATCACTGCTACTATAATACAGACTTCTGCAGCCACTACTATATCTTCATTGCTAGGCCTAGAACGGAAACTATTACCACTAGACCTGAAAGGCCTGAAAGTTAGTTTGCTACTGTAATTTATTCTTTCTATGACTGAAAGACGAACTACTCCTACTTCGTACTTTATATATAATGCTAAGAACCAAGTACTTCTAAACAACAACTGTTGCAGCAAATCAGTGGTAACTAAAGTAAAACAATAACCTAAGTCTGAAAATGTTAAATAAAATAAAAGTCCTTTAATCAAGACTTGAACCCTGACTTGGGATTGCAATAAGGGAGTTTAACCCCAATCCATATGAGGTTTTGAGCAGGCTTTCGGTCAAAGCTGTGAGGCTGGTTGATGTGATGCTGCTGGTTATGCAAGCACACAGGCACACACATCTTTGTCTATGTGTGTGTATTACTGTGTGTGGGTAAATCATGTCCCTGGCTTCACAGTTGCGCAGGGCCACCATCTCCAACCCCATCACTGGAGTGCTGGAGACAGCTCCATACCGCATCAGCAAAAGGTAAGGCTTAGACTGAGGCTGTCAAGAACAGAGGGTATTGGAGAGTTGAGAGGAGGACAGTGAGACTTTTTCCTCTGTTTTCTCTCCATGCCTCCTTTAATTTCTTGTCTGTGTCCCTATTTGTCTGCATCACTAAATTTCTCTGCTCTTACAAAAACCTCCTGAGCTGAAGCATATAGTATGAACCCTTTGTGGGCTCGTGTTGTTGTTGTAAAGGTAATGTACAAATGTATCACCCTGCGAATGTGTTATCATGAATAATAGAAAAAAGGCAACTATATTTGGATAATAAGAAGACACTTTTCTGATCATTTTGCTTATGTCTCTGCTCAGGAGTCTGCTTCAGAAGGGTAACACAAGAAGCCACTAGAGGGAAATGTGTTGCTTTTTCTGCTAGATATTAACATAGTTTCTTTAATAAGCCAGGAAGTGTATCTGAGGCAAATTCAAAATCCTTACTTGTCAGTTTTTATGCAAAAAAAAAAATATTTTTGGAAAATGCCTCCTGAAACACTCTCTGCTTGCTTTTTAGGAATAAAATGACAACTAGTGACCAGATCTGCCTCTCTTCTCTCTCCCTCTTTCCTCCCTTGCTTTCATGTCTTTTTATGTGTGTCACAATTCACCCTCCTTTTAAACCATCTCTTCTTCGAACTTGGTGTCCTTCTGCTGTGGAAAACTACTCGTAGTTAAGGCGAGCCACGGTGCATGACCCCCAAACTGGGAAACTTACCACGGCCCAATACAGAGTCTCCAAGAGGTAAGGGGTTACAGGTTATAAGTAAGAGCCATGATGTCTTCAGAGCAGTCTACGCCCACTGCTTCAGCTTGAGCTCTTTACCTCAATGAAATTCCTGCACCTGGTAAACACTGTGGAAAAAAATGAACATGTTTAGCATCATCTGAAAAGCCAACACCAGAGGAGGTTTGAATTCTCTTTATGTAAAAACTAGAACAGATTATTTTGCCAGAACTCTTCATTTGGTCAGAACGTACCTTTAAACATCTTGTGACGGCCCAAATGGCTGTAGTCCCCGGCTGTCCTAAAGTCTGACATGAAGTCCACACTGAGCCCTGCCTAATTGTTCAGTTGCACCACAGAAATGTCAGGCTTGTCTTTCTGGGAGAGTCTAACATCCAATCGAGCTGTTTTGTTCTTTCACTGTTAAAAATTCATGTCTAGAGGAATGGTTGCTTTGTTTCTTTGTTCATGTTGCTTATTTGTGCTTGTGCATGGGCATCTTCATCGCGCTGAAGCACACTTACTCCATCAATGCCAGGGCCCAGCAGGTTTACCATGCTTGAGTTTGGCATGTAGCACTCAGGTGGCAACCAAACTGATCTTTAGGACACAGTAGATTGCCTTGTGCGAGTGCTCCTATGAATTCCCCTGCCTTTATTTTGCAACTAAATTAACTTCAGCCAGATTTTTTTAAATGTCAAAGGTGTTGAAGATCGACACCACGGGTTGTTGATTATAGAAGAACATTTACCTGAGTACAGCGAGTTTAATTGCGATGGGCCTTTACAAAGTTTTTCAGTTTTTGACAAACTTAACAACCCCTCTGTTGGTGCTTTTCAGTTAAGCTGAATATTATGTATTTTTTCACTTTACCAGGTGGCGCAGTAATTTTCATGGATTTGCATAGTTGCAAAAAGCTGTTTCTCTACTGGACACGTGTCTCAGATCATTTGAGGTCAAGAAAACCAAGCCTATTTTCTGAGTTAGCCTTTCCAAGAACGAATCTGCGCCATGTTTTCATTTCAGCTCATCACAGCTGCTGTTTCTTTGCTGCTTCTTTGACTTCCAAACCAGCACAAGTGACTGGGAAATGTACAAACCTGAGTGTGCTCACATATGATTCTAAAGCAGACAGACTTGAATCAAGTGCCAGCATGTAGTGGAATAACTGAAGCACTTGGATGGTTAGTTTGTAGGCTTAACATGTAACCCCTTTATTAATAGTAGGCTGAGGAGGCCAATAAAACCCTTTGATTTCCGTGGTTCATCTGTTCTTGGTAATTGATGTTTGGATGAGCGTGCTCGCTGTTGCGAGGTTGTGACTTCTCCTTGATGTTTTCTGTGTGTACGTGTTAGCTAGCATGTATTTCAGCTGGCAGTCAGCCTCAACCTGATAGACATTTGGTTTTAATCAGACAAGTTTGAACTCCCTCTGAACCAGCTAAGGAGAAATTTACTGGATCACATTTTGTCCCGCATCCCCTCCACAATCTGACTCATTATCAACAGAAAATTTAACTCAAGAAAAACTATGACTCATCTCACTGTCTTTCTCATACACACATCACAGAGCAGATCTGCAGAAACTCTTCGAAAATTTTTCATCAGACAGCGGAGGAGGGATTATTCCCACAGGCTTTGTGACTTCAGAAGTCCCCTAAAGTTTAGACTGAGCTGAAAGCAAGGCGCTCTGTCTGTCTTTTTTAGCGTTTTTAGGGAGTGTAAAACTCTTCTTAATGGTTAAATAATTTATTATATTAACTGTTTATTATGGATGTTGTGGTCTTATTGGGAAAAAAACAAATCCTTACTCTGTGATGTGGCCAGCGGAGCTTCAGCTGTGGCGTTTTGAGAGTCCACCAGAAAAGCATTCATTGCTGATGTCTGGTTGTTTGCCTTTTTCTTGTCTGAAGTGTGGGAGTGACTATGAAAGGCAGGTACTGTGAGGACTGTTAAATCCATGAAAATGTTTTCCTCTAGTCCACAACCAGACCTTTGTCTGATGTCCATGTGAAGTGCACTCGTACTTTGGAACCTGAACAACCCTGTACCCTGAGCTGATCGGAGATTCTGTAACTTGGGCCTCTTTCTTTTTTCTTCACCTTCACAGCTTCACTTATCTTTATTGTTTTCCTTATGCAATGCCAAACCTGCTCTTTTTCCCTTTTCATGGCAACTTCCCGCTTGACATGTCGCTACTGCCTTTCCCCAATGGTCTCCACTGCCATCTAGTGGACAATAGTTTGAACCACTGCTGAACTGCGAAGCACGCTCCTCTTGGTCTCAATGATTTTGCTTTCCCTCCTTTCTCCAGTGCTTGGCTCACTGGCTATGAAGATCCAATGATTGAAAAGATCAACCAGAGAATTGAAGATCTGACAGGGTTGGAAATGGACACAGCAGAGGAGCTGCAGGTAAAGAGTTTGCTCTTTGGTTCAGGGATGTGGAAATTGAATTGGATTCTGTCTTGTTTGATGGAAACCGAACTGAATAAATCTTCACTTGTTGCTCAGTTGAACGATCTCTAAATGAACTAAAGCCAGACAATCTTTCTGTCTTTTCATTTTCATTTTATAAGTTATGCTGTTGAAGCTTTGGTCTGTACACTCATGAATGTGTTTTTTTTCTTTAGGTCGCAAATTATGGTGTAGGAGGTCAATACGAACCTCACTTTGACTTTGGAAGAGTAAGCCCTTTTGTGATTTGGAAGAATTATTTCATGTTTGTGTGAACGTGTCTGACCATCAAACTTGATGCTACTTTTATTCCAGAAAGATGAGCCAGATGCCTTTAAAGAGTTGGGAACGGGAAACCGCATAGCCACGTGGCTCTTCTATGTGAGTAAATTCTTTAAATATTCTCAAAGCCAGCTAGTCAACTGAAATCACTTAAACTGTGGCTTTACTGCCTGCATGAAATTGAAAGACTTAATGTCAAGTTGTTAGATCGTGTTTGGAATCAGCCAGCACAATTCAGCAAGTAGGGACAAATAGTATGACTTGTTCATGAGTGTTAAACAAAAACTTTGAATAAATAAAAATAATCATCTTAAAGTGACTGTGAGGAGTTTTTAAGTAATTACAAAAAAGTCTCACTTTTAGATATATGCCTGATGGAAATACACACTTTAAGATGAGTTTTATAGCATCTAAATAGGTTATCCATAAATGCTATTCCTTAGCCTTCCGGTCAGGTCATACAGAGCTGGACTGGCCTGGATACTCAACTTTGGGAACAAGACAATTAAAACTAGAGCAAATTTATATTATTCTGACACGTCTTAGAGCACCGGACTGTAAGTAGCGATATATAGCCGGCTACAAAACTACGATACTAAGTTTTCAAAAAACTGCTTGTTGTCACACATCAAAAACTACTGCGACGCACCTAGAAAGAGATACATTACCTCGTCGCTTTGCTTCCTGTAAGTTGTTGAAAAAGGAAGTTGTAAAGCAATATAGAGTTCTGAGGAAGGTCCGAGCTGCTTCACAACAAACACACGCTTTGGGTGGCACACATCTTTTGGTGCGTTCCAGTTGTGGTCAGAAGTAGGAATTTTGAGTTCAGAGTAGGAAACTGCAACTGGATCGCGCCCCGAAGTCAGAATTTCCTACTGGGAACTCTGTGAAACCTTGCCACCCCCGAGTTGACAATCGAAGATGGATGCCCCCAGTGTGAACAGTTATTTAGCTCCTGTAATAATCAATTTATTTGCACTTCTGACTGGGGTGTGTCGCTCTAGATCAGCTGTATACATCGTATTGTTAGACTTATATTTACAAAAATGCTGCCACAGTGATAATCACATTCTTCATGTGATAATTGTGAACAACGATGCAGGGCGTGCTAACAACAGCTAACAATAGCCAGGTAGATCAGCATGTTTTTTTTCCGACTTCAACTGGAACGCCGATAAGTGGGAGATGATGTCACTCCCAGTTCCGAGGTTACTGGAACTCGGCGTTACGACAGTCGCCGCTCGTGCTCATTGGTAGCAGAGTCTTTACGTTGCCGGTAATAGATTCTCCTCACAGTCCCTTTAAGGTTTTTGTACGATTTAAATCCACACTTTAGTTGTTTTGGATTTTTTCTTTCTAAGAAGTGAAATTGCACTTATTCATTTTGCCTTCAAGCTGGTTGATTTAAGTAATTGAAGAAATGTCTCTTGTTCATTGACCTTAAGCTAATGCCTAACCAGTGTACAGTAAAATAACTCAGAATTACAAAACAAGAGTTCAGTAACAAGGCTTTTTCTATGTGCGAACTATGGTGCGCTCTGTTTATCTTTACTGTCACATTATCCGTGCACAGAATTCTGATTATTTGGGACTTGAGTCTATTCAAACCAGGCAATAAGCAGGTTGGATGAAGGACTCTCTCACCCCATGCAGTTTCTAACTGAGAAGCCAATGAAACAGGGGAATAAGTCCAAGTATAAATTTTGGTCCTTGGTTTTTGCGCAGGGAGACACCCTGGTATTACTCACCACAGATCATCTGTCATTTAGAGGCATGCTTTTTTTCTCAAACCAATGTGCTGAAATCTTTTTGTCATGTCAGTAACTTCTGTTTGTTCATGACCCGCTGCTCTGATGTAAATTAAAAATGTTATCAGACACAATTGCTGGTATTTGATTTAAGGACTTTCTTTCTTTTTTCTCTGCCTCGTGCTGTAGATGAGCGATGTAGCAGCAGGTGGAGCAACAGTATTTCCAGATGTTGGTGCAGCAGTGTGGCCCCAAAAGGTAACTTCATGTCAATGAGAACCGATTTCAATAAATCATTCCTGACTTGAAGCATTAATGATTTTTACCCGAATTGCAAATGTAATACATATAGATTGTGATTATGATTCAAAAACATACTGGTATGCTGAAACCAGTTTTATACCATTGTAATGTTGTTAATACCCAACATCCTAATATTTCTGCTGTCAGAGCCTTTGTTCTCATAAGCCAGGTTATTTTAAATAATAAGTCACTATTTTTATGTTTGGTAGTATCGTAAAGTAAAGAACCTCGATGATCTTCAGTCATATTTGCAGCCAAAAAAGAGAAAGTATTTTCAGAAATGCGTAAATAATGGAGGACACAAAGTGAGACTTTCCTACAGTGTGAGGGAGTTTTCTGGCATTTTTACAGCAAGGTAACTAAAATAATAAATTCTCCAATCATGGGCTTCTTTTAATTTTATTTTTGCTTCTGTCGTATCCCCCAGGTGTACGTTTGAGATCAAAAATGTTTGCGTCCTTTCTCATTATTGAAAATATAACAGTATACTTTGAAGCGTAATGTATTCAGTTTCTCATCACTGACCATTACTCTTCTTTATTTAGAGCAAATACAGATCAAAAATACCAAAAAGCGGTAAAGTGAGATTTGTTTTTACCTCTTGGTTAGAAACACATTTTTGTGGACAATATAAAGCTTTAAAGAACATTTCTCTGTAAGCAAGCACTTTATGCTTTCAGCAATGACCAATGTTTGTTCCGTAAAGGTTTTTAGATTTTAAAAACTTGATGGAATTTTTGCCCAGGGATTTGTTTTCAAAACTTCTTTTTTAATTCAAACCATCTTGAAGGGTTTCCACTCCAGCTGCAAAGGGATGCATGAAATTATTGGCACAGTAGCTGCGTCGGCAGATGTGAACATTTCTGCCAACATTCACAGCTGCTTTTTATCGGCGGAACATGAAGATTGTGTTTAGTTTTAAGAAAAGCCTCAAGAGCTCAGCTCAAGTTTCTTTTTTAATTGTCATTCTTTAATTTTAACCCTGATGTCAAAGGCTGAAACTATGTTACGTTTTGCTTTGAAAAAGAATGTTTTTTTGTTTGTTTAATTTCAGCACACTGTCTAGACTGTCTCTGGAAACCTTTGCTTTACTAGAAGAACAGATTTTTTTTTAAATACTATAATCTAGCCACAATCTTTCAGCAGGTTTTTATAGTGCTGCTTTGAGCTCCCATAAAGATGGATGAAGCTCAATTTTAAGGTTTCTGTTAAAAGTGAGTGCACTTCATGTACATGCCTTCCAAACAAATTTTTCTCAGTTTTTCCAGTAACAAATATATTTGATATAAAATGTCATTTATTGAAGAATGAAATGCTGTTTATCTTATTTTTAGTCTTTACTTAAAAATAAATAGACTGCCACAGTAATTGATTCACATGCCAGAACTTGGCTCCAGGTAACCTGGAACCAGCACAGTGGGCTAGGGCTCCAAGAAACAAAACTTAAACCAATTAAAGCAAACACTAAGAATACTTTTATATTGGAAACAGATCAGCTACAATGGGTTTAAAAATCTACATATCATAAGTAGCAGATTTAAAACCTCCTCTGTCCTGATAGCTGATGCCGTGTTGTCTGATGTTGGATGTGTTGCAGGGCACTGCAGTGTTCTGGTACAATTTGTTTGCCAGTGGAGAGGGAGACTACAGCACCCGGCATGCAGCGTGTCCAGTGTTGGTTGGCAACAAGTGGGGTGAGCCTTTGTTTAAATTATCAATAGAGCTTAACTTTAAGAAGATGCTTGTTAAAAAGAAACAAATTTACCCTGAGTCATTTTAACAAAGAGTCTGCCATGAAAGAAAAACACAAGAACTCAAAACTAAATATTTTGTGGGACTTTTCCACCATGTGGTATCTGCTGGACTTAGCTTGACTTTACTTGGTTGTGTCCCATGAGGGATTGTACCTAGTACTTTGGAACAGTTTTTGGATGACTTCCAGCGGTGTTCCAAGTGAGCTGGGCCCAGATTAAACCTGCATGGAGACACTGCTGACCTCTGCATGGTTGGAGTATCACCATGAGTCAGGGGGATTGAAGTAGAAATGAAAATGCCCTCCTCTGTCTTTGGGACAAAATTCATCTCCTAACTGTGACAAAAAGCCACACAGGGCTGAAGGCTGGACCACCTCTGTGTCCTCGTTCTTGTGAGGATGTCAGCACAGTGCAGTAGTATTCAAACCATGCAGAGTTGAGTCGAGTAGATATCACAAATGGAGAAGCCCCATCTAAGTGATTTCTGACATTCACATGAACTCTTGGTCTTTTTCAACCTCCAGTATCAAACAAATGGATCCATGAACGAGGTCAGGAGTGGCGGCGACCTTGCAGCTTAAATGAAACAGATTGATTCATCAACTCCCCCGCTCCTCTCTCCTCTCCTTCCTTGTGAACTCTACTCAAGACTACAGATGACTCCTGCATACACACACACACACAAATACACAGATAGAGGGGTTCAGGTGGCTCCTTCACACTCCTCAGGGAGTCCTCCTCTCCCTTCAGCTGTTACACTCAAAGCCCAGACGTTGTTTTGGTTAATGTCGAGACTCTGGACAGTATTAGTATTGCCGTGACAGGTTAGGTATTCCTTAGTTTGTTGGATGTTTTGGAGAAACGCTCCTGCCCTTTTCACGCTCTAATGTTTACTGTGATTGCACTCTTTATGAACTGTAACTTTGTGGTGACGTTAGCCCTCAGTATTGTCTTTAAGGACCCACCAGTTGAACTTTTAAGGCAGTTTTCTTATGTATGGATTGTTTTCATTTGATCAACAGAGCACATCTGCCTGTGTTTTCAAGGATTTCTTTTACATTTTTAAGCTTTAATATCAGCAGAGTTGAAGCTCCTGTGATGAACTTTGACTTTGCGTTGATTTGAAAACCCCATAGACAAAAAGAAGCCCTAAGTTTTGTTTTATTTATGCCAAAAAAAGCTTCCTTTTTAAAAGAATACACATCACTCCCTGCTCTCTTTTAATCCTCAAAACTCCAAACCATTTCTCCTTATTTTGGTCCCCCTATGCTTGTTCTTGGAATAAATAAGCATGGGCTATCAGAATATTTGTGCTTGTATTGATGCTATTTTTATGTCTTGAAAGTTGTTTGGCCAAAAGAAAAAAAAGTAAAAGAACAGAATATAAATCTCACCGGACTTTCTACAAATCACATGATGTGTAATGAATATGTCTTTTTACAGTTCTAAACACAGTTCACTCAAGCCTTTGCAAAAAAAATTAGTACACTAAGAGACTCGGCGAAATGTGTTCAAATGTAACTGTCCCTCTCAGAGATTTTCTTTTTTTTTTTTTTTAAATGTATTTTTTTAAGTATCAATCTTGGATGCATTATTCATGTAAAAGTTTCTCTTGTAGAGAAAACAGGAGAAGAGGAAAATGAGTGCATCCCAGAGGTATAAGTATCAATCTTGGATGCATTATTCATTTAAAAGTTTCTCTTGTAGAGGAAACAGGAGAAGAGGAAAATGAGTGCATCCGATTGTGCCTCATAATAAACAGTAAGTTGTCATTTTCTCATAGTGTCAAAATAGATGCACGCGTAATCTAAGAAATTGTGATTAAAATATCACCGGATGTGGATATTTTTTTCTGCTGTGGATCCACAAATGCAAAATTTGTAAAACAGAGCAGTGCACTTGAAGGCTGAAAATTGTTTGAGAAGGGGTGTTTTTGGCTTGAAGCTTTTTTTTTAATACACAAAAGAGTGATGCTCCAAGCACATTTGTGCACATCAAGATCCTTATTTTGGCTCTACGGGTAAAAGTAAACAATGTCAGTGATACTGCTCAGAGGTGCTGGTGTTCTTATGGAGTTAAAATGGTTAGTGATCAAATACATAACTTACTAGAATGAGTGAAAATGGTTGTTCAGGTATTTTGTTATTCAAAGCCCTCCTGGCACCAACCCTGCCTCAGAGATATTTTTAAATAAATTATTTACCAGGAGATAATTAATCCTCCTGCTGGTCATTTTGTCTGCCTTTGTCAGAGCCCTCCAAAAAACTTCTCACAGGAGCTTTAAAATCCAGTCTTTTTCTTTAGGTCCTTTTTCAGAGACGTTTCTTTGCTTGATTTCAACCCAAGTTATGAAACAGATTCTACTTTCTGTATTTGCTTATTTCATCCATCTGTTTTAAAAATAACTCCTCCTCTGAAAACATATTAAGTGCTCTGTGGAAGGAATGAAAGGAATCTAAGTACATAAATTAGAAAGACACAAAGTGGAACATCCGACCATGGTCCAACATAGGGCAGGCTGGAAAAAAAGAAACCTGAAAGTTGATCGTCTTTCTAGCTCACATGTTCTCTCCCGGGCTGCCTTGATGCCATAGTGTTTGTTCAAAGTTATCTGAAAGGTGACGTTATGGCATACTGTACGTAAACAAGCAATACATACATCTTTACCCAGACACCACACACACGTTTGTATTTTGCATAGAATTAATGTTTTTGGTCATATTTAGATTTTTCTTATGGCTGTCCAAGTGTTGTGGACAATAAATGACGCAAAACAAGCAAGAGCAGCAAAGAATCAACAGTACCTGGAGTTTGATAGTGGAGGAGTGGTGTGACGCACCACGTTGTGCCTTGACTGATTGAAATGCCTTTTTTCTCTGATTTTAGTCGAACGTCTTAAGTTGGCTTGTGTTTTTTTCAGTGAAAGAATTTATGGGTTTTCCAAGGAAGAACTTTATTTATATTTCCCAAGCAAAGTTTGTGTTGTTTTTTTTTTTTTTGGAATAAAGGTCTGCAATTTTCTACAATAAAGACTGTTTTATTTATGTCAAGTAAATAAATTGTCCTGTGTACTGTGTGAATGGGTTGTGTGAGAGGCTGTCACAATTTTTAAAATAGCTTTTATTTTATTTCATTTAGATTTTGAATTTGCACTTTGCTTGTTTTACGTGGTATTTTTTCCTTTTTTGTTGTTTTCATTATTTATTTTTTAACGAGTATGCATTTTTTGTTTGTTTTTTTTTGTTTCCCCTTTTCACACGTGTACTCGTTTTAGGGTTTTGCCTTACATATTGGTTTATTCGTTTTATTTATTATTATTACTTAATTATTCAATTTATTAATTTTGCTTGAACCAACTGATGGAAGGGAGATGAGTATGATGAAGCAAGGAGGTAATTTTCTGGTCATTTTTTTCTGAAATTATTTGAAAAATTTGAGAGATGCATGGGGGAAGAGGACGTGATTCTATGAACATTTATGGTCTTTGGCAGAAATGAAGAACATCTATCCATAATTTAATTTTGTAACTCTTGTTAAATTATTTTTGGATCGTCTCATTCAGCACAAGGCTGAATGAGACAGACTAAAGATTATTATTGAAAATAAATACTTTTATGCTGCGCCTTCGTTGAGATACCTTGTTGCGATGGTAGCTCACATCTGTTGGTGTAATGCTATGTATGTAGGCTAACCCGAAAAATAACTGGATGGGAGAATATCTTCAGCTTTTTCTAGTTTTTATGAAGTTAAACACTTATTAAAGCTATACTCTGAAGTTCTATCGACAAATTTGAGAAATTTCCTGATTTTTTATTTTATTTTATTTTATTTTTTTTGTCGTGTGAAAATGTAGCAGTGCCTTGCAAAAAAATCCTTATTACCTTGCTTGTGCATAACATACTTTCTTAAAAAATAACTCTACCTTTGTCACCCAAACACAATCACAATGTTTCCTTGTTTAATTTACGCAAAGCAGTGGGCTGCTGCTTCCTGGAACAAAACAAAACCTTCCTTTCTCATTAAACATAGAAAAATCTTAAGGACTAGAACGAAAGAAATGCCATTTGCTGTCCTTGTCCTATTTCTTTAATTAGGGATGCACAATAATATCAGTACAATATTGGTATAGGATTGGTTTGGTTTAAGGTGTGCCTTGGACACACCTTAAACCAAACCGAACACGCAGGGCACACCAATTTCATATACATGGGAAAAAAAGCCTTCTTATAGCAGGTTATATTATCTTTGTGCCATATAATATCTATATACTTTACATATTTATTTTAATACTCTGCACTACAATATAAATCTTTGAGGAAGGTGCATATTTATATCCAGCGTAAATCTAAAACTTATTTATTAGAAGCTGTAAAGCTGTATTTACACAATTTGGTATTTATGGTTTTAAATCTGCCTTGCCACACAGTTTGAGAACCACTGGTATGGGTAGATGACATCCTGACAGGTCGTTACTAGTACAATGAAGAAGTTTCTTGCCGATATTTATGTCCTATAGGTCAACCAAATGTAACCCAGAATTGGCTGCAATAATGGCAGAATATATGCATGTGCCACCTTATTATCACTAAAAACTACATTTAAAAAAAATCAAAATGATCATTTAGTAGAGAATAAAGCATAATTTTCTGATTTCATAGCTTTTCTAGCACAAATGAGGATAAATTAATGAAGTAGGTTCATTTTAGTAAAGTAGGGTCTTTGAAATCTTAACCAGTATTGGTACTGACGATAATGAGACAAAAAAAATATAGGCATATCAGATTTCAGCAAAAAACAACATACTGTGCATCCCTACTGTAAACTCATGATGAGAAAGCAAATATGTTCCTATAATTATAATGATTAATAATAATCATAAAATAACAATAGTAGTGCTATTAGTAAATGCCAAAAGAATATTCAAACCCCCCTGATCCAATCATCATACAGAATATTCGATACCATCATGAGTTCATATCTGTTTTATTCGACGTATGTGTTTTAAAATGACACTGTCCGTTCTCCCTCTGCTTCACTTTGGCTGTAACAGCCCTGCGGCCTGTCTGTGAGGTATGATGGGGATTTGGGGGGCAGGTATGAAGGGTGTCACGTGACCCTCCAATACTAATGATACTGTCGCTTGTTCATCTGTGGCAACCGGGGCCAGACGTCTGTCAGGTCGGCAGGACAAGGGCAAGCGTGACGGAGTGAGGCAGAGAGACAGCAGCAGAAGCAGCAGCTCGGAGAGGAAGAGGACAAAGTCAGGAAACTAACAAGCTCTCAACGCTACAGCTCGCGCAGCTCTCCGTCTCCCAGGGCAACAAGCAGTCTGATTTTTGGGGTAACAGAAAGTAACAACCATGATGATGACCCAGGTGGAGACCACGGTCGTACACTACAGTAATGGCTACGAGGATGAGTATATGATGCAGGAGGATGAGTGGGACAGGGACATGCTGCTGGACCCTGCCTGGGAACAACAGCAGAGGAAGGTAAGTAAAAAAAACCAAACATTTTGTGTAAAAACACCACGAACTTTTTTTACTCTTAGTACAAGGGGCAAAGATTTGTGTTAAGTATCTACGTACCTGGCATAGCTTCAGAGGATATTTAGTTTTTAAGTAGTTAATGAATGACGATTTATCATTGTTACTACAGTGAAATACATTATGCCATGTACTAAACTTGAAGTCAACTTTACTTGAGATACGGAGAAGCGCTTCCGGTGGGTTCTTTCAAAATAAAACATCTGATGACGGATGTAACGCAGTGATTTTCAGTCCATTTTTATCAAAGGCATCTCCAAAATGAGGCCAGTCTCAAAACAAACCATGCTCGTATTCATGGGAAATCAAATCTTTGACACTTGTTCCATATCAGTCTGTAAATAATCACTTGTCTACTAATGCCTGTTATAATTTGTCAATCAAATGTATTCTCGTTGACCATATAGTTGCATGGTTATTCGAAAAAACAGTTAAGACTAACAAATTCATTTTTTATTTCAACTTGGCAGGTCAGTTTCAAATTTAGATTACTCAATGAACTATAGAGGACTGTTTATTAGATTGTTAAGGTCTTAGAAACCAAAGCTGAGTTAAAAATACTTTATTAGTAGTGATGGAAGAAACTGAAAACTCATTAATTACTTTTTGTTTAGTTGTATTAATAACTTTTGAATAATTTCCAAGGCACACCCAGACTTGTCCTGCCTCACCATTTGAGAACAACTGACGTAACATTTCTGGGCATAAGTATGACAGGTGGGAATGCTAAATCAAAAGTGTAGTTTAGTGGAGGCAAACCTCTCCTTTCTTGTTTTTCAACTCCTTTGAAAGCTACTAAAGAACTTTAAGAGCTTTGGCCCCGAAATTTTCTGCTGTTTGCCTAACATGAAAGCAAATATGGAGGAGGGAGGAATATTTGTTGGCAAGCAATGGGAAAACTTTTAGAGTTTGGGTGAAAAAATAGTATGCTGTTTAGGAAGTTTGTCCATCCATTTTTAGGGCTTTTGATAAATTTTGGTATTTTAGTTAACACATACCAGCCCACACACACATACACACCATTCCATTACCTCTAATAGACACTGCCTCAGAAGATAAGTCTGAACAAGAGGCTTGGGGAATTTCCATAACAGGGGGCCTGACATTTCCTTGGAGTTGTATTTTTTTGTTTAAAGTGACTACTTGCAGGTGTCAAATCACAGAAATTAGGAAGTTAAAGTGCTCCAAGGGATTTTGTGGCAAGTTATTGTCAAAATTTTAGAGAACTGCCATATCTTGCCGTATTTACAAACCTGTAAGGAAATTCCTGGATCCACAACAAGATTGAGATCACCACCAAAATTGAATTTCTTTTCAGTTGTGCCATGATTTACATTCTCTGACAATTTATCAAAATCCATTGAGAGCTCAGTTTGTTTGTTTTTTGTGAAAACATGGAAAACTGCCTTATTTTGCAATGTTAACAAATCCTTGAAAAAAGAACCTGTACCAGCATCCAATCAAACTGATTTGGTCTTCGGCTCATCCAGCCTGTTCTGAAAATTTGATCAAATTATGTTCTCAACAAATTCTGTTTATAACTTGCAATCAAAATAACAAATGCTTGCAAAAACATCATGTCAGAGGAAATTAGCATAATGTAATCTAATGAGCTCAACACATTTTTATGCACGTTACTGTGCATTCACAGATTATGAAGTGCATTGTAGTTACATTTTTGTTCGCAGTTTTGACAAATGCATAAACTTGAATTTTACATTGGCATACAGCTATTTGTAGCTTTTTTTCTTGGAAATATTGCTATTTGTTAATGTTTATATGTATAATTCCGTCATATTTTCTTTGAGAACATCCATTTTGATTGTGTTTAAATGATAGTAGTAGGGGGGGCCGTCAGTTGCGCACCCCTGACCCATTACCTTTTGAATCAGGGAAGTTTATTTTGAAGGACAGCGCTACCGCACTTCCGGAAGAATCCTTCGCGCGCTGTTTCCTTCACTGAGCCGGGGTCCCTGGGTGTTTGCCTTGACGGACGGATGCAGTGGGTACCAGCTAACAATAGCTCAGCCCTCCAGCGGCTCCGCAGACTGATACGCGCGGAATGCGAGCTGTCAACAGATGCTTCTAACACATGATGACGCTCTTGGGATTAGAATGGACGCTGCATCTAATTTTAACCTCGGGACCAAAAGGCATTATAGTAGGGTTAATCCAGTGTCCTTGGTACGGAATTCTTTTGTTTATAGAAACCATGCAGAAATATTGTACCAGCATCGGCTCCACTCGATATAGCCCACAGCCTCCCACACTGTCAGTTGGTTTTAGGGCTTTAAGAGTGGGCCTGAGCCTTAAACTGTAACTCTTGGCACAACTGGGGACCATCAAGTTTAGGCCCATAACCTCCTGTGGCCTCAACAGGGATGACAGAACTGAGTATTTTTGGTGACACAAGGCAGTAAGTAACACTACAGTCATGTAACCAATCTACACAGGGCAACATACAGCAGTGTTTCCTTGTTTAACAGGTTATAATTTGGAGCTCCATGAGCTCATTAGAGAGCAGCTGCTCAGAAGTACTTAACTGTTAAAAGATGGGTGCATGCACAGGTTTTCCCCTGGCAGCCTCTGTGTTTTACACCATACATGTCTGCTGGCTTTTGTCAGTGATCATCATTTTTATCCCCCCCTTCTGACCCGAGGAAGTGACATCTTTAGTTCACATGTCCTTGAATAACATGCTAGATACAATATTTTTTGAAATTTTTATTATTGAATTAGGAAGGTATTTTAACATAACACAAGGACAGGGGTGTCAGAAAGTACCAGTGCACCAATATATCATATTTTGTGGCGCAAAGCTGTATCAATATTTTAAACTGCAATATTGTTTTTCTACCCACTTCAAGGAGGTTTTTGCTTTAGCCGGTGTTTGTTTAGTTTGTCAAAAAGAAAGTTGTGAACTGACATTAAGACAATTTTCAAGGAATGTTGGTCATGGTAGAGGTGATTAGATTTTGGTGGTGATCTGAATCCGGATCCAGGTATTTTTTGAAGGAATTGTTAACTTAGATAGGGCAAATAATGTCATTTAGTGCTCTCAGGCCACTTCTTGATAATTAATAATTATTGGAAATTTGTTTTGTCCTATAGTTCAGCCTCTACTTAGAAGCAGGCTTCAAAACATCACATTTTTGTCTCTTATTACATTCATTGTCACTATTTCTGTCTTGGGGATGAACAACAAAGTTTATTTTTTTGAAGATATCATACTTAACAATAACACTGAATAAAAGCTATATGTTTTAGACATATGATACTGTATAATATCAAAACCTAGACTTAATGAATAGCGATATATAGCCCTGCCTGCAAAACAGAATTACATTTTCACCCCTGTTAACTGACATGTCGTATCTACAGATTCTCGCCAATACACCCCCCCAATAAGTATAGCATCAGTATATACAAAGAAAAAGCACAACAGCCAGTTAGTGTGACATAATATTAAAACAACACATACAATATTGTATGTAAATGTAAATACAAACTAGAAGTGCTCAGTCAGAACTAAACTCCGCCAAGGCTTTTTAAGCTTAACATGCATGTACCCCTGATCCAGACTAAGGTCCAGACTAAAATATCACATAAACCCACATAATGTCCATCTGCATTAACTTCCAAAGGCATAACTGACTTTATTAGCCAAGTTATAAGGTAAAATGTTGAAAACTGCCATATCTTATAATGTCAACAAATCATAAAAATATATCCTGGATCCAGGTGCGAAACGTCGCCAACATTTAATCACTCTGTCCTTGGATCATAACCAACATTCTCTGATAATTCCATCAAATCCTTGGACTTTGGGATGGCAGCTTGGTGAAGTGATAGCAGCCACACGTGAGTCACATATTGAGATACTTGTCTCGTGTGGGTGGCCTTGGTTTGGATCTAGTCTGAGGCCCTTTTACAATGAATCTTCTCCTGCTTTCTAATTCTATCCATTGTCTTACCTCTGTCAAGAACAAGGCAGAAAAAATCCTAAATTAATTAAAAAATTACACAAAAAAAGAAAAGCATATGACGGTGAAAACATTGCCTCCTTGGTGGAGGAAATTAGGAATGTGCCCGTGTATTTGTTTAACATGATAATGGCAGCCCCTGTAACCATCTGGAACTAAATGTTGAAACAGCATCAGCAGTGGTGTCTTCGGGTGCCCTGATTTTTATTTTAAATATAGGTGTTGATATTTCTCCTCTTGAACTTCTGTATGTCAGAGCAAAACTATACGTCATTAAATTAATTTAGTTTAATTAAATCTAATGTTAAGCAAAGCCAGGATGCAGCTGACTTATTAAACCATAGCAGCAGCTATGGACACATTCTTTGTTGGGTATCTGATGAAGACTTTTGGCCTTTTAAATGTATTGCCTGACACATAAAATGATGGCTACTGCCCAATCAACTATGCTCTGGCAGGCTGTTGTTGGCACTAAAAGTGCATACACGTTAAAGAATTAAGAACAAAAAGTAAAATGAAAGGATAATGGATGAAGAAAATATTTCTGCCTCAGGTCTTTGTCATTCTTTTTCTGTCCTGCTGGACATAACTGACTGGCCTCTGACCCAGTGGGGCCTCAAAGGTCTCAGCCACTTTATGGAGAGGGTTGGTCCTCTCTGGACATGATTCATTATTATTTTTAGCTTTAATCGTCATTGGTTAGTAGTGCTGGACAGGAGGGTGGGGTGGTGTGGCTTGAAAAGCAGGCAGGGTTCTTGAACTGTGGTTGAGTCAAATTTAGAGAACTGTTTGGCCACATTTTGATCAAGGTGAACAAAAGTTTATTGTCACACGCCCTTTGACTCAACTGAAATGGTGTTTAAAGTAAACCCTGTAACCGCGGTTTTACACTGGCAAGAATGTGTTCAAATTAGTGAATCATAACATAATGTCTTAATGCACACACATGATTGTTACAGTTGACAGTTGCTCACTTAAACAGTACAGAAACATTGAAGTCAAATTGACAGCTAGGTTAAAGGGAAAAGTCACCTTGTCAGCTGCTTCTGCTGGTGTTCAGTCCTCCTCCTCTTCCAGAAGCAGTTGTGTTTAATTCTATCAGACATTGTCCCAAGTCCATCAGATCCAAATAGTAAACATTGTTGAGTTTCATAGCACAATTCAAAGTGCCTTTACAGTGACATGGCCCTGTTAACTTACACCTCGAGACATTCATCAGACATTCACATGAGAGGCTGAAACATCTGTGCTGATTCATGCTGCAATATGGAAAGATGCACATAGGGCTGGGTATTTCCAGCAACCTCACGATACGATATGTGTCCTGATACTGAGGTCACCGTACGATACGTATCCCGATACACATAAATTGTGAACATTGACTACACTGTTCACAAAATTCTGGACAAGTTTTGTTTTTTATTACAAGAAGAAAAAGAACAAGCATGAGTTTTAAATGATTCTGTAACTTTAAAAAAATTCAAATTCAGGTCCTTAAAGATGGTAGATCTAAAATCAAATTTTGAACATGTGCTTCATCATGTAGCTTGGCTCCTACTTTGAAATGTGCCATTGTTAACATTACCCAAAGTGTACTGACAACAACTGCCAAAACATTGAGGCCGTATCGATTCTGTAGAATCCGTATCGATACATGTATCCCCAAGGAGTGCATGGCGATATTTTGGACAGGCACAGGCCTAGATGCACACAAGATGGCCCATGCCAAGTAGACACTTTGTCAGAGACACTTTGGCAGCACTACAGTCTCTCGCTAAACCTCATGCGCCTCTCTCCATCATCATGCTGCTGTTACTACCTCTGGAGACGGAGCAAATGTGGTGATCACTTGTTACCCTCATTCCGACTCTGTGATGCTCACAGTCGAGGCAAAATATCACAGTTTCATAAAGCTACTCTTGAAACTAAAGAGTGAATTGGGCTCATTTTAAAACAAAGAGTGTAAAAGCTAGTTAGTCAATAGTACCAGTAAAACCAAGCTCTATCTATAAAGAGCTACAAACAGCGACTCAACAACTTTTGGACAAAAGTGTTCCTGTTCTCTGGGAGCTCCTCTTGTCAAAGAAATTCATTTGTAAAAGCTTCACAAACTTAATGCTCATATTCACGTTCGTTAGTCCATGTTAGTTGTACAGTCTGTTTCTTTAGCTGGTGTGCAACACTGGTCAGCTATAAGGAGGCAGGGAGGGTTCAGCATCTTTAGCCTTGATCCTCGGTGAAGAGTACCTAAGTGAAGCACCAAAATCTGTGTTGACATTTGGTTATTTAATTTGAGCTGTGTCATTTCTTAAAATGTCATTAGAAATAATCAGCTTCTTAAGATGGAGCTTTGAGAAAATGTCTCTCTACAATGTCATGAATATAAAAGCGGTAGTTGTTATTATGTTTACTCCTTGTACATACAGAAGACATGGTACACAGAGCCCCTGTTGAAGGTGGAAATGAATCCATCAACTTCTGTACTAAAAGAAGTGATGCTCTGATGCATCTGTTGAAATTTGGTCAATTTGGCCATTTTAACAAACCTCAATCACTGGCTAATAACAAAGCTGAGCAGACGTCAACTGTGGATTTTATGTCACATCAACTGAGTGGTTGCATCAAAAACACCAAACTGCTGATTAAAGATGCTATGAGGAGTTATTAAGTAATTACAAAAAAGTCTCACTTTTAGATATACGCCTGATCAAAATACACACTTTAAGATGAGTTTTATAGCATCAAAATAGGTTATCTAAAAATGCCATTCCTTAGCTTCGTGGTCGGGTCGGACAGCTGGCTACAAAACTATGATAATAAGTTTTCCAAAAATTGCTTGTTGTCACACATCAAAAACTACCGCTACATAACTAGAAAGAGATACATTACCTCGTCACTTTGCATCCTGTAAGTTGTTGAAAAAAGAAGATGTAAAGCAATGCAGAGTTCTGAGGACAGTCCAAGCTGCATTTATTATAGCATCACAACAAATACACGCTTTGGCTTGGGTCACGTCTTTTGGTGCGTTCCAGTTGTAGTCAGAAGTAGGAATTCGGGGTTATGAGCAGGAAACTGAAACTGGAACATTCCCCGAAGTTGGAATTTCCTACTGAGAACTCGGTGAAACCTCGCCACCCCTGAGTTAACAATCGAAGATGGATGCCCCCAGTGTGAGCAGTTATTTAGCTCCTGTAATAATCAATTTATTTGCACTTCACAGCTGTATACATCGTATTGTGACACTTATATTTACAAAAATGCTGCCATAGTGATAATCACATTCTTTATACAACAACGCAGGGTGTGCTAACAACAGCTAACAACAGCCTGGTAGATCGGCATGCTTTTTTCCAACTTCAACTGGAACGCCGATAAGTCGGAGATGATGTCACTCCCATTTCCGAGGTTACTGGAACGCAGCGTTACGACAGTAGCAGAGTCTTAATGTCGCCGGAAACAGATTCTCCTCATGGCACCTTTAAGGAAAAAAAAAATCCTTGTGGGCATTTTTGTTTGGTATTGTATAACAGCAACAACCAATTTATACAAATAATATATGAACAAACTTACAACACTGCTATCAACAGTTGGCTCAGCTGATGATTCAAACATTTGCATTGCTAATAACCATTGAACAGTCTTACTAGTTAATGACTGAAGCCTGTCCTAATGTATTAATTCACTTTTCCAAGGTGGCTATGGTTTTGCAGGCATTAGTTTGTCTGTTTGTTCGTTAGCAAGATTCCGCAAAAACTACTGGATGGATTTTGCTGAAATTTTCAATATTGTAATGGCCCAACTTAAAAATAATCAGATTTTGGTGGTGATACAGATAATCACCATTAGTGAACAATTATTTTTGCTCAATAACAGTCCAACTAAAATGATATCAACATGATTCTGAGTGCTAGCTACTGGTTTTTAGGGTCAATGAAGCTTATTATGATGGTAACTTCATCATCTGTCTATTGCTTATAGATGTAACAGCAATATGTCAGTTACCTTGGTGTAGGTTCGTGCTTTGTAGTTCTAAAAGTGACAGTTGACATTTAGAGACATTGACAGACATATTCATCCATTCTGGTGGCATAGCCATCAACAGATTTGGATTTCTGACTTTGTTTCCATATCCATTCCTGCCTGTCTTCATACCAAAGCATAGTAACAAGTGTGACCTGGAAGAGCTGCATACATGTACCATGATAAAGCTGTCACCTTGCAGCTGTAACCAATCACACTATAAGTGGCGAAGTAGTGACAAAGAGTGACGTGAAGGGAAAACTTGCTCTGCGTCCATGTGACATTTCCGTTCATGTTGACATGGCGAGACGTTTTGACGTTTTCCTGCCCGCCTCTTATCCTGAGGCACTGCAGAGTGGTCTAAATTTAACGCCTTATATCGGTCGGAATGTGCTCTGTGGTCGGCTCCGAGCTTTCATCCCTTCTGTGCTGAGCGCCCGTGAACTCTGCTAGTCGCTATTGAAAGGTGATATAAAAAGAGAAGACAATGATCCTGCCTTAACCTGATTTACAGTACTTCAGTGACACATTCAGGGTTTGTTTGTGCTTATTGTTCGAAAGCTTTAGAAGGAGGAAAAAGTTGTAACTTGACACTGAGAGGTCAGTGAAGGTTAATCTGAAAATGTGGCAGTGGTCATTTAGGTCAACGTGTATTTGGTTTTCTCTTTCGATGAAGACTTGTTAAGCTGTTAGCTGTCTCAGTTTGTTATGGTCTACCTCACATAAATTCCATGTTTAAACAATGAAAAATGGCTCAATGTAGTGAAAGAAAGATGTGCTTTAAGCACATTGTATTGGCTATGTCTTCTTTCTTTTTCTTTTTTCCAACTTTTATTTGTCATCTGGTTTCTAAAGTTTTGTAAAGGCTTTTGCAAAGTAAATCAACTAAATGTGACAATGATCTGTTGGCTGTGATTTGCCTCTCTTAACGCAAGCTAAGCCATGGTGTGACAGCAACCATCACAAAGCTCTAGAAAATAGAATGTCGAAAAATATAACATCTTTTATGGGGAGAACTCACGTCCACTGTGGTAGAGTTCTCAATTGGCAAAAGTTGAGCTATTTGTATGGATTTTCTTGAAAAAAAGAAAAAGCTAATTCCCAATTTTTCACTTAAGGACAGACTTTTTTTCTTTTCTTTTTTTTTTTTTTTTACCAGTGGTTTGATTTGACAGATAATTTGCTGTTAATGAGATTTTAATTGTTAATGAAGGGGAAATCACAAACAAAAGTACTGTAAAGTATAGCCAGGTTAGCTTGTTTATAAGCTTGACAGCTTATTAACATCAAAGATGACAAAATGAACTGAATCAAACCATAATACCCCAGCCAAAGAATGTCGTTGATGCGCCATAACAGATGCTGCCATACTGTACATTTCATCTCAACTGAACTCTTGCACAACCTAGTAACTCAGAAAGAGGCCATGTTGAGGGGGAATTTAAAGCCACCTAATACAGCGACTCATGTAACCATGTCACTTATGCTGCGGCCTGCCTCAAGTGGACACTCGAGGAACTACAGCGTTGGCACTTTAACATGGCCTCCTTGTCCATTTGATTAATGTTCATCATGTCATGGTCAGCAATAATTAAATATGTGAGTGGAAAATGGAAGGCTGGTCACAGCATGCACTAAAGCTGCCTTTCCTAAACTTCGAGAGCTCGTATGATTCTTCTTTTAGATTTATAGGTCCTTTCACTTTTAACATCCCTCATCAGTGGGTTAGAGCACTTAGGTGAACAAGACAATAAGCCTGTGGCAGCTACATTGCTCCCTCTCCCCCATATTTATGGTGTCAGCAGCTGTCTTAAACATCTTTTTCCCCTGTCCCCGTGACCTACCAGTGTGACATCCTACTATTGCTTCAACATTAGTTTAAGTCCGTTGGGTAGCTGGAGCAAGACTGCAGGCAGTGTATAACTGACTTATTACCTAAGAGTAGACCTCTAAACCAATCAGAGTGGACAAGACTTAGATCGAGAGGACAGCCTTAAAGAGGCAGGAGCTCTTATGAAGCACTATAATGTTTTTGGCTTACCCACTGAAGATATATGGTGAACTTTGATCAAACTACATATTAAATTACATGCACCTATGTTTTCCATCAGACCTTCACAGCCTGGTGTAACTCTCACCTGAGGAAAGCTGGTACTCAAATTGAAAACATAGAGGAGGACTTCAGGAATGGACTGAAACTCATGCTTCTGCTGGAAGTCATCTCTGGTATGTAAACTTAACTCTTGTTTAAAAAAAATGCTTTAGCTCCTTTTGCTGATTTATGACTATTAACCATTTTAAGTCACAACTTCATAACAGTGTTCTTTTCTGTTTGCAGGGGAAAGGTTACCCAAGCCAGACAGAGGAAAGATGCGGTTTCATAAGATTGCGAACGTCAACAAAGCACTGGACTTCATCACAAGCAAAGGAGTGAAGCTTGTCTCTATTGGAGCTGAAGGTAATGAAATACTTTCTGTGTCTACAGTAGACATCTTTTGTAGGCCATCCAATGTTTGGTCAGTTTGGACCAAAAAATGATATCTTGTTATATTTTTACCAGAATGACATTACACAGTATAAATCATATTATTGCAATCTGTATAAAAAGAATGAAAATTAATTATTTTTAGGTAAAATCCAAAAGGGCTGAAAATTAAATGTCGTATAAGCACTTTTACTACTAGCCATCTGCTTATGAATAAAATTAAACTACCAGTTGTTGAAAAAGCATAACACTGACACAACCCCCCCTTAAATGATTGAAATAGATAAAACAGTTATTAATTTCTTGTTCTGCAAGGCACTTTGAAATACCTTTTGTACGAATTGTGCTCAAGAAATAAACTTGCCTTGCTTTGCTTTGCCTTACATTGTGGTAGGCAATTATATAACTGTGAATAACTCTTTCTTTAAACAACCTTGTACTCAGCATGATGTTTGGTATCTTTTTTTTTAACCAGATCAATTAAATAATTTTGTTTGACACCATGTCTCTTCATACACTGATAAACGGTCAATGTATTGCTCAACCTCAGGCCAACTGATTGCAACAGGTTGTATGTCTTTCAGAGATTGTGGATGGAAACGTAAAGATGACCCTTGGAATGATCTGGACTATTATCCTCCGCTTTGCCATTCAGGACATTTCTGTGGAAGGTAAATGTCATGAAATTTTAAGAAAAAAAAAGATTATTGCACAATATGCTCAAAATTTAACCTCCACCAAATGTAGACTTAGTATAACTGGATATGCCATAAATCTAGCACAGATTTACTATGCACATATACATTTGATTTTCTCCTTAGAAACATCTGCTAAGGAAGGTCTTCTTCTGTGGTGTCAGAGGAAGACTGCCCCCTACAGGAATGTCAATGTCCAAAACTTCCATGTCAGGTAACCTGATGAGCACTTTTTGATGAGTCTCTTTAGTTCTTTGGGGAAATACAGTGGTTGGCTGTGTCAGACATCACACACTTCTCAGTATATAGTGCGCTATTTAGTGTACACATAATTAGTTGTGCTACCTAAATTGATTGCATTGATGTACTCTGTAAAGCGTGCTCACTGTATTTAACAATGCATTGTGAAAGTTATTTACAATCAATGGTTAATATCCAAACGATATTAACCATCATGCACTGCAGAGAGGAGAGGTTTTGTGAATGACTAAGGGCAGGTATACTAAAATCTTTAGGCTCTCACTGACTTTAAAAAGAACAAAAGACTAGTAATGCAATTTTTCCTGATTGCAGGAAAAATAAAAAGGTATATGAGGTATTACGTGAAGAAAAGTTTCAGTACTTTAAGAAATGTCTAAGAAGTCTTATTCCTTAGATTGATTTAATATTCTGCAGCCCTTTGTCAGACATGTCTGGGTGCTTAGTCCAATCTTCTCAGTGAGCTCAGATATATGTTGTTTTATGTAGTTATCAATCAGTTATGGATTTGGCTGTTCAACTTCCAATGAAAATAAAAATCAATAGAAGCTGCCAGAGACATAGTTAAGGGTGAAAACATAAAGACAAATTGCTGATCTTTGTACAGGTGAATTAAAGGAGTCCGTATAGGTAGCACATTTTTGGTCAAGAGGCCATACATAGTCGAAAAGCCTAATAAAAGGCACCACCTTCAGCAGAGTGGTTCATAAACATTCACAATCTGCAAATGGGAGAGACTGAGATTAATGTTCAAGAAAATTTGTTGACCATATTTAGTAGATAGAGGTATTATAAAAGTATGTACCAAATATGATGCAATTGGCTTTATAGGGTTAAAAAGTCTAAAATTCTGTATAAAAAAGTTCAAGCCATTCTATTATATCTATTGTTTTTATGGAAAACACCTTTTCTTTAATATAACTTTGCAGTGCAATAGTACTATTGATTATCAAACCTCTGCCATCACTGTTGCATGTTTTGTTTGAGCAGCAGAAATAGAGTCATTGTCAGCAGCTGGAGTAGTGTATGAAGTTGTTATGATCCTCATGAGTGCACCTCTTAGTCCACTGCAGACAGCTCACTATGCAGGGAAAATGGAGTAGAGGATGAGAGTGTGATTTCAGACACAGCCAAGGTCTTCAATGGCAATGTAATCATCGTGATCTCTTACTCTGTCCAGTCCTGGCTTTATCAAAAGGTTGAAAAGTGTCACCACAAACTTGGAAATGTTGTCAATAGAGTGATTGGGTTGATCTGATAGAATTACAGGATATCTGTGTAAGGTTAAGCTTGACTCTGCCCTGACATGTTGGTTCTCTCTGCTCATCGGCCGGTGTAGCTGGAAGGATGGCCTGGCCTTCTGCGCCCTGATTCATAGACACAGACCCGACCTCCTCGACTACTCTAAGCTCAACAAGGTGTCGTGTGGTTTCACTTGTAACCAGGATGCCGTGTTTATCACTAACTGAGTGATTTCCACAAAATTAACACTTCTGTCACAAAGAGACCTAGTGAAAGGTAAACACCCACTGTTTTTCTGCGGCTGGGGGTATGTGTCAGTTTTTGAGGTGCAGGGATATTGAAATGCTGAGATGATGAAACGTGTGCATTTTAGCTCTGGGTAGTTTAAAATACTGGTTTTATTTGTGGTGCTTTTTTGAAAGTATGTGAAATTTTAGTGGCAGCACCTAGTTGTTTACCATATAGGGCTGGGAAATATGGGGAAAATTTCAAAACACAATTTTAAAAGTCAAAATTCTTGGTATGCCTTTCTAAACTTTGCTTCATGATAGATGTGTTGGCATTGAGTGTTTAGTTAATTTGGATTTGATTGTTTTCTTTGTGAATCAGCAAATAGTTGTTGCAATACTGAAAGTCTTAATATTGGTCAACTGAAGTAAAAAAACAAACGATATCAAGAGAGGTTCTGGACACAGTATATTTTGTAATTTTGTTTTTAATTATTACAGATTGCTTGTGGAAAAAAAATTGCATAAATCGTTTGAAAAATGGGCATTGCTTTTATATGAAGGTCATCCAAACTTTCAATATCCTTTTATACTAAATGGGAAATGGACTTGAACTCCTAGCTTTTTCTAATCTTTCTGAAGGCCCAAAGCGCTTTTACACACAGGCGAAATATCCTCACCCGTTCATTCACATATGCCTAACTATGTATGAAGTAATAAATCATTGATCTTTTTAATGAAAGTAGATATCAAAAAGTACATGATATGTATCATGCTTTAGCAAAAAACAGAGAGGTCGCTGTCTAAAACGCACAGTTGTATTGGCAACATTCAGAAAAATACTGTATATTACTTGTCTAAGTATTGGCAATATGTTTTTAAAGATATTTTAGAGTATATTAAGCCTTAACTGAGAGTGAATAGACAGTGTATTGACTCAGAAAGGGGAGCGAAATGAGAGGAGGACACGTGGCTCAGGGCCTCAGGCGAGAATTGGACTTTGGTCAGCCGCAAAATGTGCAAGCCTTTCAGTGCACGTGTTGGTACCCACTCCACCAAACCAGCACCTTTGTGGTGCCAACAAATTTAAGCAATTTTGGCAGTGTGCCGGAGATTCCCGGGGCTGGTTGGTTGTTTGGGGGCTCTGTTTTTGTTGTCTTGGAATCAAGCAGGCACCATCAGTTGCCTATCTAAATATTGTCATTCTTTTGTAAAAAGGTGACAGTACATATTTATCTTATCCATCTTATATCTTTCCCGTCTTTTGAAGGCCCTGACACAAAAATCAAATCGTACACTGCTTTCTTGAAAATAACAATGGCCTTTGGATGAGGAAAAAATAGTTTTCATCATGGATGTGTATGAACATGTGGACCAAATTCCAAAGAAAATTTTCCAACACCTTGCTGAATAGGGCTGTAGTGGCTTACCCTTGTGGTTTGTTTTACAATCATTCAGAAGGTGAAGGGTTTGAGCCCAACTAGGACTGTCACGTGTCCATGTGTCCTTGGGAAAAACACTTACCCCAAGTGCTGCTGCATCTGTGGCATGTAAATGGGTTTGAAAGGATGTGATACTGATTGATAACTGACATAAAGACTCCAACCATCAGTGAGAGTAGTCAAAAAGACTAGAAAAGATCTATCCAAGCTCAAGTCCAGTTACCATTTATATTTATGCCAACGATGGATTAAGGCAGTTTTTCAGGTAAAATTTGGTCCAACCCAATATTAGCAAGCTGTACCTAATGAAGTGGATGATGAGTGTATTACAAATGAACCAAAATGATGAAATTTGCCGGTAATGAATGTCTACATTTATAAAAAAAAACAATGCAGTGTTTCATAGTAATGATATTTTTATGTTTTATCGAAATGAGAGACTTGCAGTAAAAGGAGCTGACTTAATATGGTGTATTATAGATTCTTTGTTCTTACAAAAAAATGTATTGACTTTATATAAACCTGTATTTGCATCAACTGAAATTAGTTTGGAAATATTCACAGATGTGGTCCTGGCAAAAATCAAGTATCATGCTTTACCACTATAAAATGACAAACAACCATTTGGACTAAAAGATAAAACATTGTAGCGTACATTAAATCAACATGTTACTGTTTGGTACTAGTAATCTTTTACTGATTATTGCATTATAACAATACATCTAAATCAATTTTCACATCAGCTACAACAGTTAAAACAGTACTCTTCCTGTATCTGGTTTGAAAACATTTTGATATATTTTAAAAAATGGATATGTATTTACCAGCCCTATTGATTTTGAATTAATGAGGTTGAATGTGGAAAATATTAGTTCAGTTCAGTTCTCACAAGCATATGGCTGTACTTATGTGATTTCCGAGCCACAAACATCCTGAAATCATTTGAACACTGTGGCTTTAATAGATGGCTGTTATCATCAGTGTTTTGAATAAACAGGTGAGGACCTCAGTGAACTATGGTGCTCATTACTCAGTAGCCACAGACAGCTGAAAACCTTCCTGCATTTGCAAGGCGACAGCTTTACTCCAGTAACTCACCCTCTCCTGCCAGAAGGAAGCTGCCATTTTGGTCCGTTGACGGCAAAGCTATTTTGAGGCTTCTCTTCCCACGGTGACTGATCTTAAGGAGTGACTTTTTCATTTGTTTTGGAAACAGAAGCTCTCACTTTTCAGTAGGCAGCGCTCCATCCTGACTTGAAGTTGATCCTGAATAGTCATGGAAACATGAGCCTAGTCCCTGCAGAGCTCTGGCTTAGCCTCGCTGCTGCTATTGTCACGTAGTGTTCCCCCGTTAGAGACTCGTCAAAGACAAGATGATGTCTGTGAAATGGTTTCTGAGGTTTTCTGATGGTTATTTCAGTGTGGGGTTTTCATAATTAGGAAAAAATATTTGTGGGTTCATTTATATGTAACTTACCTGTTTTGAAATGACAGCCTGCTCTGTCAGTCTCAGTAGTCTTTTTCTGTATCAGTTTAAAACACTCACTTACTGAGTGCCATCATTAATGAATGAAAGCACACAGACAACTTTGAAAGCAGGGGAAAAATATATTACATACAGTATATATGACACAATAAAATACAGAAGATGAGAAAGTTTGCCACATGAACAGAGACAAAGTTAAATTCAGGAGTACAGAGTTACTGAAATGCTTGTCTGCACAGACGACTGCACAGGTAACTTTTTGTATCAATCACTCTAAAAAATGTCAAATTTCTGATGGATTGTGGGTTTATTTCAGAGCATAGGGATGTAAAATGACAAAGGCTTGATGACCTCTAGTTTTTCCACTAGACTCCGGGTCTGAAATGAAGCAGAGAAAGTATGATAAATGTTAGCTACAGGTGAAATATGGAAGCAGGAATAAAAGGTAACTGGTCACATTTAATTATTTTATATGTTTACTTCTGCTAAGGAGGTTTTGTTGTTTCTGGTGTTTACCTGTCTGCAAGATAACTCAAAAAGTTAGGAATGGATTTTGATGAAGGTTTCAGGGAATGTTGGTCAATCAAGATGCAGATTCAGGATTTTTTTAAAGACTGTGTTTCCTTTGGGATATAGTACAATTTTCCTCATTTTCCACAATTACTGGGCTGACATTGTAGGGACCACTGGCTTAAGCAAGTGAAGACAAAGCTACTGTAGCCTCATGCGAGGATATACATAAAAGGCATATTAGCAGTCTCAGATCTTATATTTATGAACTTTAAAATTTTCAAGGTGACAATTATTTGGTTTCCGAAGAGTGTTGGCAATGATTGACCAAGTTTTTTTTAGCAGTGGGTTTGATCCAAATGGGCTTGAGGTAAAAAAAATAGAGTCCATGATAAGTAATTCAGATTTGTTAGGCTTCATTTGGAAGAATTTAGAGACATCCAGCCTTTGAGCCTGAACAATTGTAGAGAAAAAAGATAAAGGGTATGTATGTCAGCAGAGAAATATGTCTGAGTATCATCAGCATACAATGGCATTAATACTTACTGACATTCCTCTTTCAATCTAACTGGAACACATATTCACACATCCAGTCACACCTTCACTTTTTAGTTCTGCCTTTGCTGCCAGGAGACAGATACAGTGTGAGCCAGGCAGCTGCTGAGTCTGGCTCCAGGTGAGCACATTTGTTAAGCTTGCTGTGATACGGCCCGCTGAGACAGATCTGGTCAGGGCTGCACACACACATACACACACACACGCACACACACAGGCCTTGGGGTATCCTTCTATCCCACCATCCCATCATCAATTTACCACCCTATTCATCTGCGACTCTCTCTCCCGCACTGGATCTGTGAGCAGCTGGCCCTGTCATGTAGTGTCCCCGCCTCCTGCTTCTTCACCAGTATGGAACGGCGGTCCACAGATAGGGACAATAGCAGTGGCAGCAGCATGATGGCATGATCCCTTTACCCCACTGTCCTCACTCACCTCACTGACCGTCCCATTAGCAGGGAAGGCTTCACTGTCAGCTGTTGGCTTAAAGCACCACTCCCACTCTCTTTAAACACTTGGTTTTTCCCATCAGACAAGCTTATTTACTTGATTTAACTTTGTCCTTTTGATACATAAGACTTGTTGTTTTATCCGTTAATGAATTTCAAAATAACAAACATCTGCTGGTTATGTTTTTGCACATGAAACTTTTGAGTTCTTAAGCTTTAGCACCAATGCTTATTTGAAAACACTTATACCTATTATTCATGTGATGTGTTTGTGTTGTCAAAGAGCAGAGTATGTCTGCAAAGGTAACACCGAGAAAACTTCTCACAACTGGCTGCCTGTGAAGACAAAATTCATGAAGCAGGCATAACAAGGCCCATATATTGTCAGATAATTCTTTTGTTGTTTCTGAAGTAGATGTTACAAATAGAAAATCAGCTGTTATTTGATTTTTGTCTACTTTGAAACTTTGAAAATAAGAATTTCATTTTCACTTTCAGGAGAAAAAGTTGAAAAAATGTATGAAAATTTTGACTGAGCTCATTTAACATATAATTTGGCATGAGGCTAATTAGCCTAACCTTTTACATGACCTCAAAAATCTGAATATGTTATCAATGAAGCAGAGTCAACATTTCTGCAAAATTGGAAAAAAAAAACACTGATAGTGTTTTTGAGATTCAGAGTTGACAAGCAGACAGAAGGATGAAAAACATAAAACCTCAGACTGCAGAAGTTTCCAGTGTGGGTCATAATAAAAAATCAAATTATTTAAATAGATTTTTTTTAAAAAGACAGACATGTCCAGGGCTGATTGATTGAATGGTTTTGTGATACTTACATTACCTATCAGAATGTAAACGAAACAGAAACCAGTCTGATTGCATTTAAGCATCATGATGGCCCTGAAATGCAAAACAAAACTATTTGGAAACTCAAGAAATGAACAACCAGATAATCACGTTTAACCAATTAAAAAAAAAAACAATCAAAGAACATTTGTTCAGTTACAGTAAATTAAAAAACAAAATGAATATCAAAACTTCAACGAATTAGTAAAAAGTGCTACTTATAAAAAAAACAATAACTAATCACAAAAACAACAATAAAGAAAAACAAACATCAACATAAACATCAAAATAAACACAACATCAATTCAAGACACACCAAAAAATAATAATAAAAACGCCATAATAAATTAGTAAACAACAAACTGAAAAAAAACATAATTTAGAGAAACAGTTTTAAATTGAAGTGTTGTGTTTTTTTTCTTTTTACTTTTTTCTTATCATTGGCTGTTTTGTGGTCTTTTGTGAGGTTTTTTGTTGTGTTTTCTGTTTTGCTTTTGTGTTTTAATATTTGCTGTTGTATTGTATGATGGCCTGTTTTCTTGTTGTTTTCTGTGTTGTTTTGTGACTTGTTGAGTGTTTTGATTTGTCATGTTGTGTTTTGGGCTTTGTTTTTCTGTTTATTATATTTGTTAGCGGGTTGTTTTGCACTTCGGGGCCTGCATAATGCATTACAAATAAGCTTTGACAATAAATGCTGTAGTTTGGGCTGACAAGCTCTAACTTGTCTGCATACAAATAAACTTTAATGTACAGGCACTTTAATTAAGGATTTGGAACAAAAACACCAAATTCATGTTTCATTTTGAAATATACATTTCAACACTTCAATCTTCTGTCCCTGATTAACATCCAAAATACATTTGTGTATTTAATCTTTTGCACAGCACCTC
Organism: Scarus forsteni; assembly: GCA_036419115.1. Classification (NCBI taxonomy): domain Eukaryota; kingdom Metazoa; phylum Chordata; class Actinopteri; order Labriformes; family Labridae; genus Scarus; species Scarus forsteni. Next base: position 8,207,266 of record JAZDUH010000327.1, read on the forward strand.
TCTGTAATCTGGATGTAAAATGAGTGCTGCTGTAGAGATGGTGATCAGGGAGTATGATGTGTCCACCATAGCATAGAGGTCAGCGCGGTGGCATTTTAAGTCCAGCATTGCTCTCCAGTGATGCAGAATTGTGTTTCTGTATTTAGGATGATCCTCTGGGGAACCTGAACCTGGCTTTTGACATAGCCGAGAAACACCTGGACATTCCCAAAATGCTGGATGCGGAAGGTAATGTTTTATGGAATAGATGATGCTAATCAGTTTTGTGTTTTTGCTTCTCTCTATGTGTCTCTGGATATTTTCACTTCCTGCCTATAACCTTGTTTTTTTCCTCTGTCTCTTTGCAATAGATATAATCAACACCCCCAAGCCTGACGAGAGAGCGATCATGACCTACGTGTCCTGTTTTTATCACGCTTTTGCTGGTGCAGAGCAGGTGTCCATTTCTAATCTTTCCCCCCTGACATTAACTGAATTAGTTGTGTTAGTTATACCTAATATCCATCCGGTAAATGCAATCCAGTATGTTGACATCATGTAGAACAAACTGATTGGTAGGATCTAGAATCTGATTAGAGACTTTAGAAGGATCAATATGAGTGTGATACATGGTGGTACTCTGCTTATGAATTAATCTTTTCTTGCCCTGTGCCCTCAGGCAGAGACGGCTGCCAACAGGATCTGCAAGGTGCTCGGTGTGAACCAGGAGAATGAGAAAATGATGGAGGAGTATGAGAGACTGGCCAGTGAGGTAAAATAATTTTTGGACTCCTGAATATGATTATTTTGATTGCTCGTTTCTTGCACAGTGATGACAGTTTGTGAAATGAAACCTTTCATGTTTCAAAGCAAAATTCTGCAAACTTTAAAACCCCTTTCGCATAATTGTTTTTACAATACAATTTACACTTTAGTCTTCTGCCTATTACATGATGAACAATAATGATCAATAATTCAGGTTTATATTTTTTTACAAAAAACTGAGACCAATTTACTGAGAAAAATCTTTATTTCATCACATGATTTTTGTTACACTTCATTTGAAGATGAAACAGTTTCACTTTTCAAACCATAAGATAGATGGCGATATAAAGTTAAGATAAAATACTTTTCCTAAGGGAAACCCAAGTTTAAACGGTTCTACTTCCACATGGAGTTGAGTCAAGACAAAAAGAAATAAACTAAAAAGGCTTTCAGCATAAATGCTGCAACAATAAAGTGAAAATACTGCGAGAGATTAAAGAGAATGTGAACATAACATCACAGTTAGCATGACTGAGGGGGTTTCCTGGAAATGAGTAGCAAGAAGAACAAAATGACAACAGTTATTAGAGCACAGTATGCAGTCAAATAGTTAAACTCGGCAAAAAAAGTGTCAATGTTTTTATTATTATTATTTGTTAATGTAAACTAAGGGCAATGTGGATTATGCTAGTGAAACTTCAGGAGCCATAGCGGCGTGTTTTAATGAAGAAGAAACCTAATGGTACAGACGCTGGTATCTTATCACTGAGTGTACACGCAGTCAGGTAATGGTGAATAAGAACTCCACTTTTCTGTCTCACTCTCTTTCTCCTTTGGTTTTTGCACAAAAGAAAATAAAAAAATGTAAGAGCAATGACCCAGTCATAAATTTGTACAACGATATATCTTATATGACAAGTTGCTAAGGACAACAGATTATGTTTTTATGCATGTAGCCTTCATGAAGTCCAGATACGTCCTATTACGATGGCTGGTTTGATACTAAAATATGGAAGAAATAGTGAAGTCTGTAAATTATACCACATATTGATGAAATAATCAAATTATTGATGAATTATTGATTTTTTCACATATTTTTTCAACGAAGGTTTCCAACTAGTTTGTGTATCAAGTTAAAAATAAATGGGAGGTAACAACAGTAAAATGGATGCGGGCGTTTAGCTTGTTACTCTCTTGCTTTCCTTTTTTTCGTCTCCTCCAATAAAACGTTTGTTTTTCCGGTTTTCCTCCATCCACAACAACTCTACATTAGGCTTTCTTCTTCTTCTTCTTCTTTAACGTGGTGGTATCCAGCATCAAAGGAGCAATACTGCCACCCACTGTGCAGGAGAATAAGCCAGAGGTCCCTTTTTCCATAAGGAAAAGAAGTGAATATTTACTTTAAACTAAATTTTGTTTATTAAATCTGTTTTAGAAACTCAAAAAATGCTTTATATTCTCCTTTTCCCAATGCTTAGGTTTCACCTTGTGGGGGAAGTGACGATATGCCGTAAAGCAGTCAAAGCAGTAAAAATGTGAAGTTTTTTAGTGTGGAAGTGTTCCCTCCATCCACATCGAGGTTAATTAGCTCCATTGAAGGTGATACAGACCCCCTCAGACTATGACAGAGGTGTCACTCAATCTGCTGTAAGTTGATAGACCATCACATGGACTCTAGAAATATTATATTAAGGTGGAAAAAACTAAGTGTTGGTTAAACAGAGATTTATGAATTAACTTGAAAGATAAATGAGTACCTAAATGAGCAGGAGTATGTATACATTGATTAAAGTAACACAAAAATGAAAAAGTAAATGTGTGTACATTGTCAATGAGAAGAGGTTAATACATCTGGACTTAAGTAGTGAATAAAGAAATTAAATAGCATGAATTCTTGTGTGGACAAAAGTGATGAGAAAGCAGAACAGAGAAGTAGTGGATAAGAGAAGTACAGAAGAAGTAAATGAATAGACAGGGGCATGAGTGCACTAAAAAACTATTTATAGTTGAAGAGAACTGAAGGTGCTGGACCAAATTGGCGACTGAAGGAAGAGACAATGAACAAACAAATGTGTGCTTATACTTAAGTAAAAGAAAAAAGATAAAAGTTATGTTAAGAAATACATTTAGAGATGTATGTAGGTGTGCATAGACGAAATTAAAGAGTAAACAAAAGAGACAATGTATAAATGAACTGAAGCATTTGTAGGTCATGTCAGACTGGGTAGGTCATGGGTACTTGAATTTGGGATCGAATTGAAGCATTAAAATAAAATTAAAAAAAACAACAACAACAAGAAATGAATGGGAGTATGTAACCCCTGTATTCCCAGTTGCTGGAGTGGATCCGTCGTACCACTCCATGGCTGGAGAACCGAACCCCTGAGAAGACCATGGCTGAGATGAGACAGAAGCTGGAGGATTTCAGGGACTACAGACGCCAACATAAGCCGCCCAAGGTGCAGGAGAAGTGCCAGCTGGAAATTAACTTCAACACCCTGCAGACCAAGCTGCGCATCAGCAATCGTCCTGCCTTTATGCCCTCTGAGGGGAAGATGGTGTCTGTGAGTCACAACATCCACTTTGTTCTCCTCTTGTATCTAATGCTGTGTTTGGAAATTATCTTTGAGTAGGATGGCACTGATGCAGCAACTAGCACTAGCCTAGTTTTCTGTGCTCCAAATAGCTTTTTCTTTATGTTTTGTTAAGACTTAAGTCCAAACCACATTACATTTCTTTTCATTAAATGAATTATAGTGATTGAATATCTGTAGTTAGTGTAACTATTTCTAATTAGGAGGAGCTGGTTTGCCATGAAGCTAGAACAGTTGAGAACCACTGCTCCAAATCACCATGTAAATCTCATTTTAAGATGCTGTTAACAAGAAATGCAGGTCTTACCCTTTGCCTTTGAACACCTTGAAAGTGAAATGTTTATCCGGGCTTGTCATGTGGTGCAAAAATAATAGTACTGGATATTTTTTCGCCACATATGAGTTATATACACTTGCTTCTGGTTGAGTTCTTGCAGTGTAAAGAACATTGTCTGGTCATCTAAGAAGAGTCTCATTAATCCTCTCAGTGTCCTTCAAATTGCAAAAATTTGGCCTTAGGCCATGAGGGTAATAGTTGGTAAACAAAATTGCCCATCCCTGACGTAAAGTTTTAACCTTTATCCCTGCAAACAATACAGTACTTTTCATTTGACTCAACTTTGACTTTTATGATTCAGTAAATTAATTTTAACTCACAGTTATCATACACCTCACTTGTTTCTTCATTTCGTGTATAAACTTTGTTTTGTCATTTTGGAGAAATAGGGACATTTATTATACGATTAGAGTCTAACATCTGTTCTTGCGCTACTTGGTCCAGAAATGTTTGACTTTGGCTTGTTGTTGCCATTGCATGTACAGGACATAGCCAGTGCATGGCAGGGCCTGGAGCAGGCAGAAAAAGGCTATGAGGAGTGGCTCCTCACTGAGATTCGAAGGCTGGAGAGGCTGGACCACCTGGCTGAAAAGTTCCGCCAGAAAGCCAACAATCACGAGAACTGGGCTGGTGGTGAGTTTAGTTTCCTTCTCTCTTTGTCTCGGTCCATAGTATCTTGTGTTTATCTGTTTGTCCTGAACAGGCAGCTGGTGGTTCAATTTTAAGTGTTTCCTTTAACACTGTAGCTTTGTTTAGACTTATTTCAGACATTTTTCTTATATAATCAGCTCCACTAACTCCAAAACACTGCTCTCTTCTAACTCACTAATCTGGGTCTTATTCTCTCTCTGTCCTCTACTCTCTCATTTTCTTTGCATAATGCTCCAGGTAAAGAACTGATGCTGTCTAAGAAAGACTTTGAAATAGCCACCCTGACTGAAGTAAGAGCATTGCTACGTAAACACGAGGCCTTTGAGAGTGACTTGGCGGCCCACCAGGACAGAGTGGAGCAGATTGCAGCTATTGCCCAGGAGCTGAAGTACGTTCTTCTTGCCTGTTCTTCTTGTCAAACAGACATTTGCATTTTTGTGTGATAGAGGCCCGGGGTAGTGCTTTAACTATTGCCAAACGCAATCACAGAGGGGTCGACCTCTAGAAAAATCAGCAGTTCATTCATGATTTTTATCGCTGTCTTATAAATATTACATCAATAGTCTTTTGGCTGCAGACACGGGAGAACTAACCTGACAAGCCAGATGGACAGCTCCATATATCTGCCACAGAAATATTTCAGAATCAGGCAGGTCTGTCTGCTCTGCAAGGCTGCTGGAGAACCTGCAGGACTGATTACCTGATAAATATTGAAGTATAAGTCATTTCCCTCATGTGGTCAGAGAAAGTTAAAGATGAAAATAAAGAGAAATATATTTCTTAAAGTCATTAGACCATGATATGTAATATCTTTACGTTTTAAACCATTTTGAGAAAAAAATCCCAAACACTTTTTTTCTAGAAATGGGCAAACAATACCAAAGTGCCAAAGCTTGTTTCAGCCTAATGCCAAGTTTAACCTCTCTGTGTCTGAGCTTGTTGTAAACGACATGTGTAAAGTTACTGAGGACATAGGAGGGATGGTTTTGAAAGCTACAAAGTTGTTGGTTTTTTAATTTTTTTATAATTAAGATCTGTTTTGAGTGCGGGCACTACGGCTGCACAGCAGGTAGTGCACATGCCTCTGAGAAAGAAGGTTGCTGGTCCGATTGATCCCCGGGTTGGTCAGGGCCTTTATGTATGGAGTTTGCATGATCTCATTGTGCATGCATGGATTCGCTCTGGGCACTCTGGCTTCCTCCTGCAGACCAAAAACATGCTAATTAGGTTGAGTGGTGACTCCAAATTGTCCTTAGATGTGAGTGTGAGCGTGAATAGCTGGCTGGTGACCAATTCTCTGCCTCTCACCCAAAGTCAACTGGGATAGGCTTCACCCCCCTCCTCACCAAAATGCCAAAGCCATCTGTTTCTAAACACAAGGCACATACTGACCTCAGTGACACCGAACATATTGATTTTTGAGAGGAGGTTGCTAAAAAATATGTATGTATGTACGTATCTATCTATCTATCTATCTATCTATCTATCTATCTATCTATCTATCTATCTATCTATCTATCTATCTATCTATCTATCTATCTATCTATCTATCTATCTATCTATCTATCTATCTAACTAACTGTATGTCTGTGTATTTAGCTATAATGATAGTTTATTCTATTTTAGTTTGTTATAGTGATAATAATAAAAATAATAAACATCAAATGAGTTAAAAAAAAGTAATACAGTTGCCTAATAAAAACTATTTCATTCACCACTTCATTCTTCATATAGTGCTGGGTCATTTTGGGCTGATTGGAATTATTAGGATAAAGAGAGAAACAAATTCTTTTTCTGTGGCTGGAACAGTTTCTAGTCAGAAAGTCAGCCTGTGAAGTCAGGTACTGTAGAGAAATAATTATTTGTAAAGCAGTTTTAATGTGACTGTTCTTAAGCACTTTGTTTTATGGTAGATCATTTTCACAAGTTATAACTTTAACAACTTTATCTATGTGTTCTGCCCTCACAGCTTAGTCATGCAAGATATACTTTTCTGTAGACAAACTATACAAATCTATTTATGACAAGCTGACTCAAGAAATACAAGACGACATTGAGAGATGGTCTACTTTACCAGTTTAGTTTAATACTAAACTCAAGAATAGAAATCATTAAAACAATCATACAACCGAGGCTCCTATACCTATTCCAGGCTTTACCAGTAGAGGTCCCCCAAAATCAGTTTTCAACATGGGACAGGATTATATCCAGGTTCATCAGGGGAGGCAAAAAGTTTAGGGTCAAATATCAAGAGGCATGAGCCTACCAAGACTAAAATAATATTATTATGCAACCCATTTGAGATATATTTTATGTTGTGCAAACCTGATTACCTAGCAAAATGGAAAGATATGGAAAGTATGATTGATGAATATCCAATACAGTGTACGGCAGGAGATAGAGAAATGTATAACAAAATCAGAAATGATTAAGACTCTATAACTTTATTTTCTCTCAATTTGTGGTTCAAAATAATGAAGACTGACAAACTAAAAAAAAAAATCAGTGTATTAAAGTGGATAGCATTTGACACAGGGTTTAAACCATCCAACATAGACAGAGGTTTCAAACAGTGGCTGGGTAAAGGAATCACAGCACAGCAAGAGATTATTACAGGAAAGACATTAAAAGAAACCCCTCCAAAAAATGGTGTGATCAATACGACAACTGCAAAACGGACTTAATTTTAGAGTTATGTCAGCATTGTACCAGTCCCTCATTCTGAACAAGCACTCAACTCAGTATATCAAAGAAAAATGTGAATTATAGTCTAACATAAAAATCTCAGAGGATGACTGGTATGACATGTTGAAAACGCACCTAACTTCTTCCAGTTCACAAATTTGGAGAGTTTTCTTGGAGAAACTTGATCTGCTTCTTCATTACTCCCAAATTTAAAAGCAAACACTCTAAAAAAAAGTCTGCCATGCTGGAGAGATTGTGGAGCTATGAATGCTGACCACTCACACATATTTTGGAAATGCCATAAGGTTCTGTATTTCTGGAAAGCTGTACATAAGACCCTCCTGGAAATATTGGGATATAATATTCCTGTGAGTTTTCTGTTTCTTTACATGTGTTATTTAAATTCACCCAAGGGAAATGTACGAGTAAGAGACTAATATTTAACAAAGATACTGTTGGTAGCTGCAAAGAAATCTATTACGAGGAAGTGGGGTAAAGTAGACCCGCCAACCCAAGAGCAATGGCTTGAGATAGTGGAAGAAATCTTCATCATGGAAAAAATGACACACCGTTTAAGATTACAAGAAACACAGATGGTTGACAAGTGGGAGAAATGGACATTATTCAAGACAAAATCAAGCAACATTACATCAAGAAAATAAAGAGACCAATGATTTTTTGTTTCCAATGAAAAAGATGTCTGGAAGATGAACTCCAAGCAGTTTCTATTTGCTTAGATTTATTAGGGTTAACTTCTTTATTTTCCTGTCATATGGAACCACCATGTTCTGTGGTGGGCTGTATTTGTACAAAATGTGTAAATAATCAATACAAATTAAAGTAATAAAAAGATATACTTTTCTGTTTACAAAAAGCCTTCATCATGTGTTTTTAGCAAACAGACAAAGAAAATGCAACAGCTGGCACTGTCAGAACCTTGTTTTTCAGGGGGATCAAATCTTGCATTGAACAAGTACTTTATGTTATTCAGCATTTTATTAGATTGCAGTGTGAAAACAAATCAAAAAAGACTTACAATCATACATGCACATTAAGTTCAGTTAAGGACCGTTTGGAGATATTGACTTTAAATGCCAGTATTATAGATTAAAGCTCTGAGGTGTTGTGGTCACACTACGAAGAGGTTGCTTTAGCTACTTTATGCCACCAGATGTCACTGTTTTCCATAAGAATGAAACCCCAAAGCATTAAAATGTTTTCAGCATGCACCCAGAGAAAAGCTTAAAGCTTCCCAAGGCTTAATCCACCCATCACTTCACTTTTCTTCTGTAAGTCATCTTTTTAAGTAATCTCCAAATCATCTTATCACAGAACCCTTTGGTGAAAAGGAGAAGGATAAGCTGACATTTAGTCAGAGGTCAATTACAAGCACCTGTGTTGATCATGAGCACCTGGACATTGTTAACTAATCCATCTGTGATTGGCTCCTGAGTTTGTCCTGGTTTATATTAGCCAGTGCTTTGACTGAGGAAGCCATCATTTCAGCTGACAAGCAAAATGGCTTCTTTGTTCCATTTAAGGTATGTTATTTCTTTCTCTTCTGTTCTTGCACACCATTTTACAAATTGCCTGTTGTGCTTATATTTATGCTTATAACATTTGTTTTCTTTTTTTCAGTCAGTTGCTACTTGTTGCACTGTTAAGCTGGAATGTCAATTGCTTTCCTGCTGGTAAGTATTTACTTTTAGAAACTTAACTTTTTACTGTTTGTTTACCATATCTTATACAAGAAGCAGTATGTATCTCACTTTCAGTATTGTACTTTTGTAGTCTTGTTGAAAAATCTCATGCTTTTATTTAGGCCAAGCATTAGTTGTAAAAACACCATGGGGCATTGTGAGCTGTTTCAACAACTTTAAATGTATTTGAAATTTGGTTCTGAAATATTTAAGAGCATATATAAAACTTATTTTCAAAGCAGTTGTGATCAGTTCTTTAAAAATGCAAAGTAACCTTCACCTTCAGCAATAACTGACTTTAAATTGATAATTTCTAAGTGATCTGCCCGAAACATTTTGAATAACATTTTAGCAAACTTATAGTGAAGAAAAATCAAATGTGCATCCCTTGTGGGTGCTACATCAATAATGCACATTTATGGCTCGATGGATCTGCACACATAAGCTGCTTTAAAGGTTGTTCTTTGTTCTTAATTTTTGTATGTTTTATACATTTTCTCACTTCATTGAAGTGCTTCCCAGGTAGCCTTTAGTGTGCTGATTCTTTTTTCTTTTTTTTTTCTTTTTCCAAAACTAGCAATTAAATGGAAATATTCACAAAGCTGCATTAGTAATCAACATAGGATTTTTACCTGAGATTTCCAGACTCATTATTCCCAATATGGGTTTGTTTTACATCTATACAGAACAGAGATTTGCATTTCTAAATTTTTCATTATGACTGTTCTAAACATCAATGTTGGTGTGAAGCACTGTGATACCATTTGCTAAAATATGGGATGAGTGTCAGACATGTCTTCAAATCTGCTAATACCATCAAGCAAATAAATGCATCCTTAATTTCTTTTCATTGTCCTAACAGAAAATGCTACATGTTTAAGATTTTTTTTTTTCTTTGGGATTGAATTGGTAGTTTTAGGCATTGATCATAACAAGGCAAAGTAATATGATTTTAAATTTTAATTTTAATTTATCTGTAGTGTTAAGAGTAGTGCTGTCAGGTGATTAAAAAAATTAATCTAATTACAGGATTTGTAATTAATCTAATCTCATTTTAATGTCATATCTGTTTAAAGTCCCCAAATACAGGATTTGAATTCTAGGATATTATAAAATTGTAGTGGATGATTAATCAAATTAATACACTAAAAAGAGAAGATTGTAAATCCACATTTTTATTGGTGATTGAATAAAACCAAAGTCAGGGCGGCTCAATCAGGCAACTCAAATTACACTTTGAGTGTGTTTCATAAATAAAATTAAAAAAAAGAAAAAGGTCGAGGACATCCAGCAAACCAATTAGGCCTGGTGCATTATTAAAGAATGTAGTACAAATATAGATAAATAAATTCAAAAATAAAAATAAAGCTGAGTCTCAAACAGGCCGTTCCTATTGTCACCTGGGCTTTGTTTGGTTTGACTAGCGACGCATGCGTGAAGTGACGTGCCACTGCCATGTATGTACGGGTCCTTAAACTGGACAGTATTAAAGTGTTCATGTGCTATATTTAATCCTGCGATTAATTTTTTCAATGCATTAATTTGCGTTGTAATTAATCTAATTAATGCACTAAAGTGACAGCGCTAGTTAAGAGCTTTTACAAAATTAAAATAGTTTCTCTAGCTAAATGAAATTCATTGAGAATTTTTGTCAACTGTTCAGGGAAGGTGTTATGGGGATGGTGGGGACAATATTGTAGCTGTCTATCACCAACCTTTGTTCACAAAATGGCGCTATTTGTCAAGTTCTATATTGGGAAGTTGACACTTTTTCTAAATTAAAGTACAGAACTGTGATTGAGAAAACAATATTCATTCATTAGCTTTTCTATATCTGATGTAGCAATGTTGAAGTTTGATCTGTGCCTGAAAACTACTTTATAACTGGTAAACCCCTGGCTCTGCCTATAGTAGTGGTGAAAGTGTTCATTTTAACTAGATCAAAATTGTCACAGCTTTTCATGAACATAATAAAATACGTGGCCTAATCTTTTTGTCATGTTCTGTTTTTTTTTTTTCCTCACTTAGGTTGGAGCCAGAATGCTCTTAATGCGAGAGGTTACAACAACTTGCAGGTATCTGCTGGCCCTCAGTTAAGCTCACCTCAGAATGCTGCTGCTCAGCCTTCCAGTGGGGAGTTCCCTGCTGCCTCCTTCCTGCGTGAACCTCTGCCAGTGACAGAAATTGGGCATGCAACATCAAACCCAAGCATGTACAATATGGGTCCATGGAGTCCTGCTTTGTCTTCACCTGGCCACACCATGGCACAGCCCCTGACCCACCACAGCACTTTTTCTCCAGCTCAGCCCTTGTACTCAGGAGGTGACCTTGAAAACTATGCAGGTGCTTTTGAGGGTGGGAATTCAGGACGGGAAACAGCAGAGCTGGGTGGCCTTGGTCAGTCTGCAGCATCTCACTACCAGGGTGGTGAACTTGACAACTATGCTGGAACCTTGGAACATGGAAGCTCTGGACGGGAAACAGCAGAGCTAGGAAGTCTATCCCAACCTGCAGCACCTCTCTACCAGGGTGGTGAGCTTGACAACTACGTTGGAGCCTTAGAACATGGCAGCTCAGGAAGAGAGATTGAGGAGCTTGGAGAGCTTGGCCAAAGTACTTCCCAGTACCAAGGTGGTGAGCTCGACAAATACCATGGAGTCCTTGAACACGGTGACTCAGGACGGGAAACTGAAGAGCTTGGAGAGCTTGGCCAGCCTAGATCACAGTACCAGGGTGGTGAGCTGGACAAATACCATGGAGTCCTTGAACACGGTGACTCAGGACGGGAAACTGAAGAGCTTGGAGAGCTTGGCCAGCCTAGATCACAGTACCAGGGTGGTGAGCTTGACAAATACCATGGAGTCCTTGAACACGGTGACTCAGGACGGGAAACTGAAGAGCTTGGAGAGCTTGGCCAGCCTAGATCACAGTACCAGGGTGGTGAGCTCGACAAATACCATGGAGTCCTTGAGCATGGCAGCTCTGGAAGGGAGACTGAGGAGCTTGGAGAGCTTGGCCAGCCTAGATCACAGTACCAGGGTGGTGAGCTTGACAAATACCATGGAGTCCTTGAACACGGTGCCTCAGGACGTGAAACTGAAGAGCTTGGAGAGCTTGGCCAGCCTAGATCACAGTACCAGGGTGGTGAGCTTGACAAATACCATGGAGTCCTTGAGCATGGCAGCTCTGGAAGGGAGACTGAGGAGCTCGGAGAGCTTGGCCAAACTACTTCCCAGTACCAGGGTGGTGAGCTTGACAAATACCATGGAGTCCTGGAACACGGTGCCTCAGGACGTGAAACTGAAGAGCTTGGAGAGCTTGGCCAGCCTAGATCACAGTACCAGGGTGGTGAGCTTGACAAATACCATGGAGTCTTTGAGCATGGCAGCTCTGGCAGAGAGACTGAGGAGCTGGGAGAGCTTGGCCAAGCTTCTCAGCACCAAGGTGGTGAGCTTGACAAATACCATGGAGTCTTTGAACACGGTGCCTCAGGACATGAAACTGAAGAGCTTGGAGAGTTTGGCCAGCCTAGATCACAGTTCCAGGGTGGTGAGCTCGACAAATACCATGGAGTCTTTGAGCATGGCAGCTCTGGCAGAGAGACTGAGGAGCTTGGAGAGTTTGGCCAAGCTTCCTCTCAGTACCAAGGTGGTGAGCTTGACAAATACCATGGAGTCTTTGAGCATGGTTCCTCAGGACGAGAAACTGAAGAGCTTGGAGAGTTTGGCCAGCCCAGATCACAGTTCCAGGGTGGTGAGCTGGACAAATACCATGGAGTCTTTGAACACGGTGCCTCAGGACGGGAAACTGAAGAGCTTGGAGAGTTTGGCCAAACTTCCGCTCAGTACCAGGGTGGTGAGCTTGACAAATACTATGGAGTCTTTGAGCACGGTGCCTCAGGACGGGAAACAGAAGAGCTTGGAGATCTTTCCCAACCTTCATCTTTCTACCAGGGTGGAGAGTTAAGTCAGTACTCTGCTATTGCTGAGCATGGAAATGCAGAAAGGGAGACGGAGCATCTTGGCTATCTACACCATGGTCGTCCTCAACAGACTCCCTCGGCTCCATCCCTACATGGTTATGCTCCGGCCCGACAATCAGCTGCTCAGTCATCTTCACCCTCTTCGACTGAAGTCTCCCAATCACAGCAGCAGAGTGTAGGAGGTCTGGGAACATTCAGTCCACAACATTTCTTCCTCTTCCTGTCTGGTCAGCTTCCTCCTGGCACATACACCCACTCCAATAAAGACTATGAAGCTGGTTTAGACCACTGGGATGAACTCCACTATCAGAAGTATCACATTCCAATGGCTCAATACCAAGTGGTGGAAACTGCGACCAAAGAGTTTACTGAGGAGGTTCCCAATAATATCTTGCAGAAGCGCCAAGACTACTCCAAGATTTGAGCAGGATAAAGGTGACAACGAAGCAGGGTTTGGGTGAACATGGCTCCAGTTCAATTCTAGTTGCTTGTTCAGAAAACTAAATAAAATCTTAAAGTAAACTATTGTCTGTTTTTATGTTAAAGGGGGGTATTTCTTGGTTACATTGTAGATTTGAAAAGTCTTGGGTCCTTTTCAGTTGCATGTTTATCAAGCATTTAGTGCCAAAGGAAAGCATTGGTGACAACTTGTATCTGTGTGAACAAAACATTCTCTGAAGAATTGACTTCAACACTTTGGCCAAGTTGGACCAATTGGGGTTTTTGGTTTTCTGCAGGGTAAACTCTGTTAATCTAAGTATTGAGTAGATCTATAACTATGACCTTTTTGTACTGACTTGAAAGTGTTCTCACCACCTTAATGACAACTTGAGACCTTGAGTTCAATGCCATACTCTGGGGGGAGGATGTGTTCTCAATGAGGGCCCACGTTTCAACAACTTACTGGATAAATGCTAAATTGAGGTTGAAAGTCTGAAAACTGTCCATTTCAACATTAGATATGACATGGCTCCAAGAAAATGTTAAAGTAGCCAAAATTAGCTTGAATGGCTTAGCTCAATAGTAATACCAAGTGCATTTGAGTTTAAAAAGGTTAAGTACCTTTTAAGCCATGTACCCATCAAATTGGGAGAACTTTGTGTCCTAACAAGATTTGCTATGTGGCCCTTTTGGTATCCAAAATTGCTCATCCATGAGAGGCTCTAACCTACCTTAAGGTCATAACCCAAGTTAAAAAAAAAAATTAGACTGGGAATGCAAGAATCATACCCAACATTTTTGTACAACTTTCAAAAAGGTGTCACTGCAATGCAGTCTTTACTATCTCTGCACCAAAGTTAGGCCCTCCTCACATGAGGACTGCCCTGTATTGTCTTGGCATTGGCATCAAAACATGTATCGCTGTTTACATATCATATTGTACATAGGCTTGCGCATTTACATGACAACGCAAAATCCTGTCTGGTTCTGTTCTGAGGTGGATTCCACGTCAACAAGTGCTCATGCGCGCGCAACATGCATCTCTGCATGAGCTGGTGGTGGTGGTGTTCTGTGAGCAAAAGTTGGTATAAAGTTGTAGCAATATTTGTAGCTGCTGGAACAAGATCAGAATCAGCCCGGCTGCAGCCATTGTGTGTGACAGTGTGGGTTGGGAGGAGGGGTGCTATGAGGTCAGTCTTTCTCGGACTTATCTGTTTATACCAACTACAGCATGAAGACGAATACGCAGATATCCACTTGCAGATCCGTTTTCAAAAAAGATGCGGAGTCATGGACAAATACGCGTCTCCGTGTGTCAGTATCACCAGATCGATAGTTTATTTTACCGGAGTCTTACAAATTCATACTTGTGTAAAGCCCCCCTTATATTGACCCATTGAAAAACTTCTTTGAACCTAACTTTAAGCTTTAATCTTTAATTGTATTGTACACCATTGATGGTCAAATTGTAGTTTGGGGGGCTAGAGTTTACCAACGGAACAATATTCAATTCCTGTTGCACTCCAAGCTGTTCAGGTTTTCAAACAGTGAAGCTGTGTTTTAGGTAACACAATAAAGCTGTGTCTACAAATACAATAACTTCTCTCTCCTCAGTGAGCTGGATTACCATGATGTTGCTGCTGTGAACCATCGCTGCCAGAGCATCTGTGACCTGTGGGACAAACTGGGAACCCTGACCCAGAAGAGGAGGGAGTCACTGGAGGTAGACAGCATGATGAGATTACTATATCATTTCCATATCTGAAGTCCTGGTCATAGAAAGTTGGTCAATCCTAAAGTAACTGGATATTAGGGGTGTCCCTTCTTTAGGAATCACATGAAATATATTACAATGTAAGACGGTGGCTAAAAATTCTGTTAGAATAATTATTGATTGGACTTGATCAACACTTTCCTCACTTAAATCTGTATTGTAGTTTACTTTATAATGGATTTACCCATGTCTGTGCTAGAGAGCACATTACTAAAACTACAAATATGTATCTAATTTCCAACCTTATCTCTTTTGCACACATAAAAAAACAGAAACTGGGTCAAATTTTAAACAAAGTAGTATTGTCATAGCCAGAAAATATTGGATAATGATTCAAAGCATACCCTCACTACATCATGGAACAGCCTTTTTGGGTCCACAATGACAGCACAAAGTATAAATAAAGGCACTGTGATATTTATTGACACCATCTGAGGTCCGCTCAGTCGTGGAAATGATGGAATATCTTGAGCTTCAGCTAGGCCTACACAACCTTTGGATTTACCTTGAATGTCATTTATTGACATATTTGCAGCTTTAATCATAAATGAAAAGCAGTCGTTGATATTTGAGGACATTCTTTCTCATACGTTTTAAGTGGGACTTGGTGAAGGCAAGAGATTTTTTAAACCTTTGAAAGAACTTGTCTTCCTAACCCCCCCACAAGAGTGCGCTCAAGTTCCTCTGTGGCCATAATAGATGCTGGATAAAATTGCATCCAACACCAACTTAATCAAAATATCACTGAAAGCACATTTGAGCGTTTGTCAATGACATCTGAAGAGTGAAGACAAACTGATTAATGAGGAGAGATAATTGGATCCCCCTTTAAAATCCCTGACCCAGATAGAATGGTAAAGCGGGAGGGGTGAAGGGGATGGAGGAGAAATAGATGTACGAGTCCTGTACAGAAAGTGACTGGCTCTACGCCCATCAGCCACTTCCTCTGATCCATGCTGGCCATTCCAGACCTGCCAATGTGTGAGGGCCCGGGAAAAGGGCCAAGGATTAAGTCTGAATGACAGGGACAGGGGCCCGCTCTTCTGTCTAACTTCTACTGTCCCTTCAGGGGCTGAGGGACTCTGTCAGGAATAGCAAAGCCAGAGTTTGGGTTAACAAGGCTATACCAATATTTTCACCCGACAATTTCTTATTAATACAGGTGATGGGATTTTTCGGGGGGGATTTTATTTTGTGAGGAGTCTTTTATAGTTGAAGGAGTAGCAGTTTACAGTTTAATTTAATGCGATACCGATCAACGATTTGACCTGGCAGACCTTTAAATATTTAATAAACCATATCATGCATCCCAAACTCCTCCCATCATTTATATTTACAGCTTGTATACAGTAAACATGTCTGACAGGGAAATATATGTTTCATAAGCATTCTGTCAGACAGCTGAACCAAGCTCTTTTAAATGCATTGTTGGGTATTGAGCTATTTGGGTCACTCCATCTTAACAGATATGTGATGTGTTGTAACCCTCTCAGCGCACTGAGAAGCTGCTCGAGACCATTGATCAGTTGTTCCTGGAATATGCCAAGAGGTCTGCTCCTTTCAACAACTGGATGGAGGGAGCCATGGAGGATCTGCAGGACATGTTCATAGTGCATACCACTGAAGAGGTCCAGGTAGGTTCAGTTACAGCAAATTCACCAATTTCAACTTCATTTCACAGTATTCCTCCTCTCAATAACCTTCATTTCAATTTCCTGGATGTTAAATATTACAAAGTGACATAGTGACCCGTGTTCGAAGGTCTGTCACTTCCAAAAGAGAAAAGCATAAATGTTATCGCTTCTTTGGGGAAATTTAAATTTTAATAACGTTTCAGGACTTCCCTATTTTCCTTGCAGAGTCTAATCGCAGCTCATGAGCAGTTCAAAGCCACCCTACCTGAGGCGGACGCAGAGAGACAGGCCATCCTGGGAATTCAGAATGAGGTGCAGAAAATTTCCCAGAGCTACGGGATCAAGGCCAATATCACCAACCCTTACAGCACCATCACAATTGAAGAGCTCCTCAACAAGTGGGAAACGGTATCTAAGCCCCTTTTTTTTCCTTTGGACACATATACCATTGATAGAAACTAATTATTTAGATATAAGCTGTCTGTCATATAAAGCAATCACAGGTTCCACATACTGCTGCACATGACAAGGACTTCTTAAGAGTTAAATGAGGATTATTAGCATAAAGAATACATTAGCATGATACAGTTGAAACTATATTGTAAGGTTGTTGCAATGTGTTTTGCTGTCGTGGATCGTTGATATGGTCTAATTGAAATGTGTATAATTTTTTTATTTCATCAACCTATGACTGAAGTTAATTTATTCCTAAATGATAGTACTTTATTAAGTAGATAAAAGAGGAAATTAAATAAGAGGATAAAAAGAGGAAAGCTGTGAAAAAGTTAATAAAAAGTAGAATGATACCAGATAAAAGTCAAGATAGGGAAAAAATGTCTTGATGTTGAGAGTAAGTCTTGGAAATATGATAAAGTAATATGTGTGGATAAAACAGTCTACATATTAATTGAACAAAAAGTGAAAATGTTGAAATGCAAAGGTAAAAAAGTGGAAATACCAAAATAATCTAATTCTTGACCGAAAACACTGAAACTCAAGGGCAAAAGAACAAAACTCAAGGAAGAGCTGATGAAAAAGGTTTGATCATGAGATATAAGATAAAACTGAAATGCACAGAGGGAAAAAACAAAAATTTGACAAAAAATTAAAATGTTAGAAGCAATTGTTGAAATCTGAAGAAGATTAGAATGTGAAATTCTGAAGTAGTATTTAATTATTATTTTTAAAGTAATGGCCTAGTTTATTAATATCTCCACTTATCAAAGAGGATGTTAAAAATGGTATTTCTTGACTTTCTTAGTCCGAATAACTTCTCAAACTTGTGCTTACAGCAAATCAAGTAAAGATTATGATTCCAATTCAAAGTTAAATATAAATAGCTTGCCTTAAAAGAGAGAGCAGACTAGAATTATTAAAACAGTCAAAGCTGTAAACTGTATGTGGTATTAATGCACAGAGAGCTTATGCTGAATTTTCTGTGTCTCAGCTGGTCGTGGTTTTGTCCATATTTTGAAAAGCTGGCCTGTTTAAACTAGGTCTGGAGTGTAAGCTATTGGCCAAAATCTTTAAAACACCACTGTATGTTGAAACTTCTGAGGCCCTCAATCTTGGTAGTTTTAGTTCTGCCTCCCATAGTATATTGTCAGTACGTTGTTGTTGTTTCAGGCTTCACTATGTGATCCAGCCACATGATGCCGGCAGTGCTATTTGCTTGCAGTTTAAATTTTCCCAGACCTTTTATCTACTCACCTTAGCACCAAGCTCTTGCTTTGAAACTGAAAGTGATCTAAACCTTGAATCCATCACTTAAATCTTCTCCTCTCCACATAGTGATGTCCTACAAAGGACAGCATAGCCAAATAGCATCCTCCACTGGTTAACAATGGTATTACAACATTGGTATAGATTTTTCCCAGAATGATTTAAATTGTCCATATATTTGTGTTGTAAAGTATTGTTTTCAAGCCTGCGTAAGATCAACTAGTCTCAAAAGATCTTGAAAGCAGCTTTTGAAATTTAAGACCATGAGAAATCTTTTTTTACCTGTGAGAGGCCGATATTTTAGGTGGTTCCTTTACTAAGACTGGATTTAAATTTGAAAAAATAACCGTGGCAGTGACGTAATGCTTGTACTGTAAATATTAACACATTTCTGTCTGTATCTTTTGTGTCTGTGTGTGTGCTTTCTAGGTGAAGAAACTGGTTCCTCAGAGAGATGGTGCCCTTCAGGAGGAGATGGCCCGGCAGCATGCCCATGAGAGGCTGAGACGACAGTTTGCTGCCCAGGCTAATCTTATTGGCCCCTGGATACAGACCAGGATGGAGGTCAGACACACAGGCCCCATGGGCAATACAGCAGATATATATGTATAATCAAATAAAGACTGAAAGTAGAACATAATTACGTTTAAATACCTTGTGTGTAAGGGAGGTGACACCCCTTATAATGATGATAATTAAATAATTTGGAGTTTTTATATATGCATGGAATCTGTCTTAATCAATGATTCTGTTTATTCTTACTGCTCGTAAGACACCCTGCTTTACAGACTTTGTCTGATTTACTTAAACTGAAAATGAAGACACTCTTGGATTTTCCCAACAGGAAATTGGGCGCTGTTCTCTGGAGATCGGAGGCACCCTGGAGGACCAGATGACCCAGCTGAAGCAAGTGGAGCACGTCATTGTTGCATACAAGCCCAACATTGACAAGCTGGAGGGAGACCACCAGCTTATCCAGGAGTCACTGGTGTTTGATAACAAACACACCAACTACACTATGGAGGTAGAGAAAGTTTTCTGGCTGTGTAACAATTCTATGAGCAATAAAGAAGACAGATGGCTGATAGCTTTTAAGACTTAGCATCTGTAGTAGCTTTGCACCATACAAATCCTGTTACCTGAAGTGAATACAGAACAGTTTAGTCATTTAGCTCCATGCATGAAATAGCTATTCAAAGAACCACAACCTCCACGTGAGATGTCTTTCTCTTGTATCTACTCCTTCCATAGCACATCCGTGTTGGGTGGGAGCTGCTCCTCACAACCATCGCCCGAACTATCAACGAGATTGAGACTCAGATCCTGACCCGAGATGCCAAAGGAATCAGCCAACAGCAGATGAATGAGTTCAGATCATCCTTCAACCACTTTGACAGGGTACAGCTTGATAGCTTCCCATAACCAAGCCGTTTTTTTACATCCATTTAAGTGACTGATCTCTGGGGCTCTCCATGACAAAAGCAGAGTGAGGGAATGGAGGTAGTCTTTTATTTAGAGATGGCACTGCGACCTGCATGTCCTCTCTTTAGAGGAGGTTTTAAAAGAGCCAGAGGCAGTTTTAAGCTGCTGACCCTAAATTTGATCTTGTGTTATTCCTGGTGGGGAGAGCAAATGAGAAGGCAGCAGACTCCTTTAGCCATCAAAGAAAGCTGCACATAATGCATTATCAACAGAGGCTGCTACTCTGTCATGGAAGGTAAGGCCAAATTTAGCTACACTTTACGGCTCCTACCAAGGCTCTGCTTACTAATAAGATCATTTTTTTCTTTTGTACTCATCCTCGATCTGTAAAACTGAAATTGTGACATTGCACTTAATTTTTCATTATCCATTAAGCTGTGGCATCACATTTAAAATCAGTTAATTATTAGTTTCTTTAATGTCTTATCAAAAACAACATTAATGATCAGGTTTTTTCTTTTCAACAGAGATCTTTCCTATCTCAGAAGAGCTCAAATCCTCAATTTCTTGGTGATAGGATTTTTGAATAAGTTTAAAAAGAGCTTACTATGTTTGTTGTGGTCAAGAAATTACTGTTGTTAGGTCAAAGCTCCCAAACAGGGTTCTTATGTGGATATGAAACAGACTTAAATTTATACCAGAGTCTTTTTATCACAAAGAATCATCAGAAAGATTGGCAATTTTTCAATCAAGTATTAAATGCTTTTGATCACTGCCATGGGGTTGGTGTCAGCCTCTGTTGACATTTTAACAGGAAAAGATTTACATTGATGCTTTTTTGTAGGTAGTCATGATTGGAAATATGAATATGAATGTGAATTGAAAAGTAAAATGATAATCATGAAATTAGAAAGTATAATACATAAAAGCCAGACCAAACACAAAGTTCAGTTCGTGCTCTCTGCATTTTCAGTCCCTCTCAGTTCCTCTGAAGTATTTTTCCGCCATTTTGGAGCATAACAACAGAGAGCAGCATCACTAAATGTTTTGTTCTGCTCTGTGAAGCTGCTCAAAGAGAAGAATCAGAGGATCTTAAGGGCCGTCCTGGTTCATTAATTAAGCAATCTCTCAGAGGTCCTCTGATGCCAGGCCATCTACTGCTTTATAAACTAATGAAAGAATTTCAGAATCAGTTATAACTAGGAGACAACCAGTGCAAAGACTTAAAAATTGGTATTATATGTGCTCCCGTCCTGGTCTTTGTTAGTGCGCTGGCAGCAGAATTTAGCTTTCACTGTAGCTGATTTGTTGTGTTTTTGGTAGATCAGAAAGGGATGCATGAGTCAGCATAAGGACATTAGTCTGGCCTGTTAGTGATAACAACTTGCATTAGTTTTCATGTTTGACTCAGAGGGAGAAATATAGGCCATGCATATAGGCCTTAGAATTACAATCATAATCAAAGATTATTTGCCTGATTTTGTGTTTCCCATGTTGGACATGGGTGTGGCCCTATTGTGTTGAGTTTGTGTGTCAGTTTCTCTCTCTGATCATTTGAACCAGTGGTTAAAACCTCAGTTTTTTCTTACAAAGAATTGTGTGTGGTCATGGCTTTATATCTCAAATACAACTAAAAAGTGGGCTTAATTGACTGGTGTCATCAGAAAAAAAACAGCAATATGGAGCTACGTGTTATCAGTTACTGTGGAGAGATGCCATACTTCCTGATTACACCATTCAGAATAAAAAGTAATGGTCTTAAAATTAATCCTTGTGGTACCCCCCAGCAACCTCATAGTCTGGAGGAGTAGCTATCTAATGATATAAATAATCTTATGTCATAATGCCGTGTACAGAACTTAATCAAAAACAGAAATATGGTATTCTGCTTTGTCAAGAGAGGGTGTCAAAGAAGAAAGAAAAATTTAAGAAAATTAAATGTATTTTAAAATAAGGCCTTGTTTTCTATGATGGATTCTAGTGCTTAGAATAACGGTTCATCATAAGTGAATGTGGCTGTTTTAATTTCTTTTGCTTCCTTTTATGGCATTTACACTCTCTTTTTCTGTTTAATAAAACAGATAAGAATGGCCTTATTATTAACAAGATCAATTCAAATTTTCTGTAATTATGTGTTCATAAATTTAAACATATCACATTTCATTTTTACAAGATAAGTGTTTGTATTTTGTGTTCCAACCTGTTAGTTTTCAATATTTCCCCTAAATGTGTAATATTACATTTCTCAAGCCTAAGATCAGGAAGTGACTAATTCTCTGGAGCGAATTGAGGAGAGCTCAGATTTTGTCTGTTGTTCTTGAATATGAAGTCTTGTGTCATTCATTTGTATGTCCTATTCTTAAATTATCAACCAATTGGACTTCATGTGACAGAATAAAAACTACACGTTTTGTCCAGCAGAACATATTTGATAAATGCCATTAACATCGTTTGTGCTAAGTTGGCAAATATCAGTCTGCTGTCACAGTCAGCTATTTGGCTTAAACAACTTTTCCTGTTGGGTTTCAGCCACATTAACCTTAGAAATTTTATAACTGATTTTAGTAGCCCATGCTGTGTGATTTCAAGATACTGACAATGTAACAAGAAGTCACCAGTAGTTAGATATGACTTGAAAATACTCCATCTGCAAATATATTTTATTGAGTGTGCTTCAGTCTGTTCTTTAATCTTGCCTGACTCCACTTTTTATTTCTTTTCCACTGAACCTGAAATCTGGCCTCTGGCTGTAGAAGAAGAATGGAGCCATGGAGACTGACGACTTCAGAGCCTGCCTCATCTCTATGGGTTATGACTTGGTACAGTAATTCAAAAGTGCTTTGGCAGATGGTGCTTTGTTGTCAGTTGCTTTGTAACTGTATGTTTCCACAGATGCCATACAAGCTGGAGGTGGGAAATGCTGGGCAACTCTCAAAATAAAACACAAAAGCCACAGGATATGTAAATCCTTTATTGGCCCTGATATTCAGTCATTTTATCTGATGTTGTGTTTCTTATAGGGGTCAATAGCCTGGTCTCTGTCTAGAATGTTTCACAACTGCCCAGCAAAAAGCCCAGCATGTTTGACTTGTGTCTTGCCTGTTATGTCTTGTTCCAGCATGTCAGACATACAGGCCAATGACAGCACATAGGGATTTGCAAGTGTAACATTAGAAAAAAAGTGAAAAAAAACATGTAATTTTTTAGATGTATGGCTAGACAACTACTGTGCAGTACTGAAAATACAGTATGTTTGTGTTCTTTGATGTCGACCTCCCGTTTTTATTTTTTTTAATTTGTATTTTATTTCAATTAAAAAAAAATACAAGTTATCACATAATACTATAGCCTTCACTATATATGTTCACAGACAGCTCCAAACCAAGTTCCAAAATGCCCTTCTTTTATACTAAGAGTTTATCCAGTTTGAAGGTGCCTGTTAAAATTAAACAAAACCAGACGAAACACTGTAGCATTGAACCAGGGTGTAAAAAAAATCTAACACTTGGTGTCTCACCAAAATACATGTAATATTTAAGCAAACTCTTACACACATCCATTAAATATAAAAGAAATAAAAGTACAACACTGCTTGGATAGTTTCAACCCTTCTGTCCAATGTCTGATCTCGACCTCCCGTTTTTAAAATGTCATCACATCAGTCATGTGTGGTCAGGTACAACTTTGTACTCTGTACTGCTGATGTCAGTTTTACAGCTCTACAGCTGCCTAATCTGACACAGTGATCATAACAGGACAGAAAATGTGGGGTCGAACCTCAGTGTGCTATAACATCTCATGAATGTACATCCATGTTTTTCCTCAGGGGGAGGTGGAGTTTGCCCGCATAATGATACTTGTGGACCCCAACGGTACCGGGAGCGTGTCTTTCCAGTCTTTCATTGACTTTATGACCAGAGAGACTGCGGACACAGATACTGCAGAGCAGGTTGTGGCATCCTTCAGAATCCTGGCAACTGACAAGGTATGTTTGTGTGTGTCTATGTGTGTGTGTGTGTGTGTATTTTTCTGGTGCACTGGCATGTGTGCAGATATTCTTAGCCAGCTGTAATCTTTTCTATTTCAGATGTTTTTCAGAGTATTTGCCTGCCATGTTGATTTAGGGTTTAGAGAGTTTGTGAGTTATTATGTATGAACATGATTTTTGTTGGAAACATTTTTGACCCACATTTGTTCATCATTACAGCCATACATACTGGTGGAGGAGCTGAGGAGGGAGCTTCCACCTGAGCAGGCAGAGTACTGCATCACAAGGATGCCACCTTACACCGGCCCTGGAGCACCACCTGGGGCACTGGACTACACTGCCTTCTCCACCGCCCTCTACGGAGAGAGCGATCTTTAACTGACTAGAATTACCATAGTCATTGATCGTTTATGTAACCTTCCCCTTATTCCCATCTGCTTTTCATCTCTTCATGCTTTTAAGGAAACTGTAAGGAAGTTGGATAAGATATGTTGAGTGCAATGTGTCAGGAACTACTAGATTTATTTGTTTAGTTTTCTGCAGCGTTACACCATCCATGGCATATGTCAATGTATGTGTCTTGTGTCCCTTTAAAAAAAAAACTGACCTGTCAAGAGATGCCATTTTAAATTATTTGTGATCGAAATTTCATTTTGTTTTTATCTTGTGTGATATGGTATCCGGACACTAAATCGGGACTCAGTGGAAATGACAAAAAAGAAGACAAATAGTTAACTCGTTCTAAATTTATCTGTATGTAATGCTCTCAATGAATACTAAATCATACATTGTGTTCTTGATTTCACAACAATTTGTAATTTTGTGAACCACATGATAAAGCTAAATCACTGTGGAAACAATCAGATTAATGGAGTCTTCTGTAAAGAGGATTATTGGTTACTTCATACAAACTGAGCAGAGGGCACTGAGGCACAGATTATTCAATACATTATTGATGAAAGCGACTTGCTATAAAATGTTTAAATGAACAATGCCTTATATAGTACTGTAACTCAAGGTACAAGAGATGTTTTGGCAAAACGTTTGATTTCTTATATTTTGTTTGAAAAATAAAGCTACTCAGGCAGTGCTGTTACCTTGAATAAATCATTGGGATTTATTGTTAAGGAAATCTTGAAGTCACTCTGTATTTGAGGGTAAAGAATAAATTCAATAAAGTGTTTTTGACTTGTTCCAACTTCTGACCCTTGTGTATGTTTTCTAATCACAGAAATTATTTGAAGTTTATATGTATGTAAATATACAGTCAAAATGTAAAACCTGTTTTAGTGTGCCAAAATCTTTAAGAACAATGACTGAGACCAAATTTTTTTTAATGCAAGATAGGAACAACAAAAAATAAGACGCTTCGTAAGTTTGTTCTGGTTAGGCATGGCACTTTCTCATTTGTTTTTGAGAGACCAAGCAATTCTTCAGAACACTTTTTGTAACCTGTAACGGCCCACATGACAACATATCTCACTAAAAGTCTAAAGAAACTATAGTCATGATATAAATCTAAAATGCTATCAGGCATTTCAAGTTTTTTGAGTGAAGACATTTTGATAACACTTTAGGCTAAATTTGTCTTCTAGTATAAAATCCAAATTCAGAAGACATTTCTGTTTTCTGGACTTAAAATCTGTCAACAGATTGTTTCCATGTTTGGTCTTTCAAAAGGCAATGTACATTAATTATACATTTCATATAGGCCTAAAGTAGAATCCTAGGAAATGCAATTTGTAAAATATTTTCATTATTTCTAATATTTTTGGGTTTTGTGTTTGTTTCTTAATCAAATAGGCCTTTCATATCATGAATTCTTGAAGGACAAATCTTTATTGCCCAAAAAAGGGATAGGCTACTTATTATTAGCTAAAATTAGTTTGGAAACAGGGGCATAACTGCAAATTCCATTATCATGCTATAGCCATGAGAGCAGACTAATGCCTTGAGGTTGTTAAAATTAGGTAAACTAAATAACAATGGGATACTCTCTTGTAAGATCTTTTGATGAGGAACATTTTTAGACAGCATTTTTTTTTCCGTTTTTTTGAAAATTATTCGTCACTTCCGCCGAAAAGATGGCGTCGTGGGAGGGCCTCATAGACAGATATCGACTGTCATGATTGAATACCTTCCCTGTCAATCAAAACATGTCATCGCATGTGTTTTCTGATCATATTTCATTTTTACGTAGAAGATATCACAAATTTGTTACATACATCATATTTTACATATTTACACATCATTTAATATTTAAATCTCATATATCATTTTACATATTTACACATCGTTCTATATTTATATTTCATATATCATATTTTTCATATTTACACATTCAATATTTACATTTAATATATGCATATTTTACTTAACACTTCATTCGGTATTTACATTTCATATGTTCATATTTTTCATATTTACACATCATTCTATATTTAAATTTAATAAATGCATAATTTCCTTATTAACACAACATTCTATATTTAAATTTAATAAATGCATAATTTCCTTATTAACACAACATTCTATATTTACATTTAATATATGCATATTTTGAAAACTATTATTACTATTAAATAAATATAGTATAAATAAATAAATATAAATGATACAAATAAATATGAATATATACGTGTATATATATATATATGTATATTTATATTTATAAGATATTTATAAATAAATATATATAATATATAAATAAAGAATTTATATTTTGAACCGAATAGACGTCGCTGTTGTTGTTCAGGGCTAGCTTGAGCTGGAGAATAGAAAGCATTTTCAACAATTCCAACTTATCTATCTCCGAAGTTAATGTCGCATGGGCTATATATATATTTATATATATATGTATATGTATGTATATATATATATATATATATATATATATATATATATATATATATATATATATATATATATATATATATATATATATATATACACATATATATACATATATATATAAATATATGTATTTATATATATATATGATATATATATACATATATACATATATATACATATATATAAATATATGTATTTATATATATATGTATATATATACATATATACATATATATAAATATATGTATTTATATATATATATATATATATATATATATCATATATTTATATATACTATATCTAAATAATAATTATAAATAATATTCAAAATATGCATACATTAAATGTAAATTTTGAATGATGTGTACAAAAGTAAAAAAAAATGTAAATATGAAATGAAAATACTGAATGATGTGTAAATATGTAAAATATGATGTATGAAATATAAAAATGAAAGTATCTGTAAATATGTTAAGTATGTAAGTATTTAATAAAATGTTCCTATGCCCCATGCAGTTCGATATCCGATCTGCCGACTTCTTTCATTTCTCTCAATTATTGCTTATTGAACAAAATAGCTGCCACTCCAGCGCCGATTAGCAACCTAAAGAATTTACATAAGTATTTTACGTCGATAACTATAAATCGGTGTCTAAAATGATGCTTGACATCCACGTAAATGGAAACGTTCGTGTTTTTATCAGAAAACACATCGCTTTCACGATGACATGTTTTGATTGACAGGGCTGACTCGACCGTCACAATATGGCGGCCGCGCTGACGTATCAAAGCGCTGGGCGGACACAGGCAGCGCGGCGTCTAGTGTATATGTCTATGGGAGGGCCTCCCTAAAGCAGAGCCCGCCTAGTCGTCCATGATTGAATACCTGCCCCCCTGCCCCCTCAGTCTGCACTTTACCTACTCATTGGAAACAAGATGATATCTTCAAGTTTTGACAAATGTTGCTAGTTTGAAAAATGACTGACGCCGGAGAGGGCGACGAAGAATATCAGTTTCTGCGAACAGTAAGTCCGCCATTTTCTTTTAAACTGATTTAACGGCTCACTTTTAACTGGAGCTGGTGGTGATGGTCTGGCTGTTTCATCTCCTGCCATATTCAGGAAGTTGATAAGTATATTTGATAAGTAATGCTGTCATGAGGAGGGGATCCAGGGAATCAGTTATAATTTTGTTTAAAAGCCAAATAAAACACTGAAGTTGTGTTTCTGAGCTTGAGGCTGGAGAAAGAAAGCTGCACACCAATGCACTAAACATTGTCCCATAGCTTAAACTAGCCTTTGAACATCAAACCAGTGTCTAATGTATTTCTCTTGAATTATTGTATCACCTTTTAAATTATGTTATTTTATCTTCACCTTTTCAATGCTGCATTGATAGCATGAGCCTATCAGAACAAAATGAAACCCTGTTTGGCAGGGCTAAAATCACCTGTCATTTTAAAGCTATTCATGCTAAACTGTTTTATTGCCACATGAAGCTATGTTTTTTTTCTAAATTAAAACAATAAGGAAAGAAAGAGTGCCACTTCCTCAACAATTCGTCTTTTTATTCTCAGGACAGATGTGGTAGCATTCTTGTTAAAACCATTTTGATTTAGGTTTGATTTGGATTGTCGTTCATGGCTAAAACACAAACCAGAAAGCCTTGCCCCATCTTTTCTTTGAGATGCTATTATTGTTGCCCTGTTGTAAGATGTCTCACTGCTTGCTATCTTTGGCTTCTGATAAGGACATGTCTCTGGAAAGGTGTCTTGTTATGGATTTGACAGTAATACATGTCCTCACGCTGGCTCTGGTGTAGATACTGAGACTTTTGCCTGAATTGGGAACATTTCAGAAGACCTCACAGCATTGAGAGCTCTTAAATGAATTATTACACAAAATGCATGAGTGGACTAATTACAGGACTATTGTTCTAATGCTTAAGCATAATAATTTTGAAAACCTCACACTCAAGTGCAAGTTAACACAGATTTGAATCTACACAAGAAAAACTTATATAACTTGACTTAAAATATAGTTGTGCATTTTTATAGTTGTGCAAAAAAGATAGTAGGATGAGAATATTAAAAATGACTGTCTTGTTTGGTTAAATGAGCTCATTTGCCACCCAAAATGTAGCAAATCTTGGAAGTAAGTATGAGTTCATATTCCGGATAGCTTAATAGCATTAAATTGTAAAAGTAATCCCTTGTGGTCAAATGGTAGACATCAGCAAATCTGACTGCTAGTTTCACAAAGTACAGCGGAAAGCTTTTATTGGTGCTCCTTTTTATGTTATCTCATTTTTTTCTTTGTATTGAATATGGTTTAAAATGCGCAATATCTCCCTTAGAAAGAAGTTTTGTAAAAGTGCAAAGTTTAATTTTACCAAGGAACTTTTAGATTTGCATATTTCTGCAGTTTTTGTAATACTTGGTACATACTCCGCAGATCATTGCAAAATGTCAAAAGTGATTTTCTTTTTACACGGCACTGGAAATGGTCATTGTTCCTTGTTAGGTGCACAAACTCTACTTTTAACACCATAAATCTTCCAATATTAATATTATAAAATGTGTCCTTTTTTAAGATCTTAAACTGTATACTGTATTTTCTGGTGCAGCAGAATCCGAAGTACCCTAGAATCCTTTCAGAAAAATGCATCTTTCCTACAGAGTTCCACCAATCACACAATTTTATTCAAGTACTGTTAAGTTCATGATTCAATTCAATTCAATAACCTGATACATTATGTATACATAGTAGAGTCCTTGGTTTTCCATATTACTGCTGCAGGCTAATTTTAAGATACAAAATATACAAGCAGTCAGACAAATATGGACTCCTTTTATTAATTAGAAATGGTTCTGGTGCCTTAATAATATACATTATTAATGTGGTTTCATGTTGTGGGCAGTTTAATATTTCTGCTGTTACCTATGATGTGTGTTTGAGGATAGCATTAGACAGCTCAGTGTACGGATAAGGACCGAGAACGTTCATTATCTTTGACTCCACAATTTAGGGAAATTAAACTTGAATGATGGACTGTAATGGTGCTCTGAGATAGTACTTTATGGTATATGTATTGTACATTTTGCAAATATTCCAACAAATGTACGGGCCAGATAGTTAGTTTTTAGGGTCAAAAGGTGGCTTCAATTATTGGCTTTTTTTTAATATCTACTCTTAAAAATAGTCTTTACTTTAAGGTCTTATCTGTTGATCCTAAAATGTTCAGGGTGGATAATAAAAGACTCCCTCTGTTCAAAACCAGTAACTAGTGATTTTTAAGGCCTGTTCCAGCTAAGTCACAGATTTCAGGATTATGATGTTTGTTGAAGTCACTAATACAGTCATCTATGGCTTAACTCAGTGCTCACATTTGGGATGTCTGCAGATCAACAACACACACACCTGCTGCTCCGGCTGCTCTCTGTCAGAGAAACCATAATGAAATTCTGAAAAGCTTTAACTTTTTGTCCTTTAAGTAAAGAACATTAATCCAGTGTTAAAATCGATGTTAAAATTTGTGCTCAAACAGGATAAAAGCTAATAAACTACACATGGCTGCACAGCATGTAGGCTCAATTTCGTGATGCATTTGAAGTTGAGTCAAAAACATTATGATGCATTTTTATCAGCTTTGTAAAATGTATATTTGATGACTGTCAGCACGGGGTGTGCTTGAATGAATTGTCTTCCAGAGGTGGAGATTAGATTTTGGCTGAACTGTAAGTAAATAATGTGAAGTGGAGGTTATATTATTTACTTTGACCGATAGCAGACCATAGTTTGCAGATGATCGGTGAAGGTACTTTCCACAGTCTAAATGGGACACTTAATTCGTTTTAAATCTTTCGTACGAGTATCTCCTCTTTTTTTTAACATGAGCTAACTGAAGACCTGAGTCCTCTAGTCACCTGAATGCCACACAGTGCCTCAGAACTGGACAGACAGTGTGCTTGACTGATAGCAGAGCACCGCTGATATGAAGTGGAAAGAAGGGTGAATCAGCGGTCAGATAGTGCAATATCTTCCTGATATGGTGGTTTGCAGCCAGGGTACAGAGAGGTGTTGGTAGTCCTCACCAGAGTAGTTCTGTAAATAGATCTAAAAAGCCTGATTCCTTTGGATGGAGGTGTGTCAGTCAAGGTGAGATGCATTTCGAGTAACAAATCTGCTGCATTTACTGCACTAAGCCATTTTAAACTTATTAAAAACTAAAATTCTTTACTAATACTTTGCAGTAAAGAATGTCAGAATTTTGGGGACACTGTTCTTCAGTTTATGGTCTCTCCATTCTGCGCTTTGTTTTATAGCATGTTTGAAAATGTGAAACCTACACTCAGGGCTTTGCGCTCATGGCTGTCTCCTCTCTTTGTATACTGTATTTTATTCTTTCCAGGGAGATGACGTGGTGCTACAGAGTACGTTCACCTCCCAGGAGGAGCATGTGAAGCTCTGTCTTGCTGCAGAGGGATTTGGCAGCAGGCTCTGCAGACTTGAGCCAACCTCGAACTGCAAGGTAAAGATCTGCTCCCCAAGGACTGAAACATTTTTTCTGATTTTGCTGGAACAGTTTTCTCTTAAACTATTCACATCACATACCAACATTCATTATTTTGAAAACCATACAGAAATTCAACCAGAGAATCCTTGAGAATTTAATCTAGGTGTAATTACCGGATGTTAAGTAGGTTCAGTGCTAATAGTTATTTGTTCTCTTTTAACTGCTCATTAAATGATCATTATTTTTCTTTGAACAGAATCTGACTGTAAAGGGCGTTTCTACTACTAATTAAACTTTAAAGTAATAAAATTGACATTTAATATTTAATTAAAATGAAATATGTTTCTTACTTTGTCACCTGGTGTCATATTTTGAAGTTATATTTTTTAACTTGCGTGCTAAATGTTCTGCTCATATTCTGCTGTGATGTCTCTGGAGAGAGCAGACAGAGATGAAACTGTCTTAATCACTCTTTTTGAAAACAGAATGTTCCACCAGACTTGTCTGTGTGTGGTTTCGTCCTGGCCCAATGTCTGTCTGTCAGAGCCCTGCAGGAGATGCTGGCCCACAGTGAACAGCTGTCTGCAGAGGTGAACTTCTTTCTCTTCTCTTCTCTTCTCTTCTCCATCTTGTCTTTTCTTGTCTTTATATCTTTTATATATTTTCTGAATGTTTGACTTCATTTAATTTATTGCAGAAACAAAACAGTTGAATGAACACTGTAAAGCTCTTGAATCAAAATTAGGTAATTATTAAAGATAATTCTCATGATCTGTCTCTGTTTCACATGGCTCTCATCAATAAAACACACATAAAAAGTAAATGATTAAATATAAAAGCTGCCAGCTAATGACAGGCACTCCCAGTTTTAATTGCTTAGTAACAATTAATTTAGCAGCAATAAAAAAGATCACAAAATAATGTACTTGGTCTGATGGTCAGTAATTGCACAATCATTGAGTTCTATATATAGTATAGAGGTTTAAGTGCTTTATTATTTAACGGATCCTTGACACGGTTTAACAGACTAGTTGTTTTTATGTCTCCTTTTTTGCTAGATTTATGTGAGATGTTTAGGTTGGACTTTCTCCCATTATTACACCTAAAAATTTAGCTACATTTGTTCCATGACATTCAGTACCTTTAACATTAATTCAGGCACCAGCCGGTAAAACCAATCATTGTTAATATATATTCATCAGTATGTTTTGTTCAAAGTTTGGTGACATTGTAGCAAAATTAAATCTTTTTTGCTTTTTTTTTTCACACTTCTGTTTTCGATTATTCCCAGAGCTCGCCTTACGTTTCACCCAGAATAAAATAAGGAAGTGCTGTTAGCAAGCAGAAGACTTGCTAAAGGTGGATATAAAAGTAAACAGTTATGGTCCGAGGACTGATCCTTGAGGTACCCCTCATTTTACGACATGTAGCTGTGATTTTTATCATTGATCTGATCAAACTGTTCTTTTGGTACTCATAGTACAACTCTAATATGTATCATATATTGTTTGATCTTTCACCTTTCAGCAATGTACCAACTAGGGCTGTAATCAACCAAAGAAATTGTTGGTCAACCAAAACACAGCAATTGTCACCAAAAATCGACCAATCGCGGGGGTGGGGGGGCTCAGCGGACCGCGGCTCAGTAAAAGTTATATCAGCACCTGCTTCTGTTTTAGCCCAGTTTTTCTGCTTTGTGTCCCTTATTAAAATGCGCCGGAACATGACGTGCTACAGCCACGGTGGGAGTGTGCCCGGCGCGCCCGGCGCACCTCCAAATGCCCTGCATCTTAAACCATTCATGGGACTCCTTAAGTGTTTCCATACAGAGTTCCATATTAGCCACGTTGTTCACTACAACAGACACTTTTTTTTCTGCTCGACCTTTGAGGCATCGGCAAGTTCATATAATCCGCAGCGATGTTTCTTCCCGTGTCCGCCTCTCCTTTTTTACCTCTCTCAAGCAGAAGACTCTTTGCTTTCCAGTTTTCATCAATGAAATGGGCAGTCACTGTCATATAGGACTCCATTCGAAGAGACGTCCACATCTGTTATCTTTATCTATTAACTCAGAAACTTTCTCTTTTTTACTCCCTCGTATTTTGCCGTATGTGCGTGCGTAATTGTCTGGCGCGCTGGCACTGAATATCCAGGTTCCAATGTTTTTCTTGGCCTTCCATGACACCAATGGGCCTCATACCCTCAGAAATAAAATTGACAATTCCATCTGTGATGTCGTTTTTGCATTTGGATATTTATATGAGGCATACAATCCAGCGCGGACAGGGTGAGGTTTGCCGACGCTGCAGCGGGCAGAGCGCATGCAGCAGCGGCATGCAGCTATAAAACGATTAAAGGATTATTAGACTAGAATATTGAAAATTTCTTAATATGGTATTGATATTGAAATGAATGATAAATACATTAAAAGACAGGCTGTTACCTGTGAAACGGTTCACTTGATACATTTCTCCTGATAAAATGAACCATATACTGCAGGGGAAAATATAAATTGATACATTTGGTCGACCAATCAGAATTTTGGTCGACCAGTCGACCAGTCGACTTGGACTTTACAGCCCTAGTACCAACCTTAACTGCAAAATAAACACTGACCAACAACTATCATGTTACATACATATTAGTCATTAGGAAAGCAAATCAGTTCAACATAATATAAAAATGAGTGTGCACCTTAATGAGGACTAGAGCTGCAACTATCGAGTATTTTTGGAATCGAGTACTCTGTCAATTATTTCTCCGAGTACTCGAGTACTCTAACAAAATATACTTTTTTGTTTTTAAACAAATAAATCAATTGTATACAATGCAACATGTTAGGACTTTCAAATTGAGCAACCAAATGCCGTTTATTCCTCAGAAAAGGGTTTTTATTTTCACAACTTTCAAAGTTTAAACCAGTACTAACTTAAAACAAAGCCAATACAATACTGATTTACAAAGCAGTGATATAATTCTGCAATTATATTTGTGAAGTGTGTTCTGGAGGGCATTGTGTAGTTTGGATTGAAATCCTTGATCATGTTCTTAAATCCTGTGTCCTCCACCATGGAAAGAGGATGCATGTCTGTGATGAGCATATTTAAAATGCTGTAATAGTAATAGTTGCAGCCCTAACGACGTGCTATCATGCTAAGCTACATGCTAGGCTAACTCTGTTTGACATCAGACACATTGCACTGTGTTTTCTTTTCATCCCTTCTTGTAGTGACCACACACTTGGGACACTCTCTGCCATTTCTTCTGCGGACTCTCTCCTTTCTGTCCCTGTCTTTTGTCTTCCTTCATGATTTTACAAGCCGCGCAGCAGCGGAGGTAGCAGGCGCGTTGTGCCACAAAAATGACCGTCCGTGTCAAACACTGTGCTCTGTATAGTAGTCTAGATATATATTTATATGTATAATTATATATTAAACGAGACTTCGAGGCACAAAATTTAATTCGAGGATATTTTGTAATTGAGTACTCGCGAATATTCGAGGAATCGTTTCAGCTCTAATGAGGACCATGTTTGTCTTTTGAAATGTATTCCCCTTAATTTCTCTAATTCTTTTTTTTAGTTGATCAGTTCTAATACTTTGTGACTTACAGGTGGGAGCTGCCGGAAGCCAACGCACCCTCCTGTACGGCCAGGCAGTGCTGTTTCTTCACTCGTACAGTGGCATGGTGAGTCACTGTGGTAGAATACTAAAGTCATGCTGTAGGTCCCGGTCTCTTTTTTTTTTAATCACTTAAAAAATGTCAGTGTTTGATAAAATAATGTCCTCTATATCTGCAGTATCTCAGCTGCATGTCTACAGCTGATAAATTGGCTTTTGATGTTGGTCTGCAGGAGAATGAAGCAGGTACGTTCATTTCCAATACTTAATGGTTTGGGTATGTTATATATTATCATTCAAATCACTGAATTTTATTCACTGAAGACATTTGAGTTTAAGATAAAGATGAATATGAGACAAGAGCTCAGAATTTAAGCTTTTATTTCCTGATATTAACATATAAATGTGTTCAACTCATGACATATCCCCTTTTGTATTAAACCACAACATTTTTAGGTGAGCAAAAGTAACGGAACACATAATCTTCAAGTAAAATAACATTTAATACTTTGTAGCACAACCCTTTCTTTCAATAACTGCCTGAAGCCTGCAACCCATCGTCACCGCCAAACTGTTGCATACTCCATTTGTGATTCTATTTGAGGCTTTACTTCAGCTTCTTTTCATTCTTGTTTGTTTTGGGGGGGTACTACCTTCCGTAGGGGTGTCCTGATACAACTTTTTTACCTTCGATACAATACCGATATTGCAGCCTTGAGTATTGGCCAATACCGATATCGATGGATACGATAACAGCAGGAGTCATACATATATTTATCACTTACTGTGAAGTATGGATGGGAAGAAAAGTCTTGATGAAGTGAGATTACTCAAACGGAGACCAGTAGTCAGCAATAGTAGGTATGAAAAAACTAACCCAATGGGTTATATCAATTTTAACCTTAAACATAAGAATATAGTAAAATTAAATTAAATAAATAAAAAATAAATCAGAATACCCTGAAAAGTAACCTCAGTAAATCCAATAAAAACAAAAACATATTTTTAAATTGTAAAATAACCACTGTGTTGAACTTAAGCATAGACATACTGTACAACTGAAATAAATAAATACAAAATAAATTAGAATGGACTGCTGCTACAGGAGTTTTTATATCAGAGATTTTTAGATGCAGGCCGATAATTGTTTTTCTGCTGATATCTGACCGATATCTGATATCAGTGTCAGATTGGGACATCCCTAACCTTCAGCCTCCTCTTTAGAAGGTAAATTGGTGCTCTATCTGGCTGAGGTCAGGTGATAAACTTGGCCAATCTAAAACCTTCCATATTTTTTCCCCTGATAAAGTCCTATGTTTTGTTGGCGGTGTGCTTCAGGTCGTTGTCCTGCTGCATGGTAAACTTCCTCCTGGTTAGTTTGGATGCATTTCTCTGTAAATTGGCAGACAAAATGTTGCTGTACATTTCTGACTTGAGTCTGCTGCCACCATCATCATTCACATCATTAATGTCTATTCCAGAGGCAGCCGTGCAAGACCAGGCTATGAGGTTACCTCCACCATGTATCACAGATGAGCTTGTATGCTTTGGATCATAGGCAGTTCCTTTCTTTCTCCAAGCTTTGGCCTTTCCAACGCTTTGGCAGAGATTAATCTTGGTCTCATCGGTCCGTAAGATTGTGTTTCAGATCTTCTGTGGCTCATCTCTGTACTTCTTTGCAAATTCCAATCTGGCCTTCTTATTCTGCTGCTGATGGCGTTTTTCATCTTCGGGATGGCCTCTACATTTCTGCTCTCTGAGTCTTCAAACAGTGGACTGTTGTAGTTTCAGCCCTGCACTGTGGAGGGTGTTGGTGATGTCACTTACTGATGTTTATGGGTTTTTCTTCACAGCTCTCACAATATTTCTGTCATCAACTGCTGTTGTTTTCCTTGTTCGATGTGTGTTGGTCGGTACACCAGTAGTTTCTTTCTTCTTTAGGACATTTCAAATTGTTATGCTGGCTATGCCCAATGTTTGTCCAGTGGCTCAGATTGATTTTTCTTCTTTTCTCGGCTTGAAAATGGCTTGCTTTTCTTCCAGATGCAGCTCTCTGGTCTTCATATTGATTCATCCTTTTTAACAAGACATGCAGTCTTTAAAGGTGAAACTCAAGGCAAAAACCTAGACTAGTCATACAGAGCTATTTAATATTTGAAAAATCTACCTGAAAGGCAACCTGGGCAACAAGAAACACCTGTCAGTCACATGCTCTAATAGTTTTGCTCACTTGAAAAATGGATGTCCTGAGTTGTTTAACACATTTGGATGTAAGTACACGGAAATAAAAGCTGAAATTCCGAACTGTTGTCCATATTCATCTTTTGATCTAAAACCCAAATGTTATCAGTGAACAACTAAACAAAGGAATTGGACTTGCTGCTCCAATACTTTTGGAGGGAACTTTGCATGCACTGCAAATTTAAAATTATTTTTCTGTGTTATCTCTCAGGTGAGGCTTGTTGGTGGATTGTTCATCCAGCATCTAGGCAGAGGTCGGAGGGTGAAAAAGTGCGTGTGGGGGATGACCTCATATTGGTCAGTGTGTCTTCAGAGAGATATCTGGTGAGCCTGAGAAAAGGACATGTATTGTAAATGTTTCTGGTGATTGTATTAACATAAAGTGTGTGCTTTTTTTGTCCAGTATGTTTTAAAAACTGGGTGGATACAGGGTTTCTTTTCTCAGAGTATTTGTTCCAGTTTCATCATTTTCCATCCATCCTTTGGGCTTTGTTGAATCATCAACTAAAAATGCATTTCATTTAGTTTGAATCACTTTGAATTTGTTCTGTTGTTGGTGGTAATCTTTGTTTTCCCTGCCTGTGTTGAGCTGTTTAGCATAATTGTTCATAATAGCAGCTGTTGTAGTAAATCAGACGAAAAATCACAGCTCTATTCACTGTTAATTTGCCCGTTTTTGTTTGATTTAACTGATTCTTATTCTTCACAAATCAATCAGCGAACGTCAGACTGGATGGAGATTTGTATTCACACACCATTGCTCAATATGAAGTAAAAATGCAGTGTTTATGTTGCAGCTTAAAATCCTTGATCATGCTTGAACTTTGATGTCATGTTTTCAAGGTTCAGAAAGTGTTTGGATTTCAAATGAAGTTCTTAAAACTGCAGAAAAGTATCCTTGTCTGTCCCCCTTTATAAAAAGCTGCCAGACCAAACAGTTTGCACACTCATTGAACAGAGAAGTAAATTATCTCTTTAACTACCAGCTGATATGTTGGGCAAATATCCATAATTTTGAGGAATATTAAATTTAAAACAAAAAAAACCATTGGTTCGCCGTTGCTCCAGGGTAAAGAAAAAAACTGCAAGCAATCACAGAAAATGTTATTTCTTTGTGAAGAAATTAAAGGTTTAAAAGCTAACAGCTGATAATGAATAGCCATAAAAAATACCTTAAAATTAATAATATTGACTTAACTAATACAAATAAGAATGATTTGATAACTGCTATTTGAAAAGTTGAGTTGTTATTCATCAAAAATGTCATTTTTAATAGTCAAACTCACTATAATCTATTTTGATTTTGATTGCTATTTTATTTACTAACATTTCTGCCTTACAACATTCATTCCCAAAAAAATACCCGTTTTTCTTCGTAGTTTTCTCACTTCCCTG
Source organism: Scarus forsteni (assembly GCA_036419115.1). Taxonomy (NCBI): domain Eukaryota; kingdom Metazoa; phylum Chordata; class Actinopteri; order Labriformes; family Labridae; genus Scarus; species Scarus forsteni. The sequence continues at coordinate 8,245,564 of JAZDUH010000327.1, forward strand.
AAATGTAAACAGAATCAAACAGTGATTTGATTTTATTGTAATTTTAAAACATTTAATATTCCTGAATTTGTTGATGATCTCTGCTAAACAGTTGAGCTGGTAGTTAAAGGGTTAAGTCATAGTATTACTGTTGTTGAAACTATCAAAAAAAAAAACCTGATGAAGTGTCTAGAGGAATATCAGGCTTTAAACTTGGGTATCTGAAATAAATTCTTTAATTTGTTATTTTCCATCTTCCATAAAAAAATAATTGTTTGGGAAATAATTTTAGATTTCTTTGTATTTGTATTTAATTTAAAATCCTTAAGTCTCATTCATATTCATTAAAAAACCCCAAACAAAAAAAGCTGAAATAATTCATACATTGCCTTGGTGAATCGTATGTTTGAATGCAAACAGACAAGTGTTTCACTTGGATTTTGCCTGGGGAATTTCCTCGCGCCCCTTTATCTGCGTAAAGTCTGGGTAGGCTCATGTCTGAGTGCAGCAGCAAATTAATACTGAGGTGAGTAAAGAGGCTGATGACATCATCCTGTGTGAAACTGGAATAGGGACACTTAACAGGATGGATCAAAACAACTGCTGAAGCAGGAGAAGTTTGTCTGATTGTAAACGGAAAACGTAAACTCAAATGTGTGTCTGGACATCCTAAATGATGATGCAATGTTTCCACTGCACACCATCAAAGTTGTGTTGTCCATCTACTCCAAAACAATCCCCACCAGGTCACTCGCGCATCCAAAGAGCCGCCTCACGTTGCTGTTGGATACAAAGATGAAACTCTGCTGCTCTCTTTGCAGAAAGTGTCACTGCTTCATTTTCACTTCTGCGTGCTGCAGTGCTCCTCTCAACTTTGCAGTCGATGCGACTGATACACTTATTAACATGTTACACTGAAGTAAGGATATAAGTTGTGATGTGAATGATTGGTCTGCTATCATAGTATGAACACTGACCTCCACCATGTATATTTGCCACGGTGTGCTGCCTATTGGTGACCCCTCACCCCCTCCACCACCTCTCCCCTGTCCAGCATGGACTACTCCCTGCTGAGAGGAGCAAGTGTGAATGGCCTTAGCAAGCTGCCCAGATACTATCCTCTTAATATTAACAGAGCATGTGTGAAGAGGGCTTTAGCCCTCTATCATATAGGGATGGGAATCGAAAACCAATTCCAGTTGAGAATCGTTAACAGTTCCATCAAAGAATCGATATCATCAATCTTTTTGCTTATCAATTCCCTTATCAATTCCTTCCACTGACAGAGTTCAGAAGCATCAGAATTGTAGCTTAAATTTGATAGCACCTACTACACAACCTTAAGTGAGTGGAAACACCAACAACTTGCAGAAGCAGATATCTATGCTGTGACATGTTTGACATTGTTGCCGCTGAAAATCAGACCAACATTTGCCCACTCGCAAAATCTGCAGGAATCGATGAGGGAATCGATTAGTAGGATCGTTAACAGTATTAGTATCGATAAAATCTTATTAATTCCCATCCCTACAATCGTAATTCCCAAATGTTATTTATATTTATAAGTATGTTGACTAATAACTTTAAATATATGTATTTGTTATTAACTGCAGTGCTAAATGATGAAAAAAGCTTGAAAATACACCCTCAAAGTGCTTAAAAAGTGCTGTACATTTTTGAACCCTGCAAGTATATTATGAAACATTGTTTTAAAATAATCCTTTTTCAAAATTTACTTTTCAGGCTTTGCATTTATTGATAGCGTAGAGAGACAGTAGAGTAGACAGAGCTGGAGGGGGGGATGAGAGCAGAGGGGGAGATGTGCAGCAAAGTAGCCTTGAGCTGGTATCAAACTTGAGCCAGCCATGCAGGGTGAGAGCCTCAGCTTACATGGGTCTGTGCACAGACATAACCACCAGGCACACCCCATATTACTTCTTTTTCATGCAACATTTATTGATACTCATATAAACTCCGAACTATAATACACCACCCATTTTTTTTTTTCGCTATATTGGTGGCATAAAGCTCCTAAAATGCACACATATCAGAACAACAGGCCTAAATCCAACTCTATTTAAAAACTGAAAAATTGAATAACAGATCTGTCTGAACTTTGGGAGTAACCTGTCCCACTGCTGAACGTCTTAAAAGAAACTTATGTTTTCTTAAGCTGCCATACCTGTTTTTTTCCACTTTAACATTTACTTGGTGCTCAGGGGACTTTGGGGTGCTGGGTATGAAAAGCTGATTGTGCATCTTGAATTAAAGGTCCAAAACCTGTGTGATTTTATGTTACACATTCTCAGAGAATACAGTTCTTCTATATGTGAATTAATGGCCCTAATGCAGTTGGTCAGTTGTCGTTTTAAAGTACAGATTGAAGGTTAAAACACTGCATTTCGTCTTCTCGTCATATCCTCTCTCTTTGTGACTGTCTGTATTTAAAGCCTGTTTTTATTTTATGTCTTCCCAGCACCTGTCCTTTGGCACTGCTTTTGACAACAAAAGTGTGAGTGACAACCTGATTGTCAATGCAGCCTTCCAGCAAACCCTCTGGAGTGTTGCTCCTGTCTGCTCCGGAGGTGGAGTTGCTCAAGGCAAGTTCCTTTTCCTTTTAGTCTGTGGGAATACAGACCTACAAAACAAATTATTCATCTCTGGAAACTTAAAGTCCAAACTGTCTGTTGTGTCCAGGGTTTTTTTCACACCTACAGATCAGCTGCTTTGATTCAGTTAAAAAAAACACAATGAATTTGTGTATTTAATTTTTCCAATCGATTCTCATGTTCAGATGGCAGCATTTTAAAGTGGGCCAAATTTGCACAAAAGGCAGGGCTGCATTTTTGTCATCAAGTCAAAGCTAGTATGGCTATGAATTTGAATCTCACTCTGCATTATTGGAGGGAAGGTAACATTCGAAGCTACCCACAAAATTAGTCATTATTTAATAGAGAAGTTTTAACGTATTTATTCCGAAATAACAAACCTTAGGCAGTAAATGTAAACAAACTGATGGTCACCAGTGTCTACTGTGGACCACAGAGGACACCAGATTGCATGATAGCTTATTACACCGTGACTTCGTGTCATATGTGAAACAGGGCTCCTGCATATCCTCAAAAGTCTTTTAAGTTCTTTGAAATTCATACACTTTGATATCCTGTCATTAGATCAACAAAACTTTGGCGACGATATGTTTTTGTATAGATGAATGTCCTCACTTGAAAAAATCAGAATTTTAGAACAATTAAAGTTCACTACCACATTAAGGTCAATTTCTGTTTGATAATATTGGAGTCACCAAAATAAAAAAAAAGTACTAAAAATAGCAAGATGTGATCCAGAAAAAAAAATTAACTGCAAGAAACATACAAACAGAATTTTTCAGTTTGGTCTGACAGGTCTTTAGAAGTCTTGATTTTCATTATTAAAAGTGAACAAGCACCCTGGTAATAACTAGGGAATAGTCAAAGCTTACAAAAGCCAGGTTTTTCTCTTTGTGTCAATGAAATTTATGTCTTTGCCGTGATTCAAGGATACCTGAAGGGTGGGGACACACTGCGACTCCTCCACAGCCACAGTGATGCCTGTCTGACTACTCCATCCTCAGAGCAGGGAGAAGAGCTGCAGAGGTCAGCTCTAAACATCAGTCTCCTCATACCTCAGTCAAGAAATCCGTCCTTAGGTTCTGTTAACACATCTGTTTTCTCAATCTAGGGTAATGCATTACGAGAGTGGATCAGCCTGCAGCCATGCCCGCTCTCTATGGAGGCTGGAGATACTGAGTGTTGTGTGAGTACAGGGGATGCACATTGTGATTGATATTCATAACAGAAGCATGAACAAAACCAATCAGTTCAAATGTTTGAAATATCCAGGGCTTCATGAATAATATGTCAAACAGTTTATATTGTGGTGGTTTTTCCCCTTAATTTACTTGTTTCATTTTGCATAGGCTATTTCAGTACTGTTACAATCATATGATAAAACAGGACAAAGCATGACATGCATCCTTTTAACAATCACACCAGCTGTTACAGCAAGTTCATTTAAAGGACAACTTGCAGACACAGGAGGTTACCCGTCACACATTCAACCCAGATTTTAAATTTAAGGGGTGAGCTGAAGTTCATTCCTTCCTTGAAAAAACATATTGTGGGAGTGGAAGCCAGGATGGGAGACAGATAAAATGTTTTAAGTTTTTCATTTTTCAACATGTGCTAAAATGCATGAATGGTCAATACATAAAAAGCTGATTACATAGTTAAATAGTTAATAATAAAAACAAAACACAATAATATGAATTCATTTCAACCTATATTTAATGAAATACATTACAAAGACAAGATTTTTGATGTTCAAACTAATAAACTTTATTTATTTTGCAAGTCATTCAGAATTTGATTCTTTACAACATGTTCCAAAAAAGGTAGGACATGGGCAATGAAAGTCTGGGAAATTAAGGGATGCCCAAAAACACCTGTTTGAAACATCCCACAGGTGAAAATAAGGAATGAATAGAGGCTAGTGTCATGATTAGTTATGAAAGGAACATCCTCAAAAGGCTCAGTCTTTCAAAAGCAAGGGTAGGGCAAGATTCACCACTTTATGCGCATTTCATTAGCAATAAATTATTTTATCATTTAAAGGCGATATTATCAAAAGAGTCAGAGAAATCTCTGCGTGAAAATGGCAAGGCCAAATCCAAAATAGATTGCCTGTGACCTTCAGTCTCTTAGATGGCACTGCTTTAAAAAAACAACAGTTCTGTAAAGGATATCACCACATGGGTTCAGGAACACTTTGGGAAACCACTGTCGGTTAACACAGCTTGTCGCTACATTTACGAGTGCAATTGAAAACTCTACCACTCAAAGCCAAAGCCATTTATCAACAACACCCAGAAATGTCACCAGCCTCACTGGTACGAAATCATTTGAGATGGATTGATGCTAAGTGAAACGGTGTGCTGTGGTCTTAACACATGTTCATATTGTTTCTGTAAATCATGGACGTCACAACCTGCAGGCTAAAGAGAAAAAGAAGCATCCAGATTGTTGTCAGGACAAAGTTAAAAAATCCAGTAACTGTGATCGTTAAAGAGTGTATGTACCCATGACATGGGTAACTTGCACATCTGCAAATATACCTTGATCCCAGGTTTTGGAACATGCTGCAACCATCAAATTCAAAATGAGTGAATATTTGCAACAAAAAGAAGAACATAAACGAGGATAACCGACATGTTATGAACTTGTGAAAGCAGTGAAATCTAAATCCTGGAGAGCAACCCATGAAATGAAAGAAAAATCATAAAAACTACTTTGTTTTGACATTCCTCAGCTGGAGTGGTAGGCACACTTTTTGGGGGCAGCCTTTTCGACTGTGCCATATGACCACTGGGAGATACATGGGTCTAACCGAGGAGAAAGGCCTTCATCTGGTGGATCGAGACAAAGCTGATGTCATCACAACATCCTTCTGCTTTAGATCTTCGAAGGTCAGTAGTCGCACAGGACTTCTACTGATTTTCTACCTGAAAGTTTCAACAAAATGAAGTGTTGAAGGTTCACAATTCACTTACATGATTTTTGGTTGTAGGAGAAGCTTGACACTGGCAAAAAGACCAATATGGAGGGCATGGGAATCCCAGAGATCAAGTATGGAGACTCTGTTTGTTCCATTCAACATGTAAACTCTGGACTGTGGCTCACCTACCAGGCCACTGAAACTAAATCAAACCGCATGGGAGTGTCTCAGAGAAAGGTTAAGCTTTTACACCAAATCATTTCTCATTGATCAAAAGCTGAAGGTTATTTTTATGTACTGTGGTAATGATAAATGTGTAATACATTCTGTCAAGCTTGGTTGTGTAAATGGAGTAAAGGGAAAAAAAAATTGCAAACGTTCTGTCTCTAGGCCATTTTGCACAGCGAAGGTCACATGGACGATGGACTGACTCTGTCTCGTTCTCAGAAGGAAGAATCTCACACTGCCAGACTCATTCGGAGTACTACTGTACTCTTCAATCTCTATATCAGGTACTGAATGCCAGAGCTTTACTTTACAGAATGCCAAAAAAATGTCAAAGTATCATGTAAATGCTTCCATGTCAAAAACAGTTTAAGTTTTAAAACTGTCTTTATGCACTGACACAGATATGTGGAATAGGTTATTGCTGCAGGGCTATGTCAAGCTTCTTCTTTTTTATTTCAAACTTCAACAACAAAAAGAACCATTTATGTGTATAGGTTGCCTGTAAGTGATTGGTTTGTGTAAAGATTTCAAAATCTTAAAGTTTGAACCCAATTAGTCTGTTCAATCCATATTTGGATTAAATTAACATGTCATTCTTTTCAAATAGAATTAAAATGTCTTGAATTTTATTAACTTTATCTCATCAAGGACAAAAAGATTCTGCAGTCTCAGTCAGAGTTGCCTCCATGACCTCAAACAGACCGACTGTGATATCTCTTTTTTTTAGCCATATTTTAAATACATGATATCTTTGTCCACATTGTTCATGGTACATTTAATATGTAGAGACGTACCTGTAAACTCTCATGACCAAATGTGCAGCCACCATAATTCCACACGCCAAACACAACCTTGTGCTTTTTTCTTTTTTTTTTTTTTACCTCCGCCAAGGAGGTTATGTTTTCGGAAGTCCGTCCGTCCGTCCGTCCGTCCGTCTGTGAACAAAATAACTCAGAAAGTAATGGATGGATTTGGATGAAATTTTCAGGAAATGTTCAGCATGGGAAAGGGAAGAACTGATTCGATTTCGGTGTTGATCCGGATCAGCGTCTGGCCGCCATGGCGAAAAATGTGATTTCTGTGAATAACTACTGAACCAAAGTAGATCCAATTGCTAATGGTATGTTTTCATGGTCAAGGAATCTAAATATTTAGATGAAATAAAGGTCGGACTAATATTTATGGTCAAAATGACAATATGACTGAGGACTGTGGCGCTGGCGGAGGTCTGCGCTCTCCGAGTGCTTTCTAGTTTTTGATGTATTTCTTGGGCATTTTGTGCCTTTATTGATAGGAGAGAGACAGTGGGTAGGCTTGTGAAAGGGGGTGAGAGAGTAGGGGAAGACACTATGCAAACTGGTCAACAGTCTGGACTCGATTCACTGGAGATCCTTGCAGATGGTAGAATTTCTGCCCAAAATGTTCGGGGAAAACACAGCACGTCTTTAAGCAGCATCTTTTCCCTCATCAAGTCATAGTACTGCACTCAAATAAAACACTTGCACATTGTGAAGTGGAAAAAAAGGTATGTAGTGTCAATTTATTTGCAAAGACTCCTCATTTACAGGCAACAAGCATAATTGGGAAGAGATGCTCAGACTGCTAGTCTGTTCTTCTGAAAAAAAACCTATAGACTAAGAGGTTAACTAATGTGTTATGTGAAGTTTTAACACAAGCCAATATAACAAAAGCTGATGGCACTCAAAAAATGATACTGTTGCATGGACACAACACAATGTGGAAAGTCTATTTTTCTCCAATCCCCTTTGTATGTGGCTTACTACCTGTATGACTCACATTTATATTTTTATATATATATCTTTATATATATATGTCAGGCAATTAAAAAAAAAATCTAATTAATTACAGGATTTGTAATTAATCTAATTAATCGCATTTTAATCTCATATCTGCTGAAAGTCCCCACATAAAGAATTTGAATTTTAGGACATCACAAAATTGTAGTGAATGATTAATCAAATGAATACACTAAAAAGAGAAGATTGTAAATCTACATTTGTATTGGTAATTGAATAAAACCTAAGACAGGGCGTTTTGTCCATAAAATTCTAAGCTCAATCAGGCAACTCAAATTACACTTTAAGTGTGTTTCTTAAATCAAATTCAAAAAAAGGAAAAAGGTGGAGGACATCCAGCAAACCAATTAGGCCTGATGCATTAGTAAAGAATGCAGTAAAAATATAGATAATTTAATTCAAAAATAAAATAAAGCGGAGTCTCAAACAGGCCGTTCCTGTTGTCACCTGGGCTTTGTTTGGTTTGACTAGCGTGTGAAGTGACGTGCCACTGCCATGTACGGGTCCTTAAACTGGACAGTATTAAAATGTTCATGTGCTATATTTAATCTTGTGATTAATTTTTTTAACACATTAATTTGCGTTGTAATTAATTAATCTAATTAATGCACTAAAGTGACAGCCCTAATATATATCTATATATATATATATATATATATATATATATATAGATATATATACACACACACACATACACACATATATATATGTATATATATATATACACACACACACACACACACACACATATATATATATATATTTATATATACATATATATATATATATACACACACACATATACTATATATATATATATACACACACATATATACACACATATATTTATATATAAACATACACACACACACACACATATATATATATATATATATATATATATATATATATATATATATATATACATATATATACATATATATATATACATATATATATATATACATATATATATACATATCTATATATACATGTATATACATATATATACATATATATATAGATATGTATCTATACATATAATTTGTGTGTGTATGTGTATTTTCTTTTTGTGAACTTCTTTCATTTTTTGTCTAGAAAACTGGATGCATCTGGTCAAAAAGAAAACAACACATTTGTCATTCTGGCGGTAGAAAATGTTACACATAGTCTACAGGATCTGATCAACTATTTCCAGCCTCCGCCGGAGGGACTGGATCATGAAGCCAAGCAGACCAAGTTGACAGCACTTAAGAATCGACAGAACATGTTTCAAGAAGAGGTAAAATTATATGTATGAACTTAAGGAGTCCTGCACATGTTTCTTGCCACTTATGCATAGGTACATGTTTCCTTGTCTTTTCAGGGAGTCTTAGATTTGGTCCTCGATTGTATAGACCATTTACACCAGTATAACAGTGCCTCTGATTCTGTGGTGGCTGTTCAGGCTGAGACAGGAGAAGAGTGGGAGACCATCCTCTCCCTTTTCTATGAGCTACTAGGTAGGCAAAGAGTATAGCTGGTACCGTACTACCTTTTTCACAACGCTGATTATTAGCTTGCATAGATAACAAAAACAGGTCACCAATACCATTTGTTTTGTCATGATAAAATACAATATTTGTTCTTCTGAAGACAATATCATATCTGCTATTGTAACAAAACCTGATACAATATTAAATCCATAAGGTTCGGCTTAGATAATGTTTTGACTTTAAATCAATCTGATTGGATGATTTAACAGCCAATTAACATATATATATATATGTACATGTATATAGAAATGTATAGATATACATGTTTTTTTTTACATACCTACAATACCTCTCTGAATTGCCTTGAAATTATGAGATAGCATAGGGATTCATTGGTACTAAAAGCATGTTTTTTCTTCCTTATCAGTTACAGCCCCTGTGTTGTTCCTCTTTTCTTTCTATTTTTCAGCTGCTCTGATCCAAGGAAACCGTGGAAACTGTGCACATTTTTCAGCCTCTCTAGACTGGCTTATTAGCAAACTAGATCGACTAGAGGCGTCTTCTGGTTTGTTAATTTTTTTAAATTCTGTTATCAATATAAAATATAATTCATGCTCTATCCTGTCAACCGACCTTACAATATCTCATACATAAATGTGTAATACCCCCATATTAAATAATAAATAACCATGTACCACCATGTGCAGGAGTCTTGAAGGTCCTACAGTGTGTCTTAGTGGAAAGTCCTGAAGCTCTCAATGCCATTAAAGAGCCACACATTCATTCTATCATCTCTTTCCTGGACAAACATGGATGCAACCATAAGGTAGTGCTTGTTGGGCTTTTGTTTGTTTAGTTTTAAAGGCACAATTAAGCATTATGGAAGTAAAAATATATTGTTTCTGTAGAGACAAAAACACTGTAGCAAATATTGTTGTTAATGTTCATTCTACTGAGGCAAATTACATGACATTTTTGCATTTACATAAGCTGTAGTAATAGACTTGCATCAGTGATACATCAGTTTGAACACTGAAACAACTGAAGCTGTTTTTGTTCTTTTTGTTTTGTATCTTGTGTTTGCTATATCTGGATGAAGTTCTGACATGTTGTGTTTTAGGTGCTCGAGGTGCTGTGCTCTCTGTGTGTGTGCCATGGTGTCGCGGTGCGGTCCAATCAAAACCTCATCTGTGACAACCTGCTGCCAGACAGAGACTTGCTGCTTCAAACACGTCTGGTTAATCAAGTCACAAGGTACAGTTTAAAATGTTTTCTCTCAGTGGGGCTCTGTTGTCATGTCTATAAATCTTTTATCTTTAAGTGTTTTTATTCCCTCTGCATTTTAGTTTGTTTCAAATATTTCTGCCGTCACAAAGTCATGCAAAAAGTTTACAGAATTAGAAAAAGTATTTTGCAGGCAACATCAGCTGTGTACAATTATCCCCTTGCATATGTTGACTCAAACAGCCAATACTCATGTTTTTTTTCTTACGAATGCTTATTCATGCACCAGACTTTGTGTTGTATTCATCTTTTTTTGCCCATTAATACTTGCTATGCATTTCATTTATTGTTTTTGCATACATGTATATAATGTTACACATCACTTAAAAGGACATTAGGGAAACAACTGCAAGGGTGAGGATTTGGTCTTGGTCGGCCTTCTACAACAATCTGACTCTTCTGATGAGGCATCCTACCTTACCCACACTAAGGCCCTTGAAGCTTGGTGTTGTGAAAGCCAGCTAGAGATTAATGTGTCTTAAACAAAAGAGCTTGTGTTTTACAATAAGAAAGAACTGACAATAGCCAGTTTCAATTGATGGCCAGCTTGTTGAAACCTTGGAAACCTTCAAGTATCTTAGAACAGTTCTTGACAGTCATTTGAGCTTTCCTGAAAACACAGATTTTATCTTTAAGAAATGCTCTGAGTCTGAGTCTTCTTAGAAAATTAAGCCGCCTTGGTATCAATCCACATATTTTAGAGCTTGTGTATTCTGGACATATCAAGAGTATTCTGACATTTCACCTTTGTGCCTGGTTTGGTAACTTGAGTTGCAAGTGTAAAGTCAAGCTTGATAGAATTGTAAAAGTGGCTGGTAAAATTGTGGGAACAAGGAGAAAAGCTCAGAGAATCCTGGCAGACTGCTTCCGTCCCCTGTCCTGTCAGTTTGAGCCTCTAAGGTTTGGGAGGTGCTCCAGAGTTACTCTGGCCAAAGGTCCTTTTGAAACGTCTTTCATACCGAACGCCATCGCCATCCTGAATTCAACAAAGTGAATAACCCATACAAACGGGTATGGCCAGCAGTATCACACAGACAACAAACCACAATATATACAATCAATAATCAATTAAATCATGTATATTCGTAGCCCTGTGATGATAATCAATAAATCAATTAACTGCACGATAAATAAAAACTTCCTCTGTAGGTTTGCCACCCTCGATAAATTGACACATGCATGCATAGGATTGGGCATCGAGCATCGAGAATCGATTGGAACCGGGAGTAACTTTCCAATTCTCACGGAATCGTCCAAATGTTTTAATTTCAATTCCTAGTTTCAATTCCTAGTCCGCCGACCGGAAGGAGAAACCGCCGAACACCAACGAAGAAGAATCCACCAGAAGTATTTAGGTTAGCGCAACCATGGACAATTCACCCATCATGAGTTTTTCAAAAATAAAGCTCTCTTGTGAAAAGTGAACTCCTGTGAAAAGAAAATTTATATTTTTTTTCAGTTCAGATATATATATAAACAGCCCTATGAGAAACTCATAGTATAGTTCATAGAAAGTGGTAAGTTCATAGCATTAAAATTCATGGAGAAGTACAGACTATTTTATCCAGAAAGACCTCTGGTTAGCTAGCTCATTTAAAACATCAAAACTTTTTCGACCCTCCCTTTTAAAAGAATCGGAATCGAGAATCGTTAGGAACCGGAATCGAAACTCGGAATCGGAATCGGAACCAGAATCGTTCAAATTCAAACGATGCCCAACCCTATGCATGCATGTTTGTTTTCCTGAATGAGAAGATGGTTCACTCTGTACAACTGTCTCAACACCGGGGTGGTTTGATTATATGGCGGATTTAGCAGAGTGAGCCATCTGTATATCATTCAATCTTTGTGGGGGGAGGCGGGGCCGCTCTCCCGTACACACACATCGTGAGGAGAAACAAGGACACAAACACTAACATGAATGATGGCGTGAAAGTGATGGTTCCTAAGCTGGCTGTGACAGCCCAAGTGTGGGAATATTTTAGGTTTTAAACACAGTGAACAAGATGTGAGCTCATGAACACCGACGAGCCGATATGTCGTATTTGTTTTAAAGTAGTGGTGACGAAGAAGGGGAGGTGCAGCAGAGCCTTCATTCTGACAATCAGCGCTTACTGAGGCATTTGGTCGGCAAAGTAAATATAAATGAAACAGAGCAAAATGGTGTCAGCTCACTGCATTGCAAAAGAATTTCCGCCTTTCAATTCCGCTGGAAAGCCAGTATTCGGGAAATGTTACAAACATTTGACAGACAGTAAGAATTGAATGGGAGAAAGTACATGTCATAACAATTACTGAACTGTATAAACTCCATTTTATTTATTGTTTTTATTATTGTGTGTGTTTTTATTTGAGTTTTTTTTTTGTTCTTTACAGAGACAGGGTCGATTTTCTATTGTTTTGATTAGTGTAATTATTTTTATTTACATGCAGTTTTTTCCAAAAGACAGTCCATTTCATTTTCATTTGTTTTTTTTTCTCTTTTTTTGTTTGTTAAATGTATGTTGTTTGTTTAATTTATTTTATTTAAAAGCTCTTGACCTTCCAATTAGTCAAATACTCTTAAGAAATTAAAGTTTATTGCTTTTGATACAGTCTTCTCACTTTATTATGACATGTACTATAATTACATTAATGAAAAAATGATGTTTCAAAATATAATTGACAATAATAACTATCTGTCATAATTTTTTGGACAATTATAGTCCAGCAAAATTTGTTATTGTGACAGGTCTATATATTTGTTTAGCATGGAGCAATAATAATCATCAACCCCCTAAAGATCTTGGCAACTCTAGTAATATCAATGTACCACACATCTTTTTGACTCGGACCTCCACAGAAAAGAGCATGTTGTCGTTCCAGCCAAAAAAATCTTGACGAATAATCTCCAAAAAGCATAGAAACCTCTCAAATGACCTGTGTGTGTGCATCATGAGTATCTTCTGACACAGTGAATCTGCATTTGCGGTGCTCTCATGTTGGTAAGTTAGGACATGATACAAGAAAAATCTTTTAAAAAACTCTTAAAGCCTGGTGGGTGATGTCAGGGCACACAAATCCCATCTCCTTCTAAAAAAGCTTCAGAAAAGTTCACTGCTGTCCAAGATATTTCTTCTCAACAGAAGTGAGTTTTTTTGACACTTTTTTGACAGTTTCATCCAATTTCATGTTCTCCCTCAGTCTCTCAATGTTTTGGCCCACTGTGCCGCTCTGATGTTGTTTCCATTTCCCTGGTTCTCTCAGCTGTTTTCTTTAACTCCCGTACCTGCATTTTTCCTCAGCTGCCTCCTTTTCTCACGATTTTCTCCACCATCACATGCATTCTGCTCCTCAGGCCTTAAAGCTTATTTTGTTTCGCATTCTTCACACCTGCCCAGTCCATTTCCCAGCTCTTCCTTTCTTATAGAGCCATTTCAGATTCAATCATTTTTACTTCTTGTTCAATAAAAGCTCCATTAATGTATGTGAATCGATTTTCCATTCATTTTTCTTATCCGATTTTTCTGTTTTCTATCTTTTCCTTTCACACTGGATTTTGTAAGTTCCCACAGATGCTGTTTTATATTTTATTTCCTGATCTTTTGTCCTTTTTTATCTTTTTCTCTATATGTTTTTAATCAAATTTCATGAGCACTGTTTACCGTGTTTTTCTTATCGTGTTGTTTTGTCTGACTTAAATCTCCCTTCTGCCGTCCTTCTGCCTGCCCTGAAGTAAGGTTTCTGAAGCAAATATTTTTGTGTCACTTTCAAACTGGTACTTTCAAGACACCGTGTGGCTTAATTTCAGCAACATATTGTTAATACTTACATGATTTTGTCATATGATTCCCATCCTATGCTTTCACTTTATTTTTTGTCTCAGTTCCTTGCAGCATTGATATTCAAGTATCAAAGGGAGAAATTACAAAATAACCCTTTTATGTGTTTAATAATTTTACCAATACATTTTCCCAGAGTTTTTGGGAGTGCTGATGCTCTTATTGGTGTATAAACTTATTTTCTGAACATTTCACAGCATGAGACCAAACATCTTCTTGTCTATGGGAGAAGACTCAGCCCAGCCTCGGAGGTGGTATTATGAGCTGGTTGTGGATCATGTGGATCCCTTCTTAACACCAGAGCCCACACACCTGCGCGTTGGCTGGGCTAGCACTGATGGTTACCAGCCTAGGCCCACAGGGGGTGAGGGCTGGGGAGGCAATGGCGTGGGAGACGACCTCTGCTCCTACAGCTTTGATGGGCTTCATCTCTGGTCAGGTGTGGATGCGATCAAACAAGTGGCACATGCATTCTAATAATATATTTTTTTGGTTACAGATAAGTCATGAAGGTTAGATACAAACAAGGTGAATAAAGAGTTAGGTGTGAAAAGATTCGCAAAAAATAATTCCAGTTATCCAGACACACTCACGCGTTTCCATTAAGTCTATCAATCTTTAATTATATATTTGTATTTACAGATTGCGTGACAGAATTACAGGAAGGCCTTGAAGGCATTGAACTTGTTTGGAAGGGCTTTGTGTCTTACAAAGACGAAGGAGCAAGAGCTAAAGGATGCAGGCTGAAATATAGAAATTGGCCTTTACCTCATGTGTTAATGTTAGGAGAAATGGAGTCAGCTATTGTATGTTAGGCCACCAAAAATACAAGGAAGATAAAGCTGTAGCAAGACAAGCACAGATTCCTTTGGCTCTTGGGATTATAAAAGTGTGTCTGGCTGACTTGGATTCTTGTGGAGGTTATTGTGAGTTTTGTGAGAAGAATAAGTGATACCAGGAGTTTTTTGCAGAGCAGAGGAAACCCAGATTTCCAAAGAGAGTCCTCAGGGTTTGGCTGGTTTCAGAATGATAAATCCTCTCTAGAATTCTGTACAACATACTGGTGAGGGGGAGCTTCTGCTTGATAAACTCACTGATGTCTTGACTATACAAAACAGGCTGCAAACTGTAGCTGAATAAGGGGCTCAAGAGGATCAAAGGTGGTGGGTAGGAAGTATTGACATCACTCAGCTTGGACCTTACCTGATGCTTTGTATTTTCAAACCACACTGAGTTTATTTGTAAATCGCTGGGCATGAGCACAACATGTTTTGTCATGATTCCAACTCCATACTAGGGAGTGTACAGAACCTCCAAATTAAGACTGAATATTATTGAGTGCATTTGCATTAGTGCCACAGAGAAAGTTTAAGCAGTCATAACCAAAACATTATATTCTCCCCAAGCTCTGTTGTATATTTTAACATTAGTCACAAATATGGAAATATAAATGTATACTTGAAAGAAATAATAAGAAATTTGCTGCATAATGCAGCTTGGCAAATCTGCTAATCAACTCAGTGTTGTGATGCATGAAAGAAAAGTTGTTTAGGTGACACTTGCAACAAACCACACAAAATCACTCTCTGCGTGGATGACATGACTTACTGTACCTGCCTAATCTTAGGCTGTATGGGCCGCAGAGTGAGCTCTCCGTTCCCTCACCTGCTCAGAGATGATGATGTGGTCAGCTGCTGCCTGGACCTCAGTGCTCCCTGCATCTCCTTCAGGATCAACGGTCAGCCTGTGCAGGGAATGTTTGAGAATTTCAGCCCGGATGGACTCCTGTACCCTGTGGTCAGCTTCTCTGCTGGAGTCACGTCAGTAGTTGAAAACATGTTTTTCTTTTACATGCTCCTCACAATCTTATTGACTTATTATCGCTTCTTTATTTCAATGGTCCTTAATATGTCCATTGAGTGCCTTTTTTGTTCTAATTTTGGCCACCAGGGTTCATTTTCTGTTAGGAGGAGGACATGGAGAATTTCGCTTCCTGCCCCCACCAGGATTTTCCCCCTGCTCTGAGGCTCTGCTCCTGAGAGCGAAACTCAAGTTAGAGCCATGTCAAACATACATCTTGGATCAAGGAGATGGGAGACACAATCTTATTGGCTGCTTAGTACCTGCCACCCCAGTGACCTTTACTCCAACACCAGTGGACATCAGCAAGGTACACAAACTCATTATTTTTGTCCATCCTAACATCTTGTCGAGGTATAAAAAAATGCTCTGAAAAGTAAATTGTCCACAACCAAACTGAGATGGTGCTGGTGATGGCGAGTTTAATGAAGGTTTTATACTTTCCTCGTTTACTTTTATCTTTTAAGGTAGTATTGCCTTCACAACTCGAGGACATCCGAGATAAACTGGCAGAGAATATCCATGAGCTTTGGGCAATGGACAAGATTGATCTTGGATGGACACATGGGCCTGTACGAAAGCAGAAACTATATATCACATTGTAGAAAAAACAAGCAAACGGTTTTATCAGAATTTTAATCAACTACATGTTATACAAGAATTTATTCCACGATAATCTTTGAACGGAAACACAACTGCTTTCATTCATCATGCAGTTTCTCATTCAAGCCTGTGTCCATCAGGTGAGGGATGACATTAAGAAGCATGACCCCTGCCTGGTGGAGTTCTTCAAGCTTCCAGAGCAGGAGAGGAACCACAACATTCAGATAGCTCAGGATACTCTCAGGTGAGCATTTGCTGTCTACATATGATTATTAACCCTTTTTATTTGATTCTTTTAATTGTCTTATTAAAGATGAGGCAAATGCACATAACAAACCTTTAACTGTAATTTTAAACTTATTGATATTCAATGTTTGTTTATTTTATTATAATTTTTTTGTTTTATATAAATGTTTTTTCCACATTTTTGAAGGACTCTGCTCGCTCTTGGTTTCCACATGGGCTTGACTGATGTCAGTGCAGAGGAAAGAGTCACATATTTGAGAGTTGCTTCCAAGTATGCACATGTTTTTTTTTATGCTAAATTGTTTGGATTTTGCCACATTATTACCACACATGTGAAAGTGGCAATTTTTGATTGTGAACATTTTCTTGTTCATGTCTGTTTATTTAATCAAGGTATGAGCAGCCAAGTGGCTACAAACCTGCCCCATTAGACCTGAGCCAGGTCACTCTGAGCCCAGTCCATGAGGAATTGGTCAACTTGCTGGCAAAGAATGATCACAACGTGTGGGCCAAAGAGCGTATCAACCAGGGATGGACGTATGGAGGCCAACAGGTTTGTGTTCTGTGTTGTGGTTCCACCACAGGCAGCAATGCATGAAAGAGGTAAACAGAGATGTTTAGTGTATTCCCTTCAGTTGAAATATACACCAATCAAGCATTATGACCACCTGCCACCCTGACTAGTCTGCAGCTGTACAGCCTCATATGCAACAACCTGCTGTGAACTGTGCATTTTGACACCTCCCTGTCAAAGCCAGCAGTAACTACAGCAATTTGAGCAACAGTAGCTTGTCAGTTGGATCAGATGAGATGGGCCTGCTTGTGTTTCCCATGTACATCAAGGAGGTTTTTGTCCATGACCCTGTTGCCAGTTCACCACTGTCACTTTCTTAGACCACTTTTCAGTCCCATCGTCTAGTTATCACACTAAAGTTCTTGTCAAAACTCACTCAAGTCTTACACTTTCCCATTTTTCTGCTTCTAACACATCAACTACTTAATATATCCCACCCCCTAGCAGGTGCCATGATGGAGAGATAACCTGTGTTATTCACTTCACCTGTCAGTATTCATAATGTTTTGTCTTAATAGTGAAGAAAAGAATAAAACAAAGACACTCTGACAAAAAGGACATTAATTTTCCATAATGAAAAAACGTTTGCATCATATCTTTAAATGTGTAATTTCAGGATGTGAAAGCAAAGAGGAGCCCATATCTTGTGCCATACAGCCTTCTTGATGAAAGGAGCAGAAGAGTGGGTGTGGAGAGTGTCAGAGAAGCCGTCTGCACCCTGGTGGCTTATGGTTACTGCTTGGAGACCCTCAACCAAGAGCGCGGTATGTCTCAAAGGCCTGTAAACAATCAAAAATGTTATCACTATTTTATTTGTCTTTATTTAGTCATTACAAGCAAAATAAAATGCTTGAGGGTTCAATTAAGATGGAACAGTCTGTTTTTATTGGCTCATTAGTTGCACTTTAATACAAAATATCATCTACACTAATCAATCAGCTAAATGTGTTTTTCTAATAGAAACATTTGAGCAGAACTTTGGGTGTGGATGTGTTATTAAATCACGTGAATATTTTTCTTTTTCTTGGGTTTACAGGCTTGTTATCAAACCTATATCATGTCTCTGTGGAGAAAGGCAGAGTGTTCAGACCAGATAAATCCTACGCTGTGACCCAGGGGAAGTGGTACTTTGAATTTGAAGTAGTGACAGCGGGGAAAATGAGAGTAGGCTGGGCTTGTTCGAGCTGTTCCCCAGATAAAGAGCTCGGCTCAGATAACCAGGCATATGTCTTTGATGGATTTGAGGTGAGAAATATTCAAATGACACTATTCTTTATGTTTTACTTCAAAAGGCCAACAATTTCTGTGGGACATTTGTGTAAGCTCCATCCTTGTCATAATTAAACAATCCAAAAGAAAATCATTGCTTCATGTTGCCACAGTTCTTGCTTTATCCCCCTACAGTCTCCAAAGTTTTTGCTTGACTGAATCCATACAAGCTTGTAACTTTGTTTTCAAACTATAATGCTCTGTTTCTCTAGTAATTGAGATGCCAGAGGATATTTTTGAGAGCAGACTGAAACAGAGCTTTGGCTGTGTTTGAATCAGGCAGAAACAGGCCAACAATTTATTTATATCCATGCCTGTTTGTGTTGTTTGACCAGAAACACAGCTGCTCACTGTCCCAGAGAAGTTGCTGTTAAGATGTGCAGCCCTGATAAAGGAATAGATGTAGCCAAACTGTGCTGGAGACCCACGTCATCCAAATGAACCTCACAAAAGGCACAATAAAACAAAGCATTAGTGTGTAATTACTGTTGGATGATTCTACTGACTCATTATCTTGCTCCGGCTTTCCTGCACCTGTGTGAGGGTTTACACTGATTCCTTTTTATTTTTTTGTGTTCAGGCTCGGTGGTACCATCAGGGTGTTGAGCCCCTGGGGCGTCCATGGCAGAGAGGCGATGTGGTGGGCTGCCTGTTGGACATGACTGAACGCACTATGATGGTCACGCTCAATGGAGAGGTGCTGTTTAATGACCGAGGATCAGAGCTGGCTGCCAAGGACTTTGATATCAGAGATGGTTTGCAAGAGTTTTGATGTATTTAAATACAGTTTGCAGATATTTTTTAGACTTGAGGTAATACATTTTTAATTTAATGTGGCTCCAAAAGAAATCTGAAACAATTCCAAAGCAAGAATGTTCTTATCGAACAGTTATTTGTTTTTGTCTCCGTGTTGTTCACAGGTCTTTTGCCTGTGGTCAGTGTTGGAGTGAATCAGGTGGGGAGGCTGAACCTGGGCCGCCAGGTGAACTCTCTGAAATACTTCATGGTGTGTGGCCTTCAGGAGGGTTATGAACCTTTTGCCGCTTGCATGTCAAGAGACCCAGCCCTGTGGATGAGTTGGAAGCAGCCTCAGTTTACCACCATAATGCCTGATGATCAGAACCTACAGGTCAGTTTATCAGACTATCGCCCTTCTTTTCCCTAGCATCTTGGTCAGTATTTGTTAAACATGAAGTATGATGCAGTCAGATGCTCAGTATTTCAGCACAGGTCTTTGTAGCTTTGAACACCGGTTAACTGACAGCACTGATCCTAAAAATTGTGTTCAAATCTCGTGCAAGGTCACCAGAGTCTGCGGCTCTACTGACTCCACGCCCAGCCTGAGGGTTTCTCAGCGCTTGTTTGCACACCACATCGGAGGAAGTGAAATGAGCTTTTACCGGCTGAGCATGTCTGTTGAATGCGCAGCCATCCTCAAGAGCCCCACAGGCGGCGTACTGCCAGTGGCTTCCAACTCTGTCTCTCCAGGTTCAGGTACTATTAAAACAAGTACAACGGGGTTGAAAATGTTCCCCCTTTTTTTTGTTTAAATGTTGATCTGTCATGCCTCTTTTTGCTGGCAGAATTGTGCTGTGACATTTGATTTAAGGGTACTCAGTATTTTATATGTGTTTGTTTAGCACTGGCTCATAACAAATATTTCCTCAAAGCATTTAACCAAAGAGCAAGTGTAGTTTGTCTTTGTTGTGTTATTTAGAGAAATCCACTATTGATCTGCAGTAATGATCTACCAATGGCTTTAGGTATTAAAATCAGGCTGTTGTATTGGACGAAATGTTGAAACATTTTAAGGACTCCTATTTTACTCTTTCTTAAAGGTTAACTATGGTCCAGGACCTGACCATTGTCTTAGACGTGTCCAGCATTGTCATCTTCATCACTGATATTTAAAAAAAAAATGGAAAACTGTCCTATCTCGCACTGATAGCAATTTGTTTAAAAAAATCCTGGATCCACATTTATTGTCAGATCATGACCAAAATCTGATTACCTCCTTCTTGTGCTATCATCCCCTGAAAATTTCATCAAATTCTGTTAATACATTTTCAAGTCAGTGGCAAAACATAAAGCTGTTTTGCGTGGTGTGGCGTTACATGAAGCAAATTTCACAGACACTCCTCCACACCAGCCCTTAGTGTGTGCTGATTTACATCCCTTATGTCCTGTATGCCGCTGGATACATAGAAATTACATACATTTCTTATGATTGCTTCTCACTCAGACCAAGCACAGTTACTCCTGCTACAGTTAGTGGACATTCAAAGCCATGGTAGATGATTTTAAGGGCGTATGTCTGCTTGTCAGATGATAGCTCTGTGCAGTCACCCAGATTATTCTCTACTTGCTGATAAGCTACCATTATGTCCTTGATGAGCTGTACAGCTTAGGTTCCCTTGGGCTCTGCAGTAATTAATTCCCGTTGTCCTTTTAGGAAGAAAAGAGCAGGAGGAGGTGGACTCTGACTTTGAAGTTTTGATGAAGTCAGCCCACAGTTTTGCTGGCTCAAGAGATGAGCTCAACCACAAGGATCATAGTCACGACAAAACGTCAAGACTAAAACATAGGTATGCTGTGGAGGAAGTTAAATGGGATAGCAGGAGCACAAAAGGCTTTATAAATGGAAATAACCGCTGTTGCATACATGTTGTATGAAATATGTGTTTTCTGGATTTAAGATTGTAATTTTTTTTTGTTATATCTGTGTTACCGTAAACTTCATGTGTTTTTTCTTTGAAGGTTCATGCTAAAGAGGACCAAACCAGGCCTAGTTAGTAGCAACTCCTCTGCAAGGCTTTTAGAGGATGTTGTAGTTGACAAGGATAACCAAGATCATCTCATTCATAGCTCCAGAGTAAGAATTTGTTTATGTCAATATTTATCCTCTTTATAACCTTATAACCACAAAACATATATTTATACATATGCTGATGGGACAACACATGAGTCTGCATTTCTTCCCCTATTGTGTTTAGTAGTATGTTTATTGTGTGTGTTGGACCTCAGGAAGAATAGTCAATACTTTGCTAGCACTAAAGAAGTTTTTAATAAGGAAAAAAGAAGAGGTAACTGAAAACAGAAAATACATTTGGATATTCTACTCTATCAGGGTGCAAATAAATCAATTTTCAGAGCAGAAATCTTATTAATTATTAGCCACGAGCACAGAATACAAAAGGTATGTATTGGATGGACAATGACACTTAGCAGCCTTTCTTTTTTTAGTATTATTACTCAGTTAGGGTTCTTCCAGGACAAGAGCCATTTAACGTGTGGGTTGGCTGGGTGACCTCGAACTTCCATCAGCACGGCTCCACTTTTGACGCTGACAATGCCCAAACTGTGACCATCACTCTTGGAGATGACAGTGGCAAGGTCCAGGAAAGGTTTGTTTAATAGACTTTTTTAATACATTTCAGTGTCCTGTTTATGAGCCTCATTCCAACATTAGTCGTATTTGTGATTTGAAGTTTATGCTCACACAGAAAATTAAGAAATTAAACAAATATGGAGTTTTATTGGCTTTAAGCTTTAAGTTATGAAGTGAGTAATCCCTGGCTATTAGTGACTTTTCAGTGCCCCAATTTTGGTGTAAAAATCTGGATAATCATTTGAGGCTTTATAATTAAATCACATAAACGACTTGTTTACACTCAGTGACTTAATCTTGTTGATCTTAAGCACCTTACAAACCACTTTATCAGTTCTCTAACAGATTTCTTCCAAATTGAGTTGATACACTTTACAGTGTGGAATCCAGCAGGGAAATTATAATAATACAGTAGCCAATACCATGTCAGCCAACATTTTAGCTTTATCTACACAAAAAAGCACATGTTAGACTTGTAACTTTTTTTTGAAGTAATTAAATCAATAATTAGCCTCACTGGATGAGACTTCATGGAATAGACATACAGATGAACAACACAAAACTGATACAGGAAGTTGGTTATTACCTTCTCCTCATAATTTTTTGACTACAAGGGATTCCACTTCCAGTATGTGGAATATGATGGGAGAACAATGGGTGATGTTCTTTGTTCTTTGTACAGTAGATAAATTGAAATAGAGGAACATGATGGAAGATGATTGCCAAGACAAACAGTTTGTTTATCAGATCATAAAAGGTCTTATCCATATGGAACAAAGATTTTTTTGTCATTAATTATTTTTTATGAAGAAATTTAAGGGCAGCACAGTTGTACAGCAGGGCTTTATTGCCAGTCAGACTTTCTGTGTGGAGTTTAAAGGTGTAGTCAGCGATCTTCTAAATGTCTAATCTAATGCAGTATTTGTCAAATTCAGTATTTCTCCTCTCCATCCACAAGATGTCACCACTGACAGCATGTTGAAAAAAAAGTCCGGTTTCAATACACAGCCTTGGCTCTGAATTTCAGCATTTAAATACTGTGGCTCGGGCCGAGTTATCAAAATAGAGTACAGCCCCCCAATCAAGGAGGCGATCATACTCATGCGCAGATCAGACAGAGGGGGGAGGGGGAGTCGTAGGTTGCGTAGCGTGCGCAGTTAGCATAAGAGAGAGATACAATATTTGCAGTAGCAATGGCTGAAAAACAGCCCAAAAGAAAAAGGTCAGAGAAGCAGAAAGTGAAAAAGAAGGGAAATGACCATGAAAGAGCGAAGACCCGGGTCAACATTGGTGTTGCTTTCCGATGGTGGAGGGAACTGCGGCAATTTGAAAGACCTGAAAATGAATGTTGCCGTCTGGCTGCTGGATAGGTAAGCAACATTAGCTTTGTGGTGCTTCACATAACAGTAACAGCCGTCAGGCATTCGTCTTATTATCTAATCTGCCAGAATGTACTGTTGTTCTGATGTTATCAATATTGGCAGTCGAGTTGTCTGACGAGTCGGGGTTACCTTAGCTATGTTGGTCAGCTACGCAGTTTCTACGGCCGTTTCCATGACGATGCACGTCCATCAGCTTTCGGGGGTGGAGCGGGGGGTGAGGTATGAAGGGAGAGGCGGGTCTAAATTCGTTTATAAACAACCTCTCCACTCGTTTTCTCCCACATCGCTGATGACACCTTCAAATGTTCTCCCTGTGCATGCATGGGTTCACTCTTGGCACTTGGGCTTCTTCTTGAGGACCATAAAAAAATGCTTGATAGGTTAATTAGTGTTTCAAAATGCCTTTTGGTGTGGGTGAGTGTGTGAATTATTCTCTGTTTGTCTATGTTACTCTGTGATCAGTTGACGACTGGCCCAGTGTGAACTCTGCCTCTGCCATGGGAATAAGCAGTATAGATGGATGAATGACTGGATAAATTATTTAAAGCTGATCTGAACTGTGCTGGAGTTTTTTCAATTTGTTTTGAGGAAAAAATTTATTAAAACATAAACACGGTACTAAAAATAAATAATCACTTTTTTATGCATCTTTTTATTACATTTGAAAGCAAATACTTTACGCAGAGCAGTCATCAGTAGCCAGATATGGATATCATGGGGCAGATATGTTTTATTAATGCAGTTTCTAACAACAGAGACACAGATTGCAAATATTAAAAGCTCTCATCTTTTACTCTCAAGAGAAATAACTCAGCTTCTCTTTTTGTCGCTAAGAAGTATAATTCTTTCATGGTTGATTCCATGTTTGTTGCATTGGTGCAGTTTTTTATGAGGCACACCCGTCATAATATCCTGTTCTCTGGGTGGCAATACCAAGTTCCTTAATATTGAGATAGAGGAGTCTTTTGGTTCCATGTCTGTTTCTTAAACACAAAAATCTTTAGCCTTTTAGATTTACTGCTACCTTTGGATTGTTCATGGTCTGTTGTCACTTAACCTCGGGTTAAACTTAATTTTGCCCTTTTTTTCAGTGTAAAGCGATGTAACTGCTACATGGTTTGTGCCGGAGAGGCAACAGGCCTATCTCAGAGTCGCAGAAGTGCAGGATTGGAAATTGGCTGTTTAGTGGACACGGCCACTGGGCTTCTTACCTTTACCTCCAGTGGAGTGGAGATGGCCACCTTCTACCAAGTAGGTCAAATATGAATTCATTTGATGTGCTGCTTGTTGATTATCAATTAGTCACTGTAGTTCTTGTGAATGAGCTTAAGAGGGCTAAGAGTTATCAAACTGTTTCACTGCTGCTCAGGTGGAAGCCAGCACAAAGCTGTTTCCTGCTGTTTTTGTGAAGCCCACCACCTCCAACATGTTTCAGTTTGAGCTTGGACGAGTTAAGGTAAAGCAACCTGAATTACTAAACCTGTCAAAGAAACAAAAACGGAGTTTGATTGCTTTTTACCTGTTGTTGCATGTCAGTGTTATGTAATAATTTTACAATATGTCATGGATGAAGTGATGTTGACTGTGTGAATAATTTATTTATAAGATTGCAACCAGTCAAAATGTTGCAGTCATGTTTCACCCTTTTATATGATTTACAAATGTTTCATAGTCTTTATCTTACTCAGTTTATTTTTTTCTCTCCCTGCCAGAATGTGATGCCCTTGTCAGTCGGTTTGCTCCGCAGCCTTAGGAGAAATGCCACTCCTCAGTGTCCTCCAAGGCTTCACGTACAGAAACTTAGCCCAGTTCTGTGGACCAGGATACCAGACCGTGCACTAAAGGTGATGGTGGATCGACCAGATGAGTGCCATGGATGGAGAGTCCAGTGTTCCGAGCCTCTGCAAGTTATGTCCCTTCAGATCCCTGATGAAAACAGGTGAAAAAACATGGACAGGTGTGGTTCTATGAATCTGACCTGTAGATTTAGCTGTAAGAAAGGTGAAACAGGTCGTGTCTGTGATGTTGGTGTCATCTCTCATGTCTATTGTTTTCCCCGTTATTGTTATATTGTGACAGTTGCAACAGACCAAAGCTGTATTTTGATTTGTTTAATATACATTGATCTTCAGCATTAACGCTGATATTGTGCTGTACTTTTTTGTTTGTATTCATGTAGGTGTGTTGACATATTGGAGCTATCAGAGCATGAAGACCTCCTGACATTTCACCACCGCACGCTCCTACTTTACTGCTCCTTATGTGCCATTGGAAACACCAGGGTGTGCCATGCTCTGTGCAGTCACGTGGACCAATCCCAGCTCTTTCATGCCATTCAGGATCCCCGCCTCCCTGGCCAGCTCCGCTCTGCATTTTTCCAGCTGCTCATCCAGGTGATTGTTTGAGATTGTGATAGCTTAAGCATTAGATTCTTTTAGTAAGATATAAAAACAGAGTTATCATCATTATGGAAATTTGAGTTTAGATTTTAATACAATCAATTAACCACACTGCTGTAATATTTTATGTTAAAATAGCATGTTATTTAAAGGGACTGTGAGGAGAATCTGTTTCCGGCGACATTAAGGCTCTGCTACCCATAAGCATGCGCGGCTACTGTCGTAATGCTGCGTTCCAGTAACCTCGGAACTGGGAGTGAAATCATCTCCGACTTATCGGCGTTCCAGTTGAAGTCAGAAAAAAACACGCCGATCTACCAGGCTATTGTTAGCTGTTGTTAGCACGCCCTGTGTTGTTGTATGAAGAATGTGATTATCACTATGGCAGCATTTTTATAAGTATAAGTCTAACAATACGATGTATTCAGCTGATCTAGAGTGACACACCCCAGTCAGAAGTGCAAATAAATTGATTATTACAGGAGCTAAATAACTGTTCACACAGAGGGCATCCATCTTCGATTGTCAACTCGGGGGTGGCAAGGTTTCACCGAGTTCCCAGTAGGAAATTCTGACTTTGGGGGACGTTTCAGTTGTAGTCTCCTACTCAGACATTCCAACTTCCGACTAAAACTTGAACGTAGCACAAGCCAAAGCGTGTGTTTGTTGTGGTGCTAAATGAATGAAACTCGGACCTCTACATTGCTTTACAACTTCTTTTTTCAACAACTTACAGGATGCAAAGCGACGAGGTAATGTATCTCTTTCTAGTTACGTAGCGGTAGTTTTTGATGTGTGACAACAAGCAGTTTTTGGAAAACTTAGTATCGTAGTTTTGTAGCCGGCTATATATCACTACTTACAGCCCGGTGCTCTAAGACATGTCAGAATAAT
The DNA here is from genome assembly GCA_036419115.1 of Scarus forsteni. Taxonomy (NCBI): domain Eukaryota; kingdom Metazoa; phylum Chordata; class Actinopteri; order Labriformes; family Labridae; genus Scarus; species Scarus forsteni. The sequence continues at coordinate 8,272,315 of JAZDUH010000327.1, forward strand.
ATAAATTTGCTCTAGTTTTCTTTGTCTTGTTTCCGAAGTTGAGTATCCAGGCCAATCCAGCCCTGTCCGACCCGACCGGAAGGCTAAGGAATAGCATTTATAGATAACCTATTTTGATGCTATAAAACTCATCTTAAAGTGTGTATTTCGATCAGGCATATATCTAAAAGTGAGACTTTTTTGTAATTATTTAGAAACTCCTCACAGTCCCTTTAAGGTAAAGTATATCCCAAATAAAGTATTTAACAGTGATCATTAATTATCTAAATGTATGCAATGATTTGCTTCCTGATTGTAATTTCTAAACATCTTATTTTGGACATTTAGTGACAGCATAGGGGCATTGGTTTAAAACTCTGTTACATATATTCAGGCTTTGACTTAGTGAAAATATTTTCAATCAAAGGAATGTAGTATGGAAAAAATAATCTCAATTATTGATATCAGTATTAAGGTCACAGTCATTTGGCACAGTTGTTAGTTATTGTTTTTCAACATCAGTGCAATTTTGAACGATTTAGCCAGTAATGTAGCCCTGACAGCAGAAGAAAAAACTTCACTTTTGAATAACAGCCATGTTTAATTGTTCTTTTATAGAGATTGCTGAGGGCCAACTGGTTAAGAGCCTGTGGCTATAGTTTATATGTCCCTGCTTTAGAAGCAGCTGCAGCTGTGTTACACATCCTAATCATTATTTTGCATTGTCCTGAATGTATCAATGTATTTATTGTATAATTTCCTAATAAAATAGTAACAAAATATTTTGCATAGAAAACAGAACAAAGAGCTCCACTAAAACTTAATTAGTGGACATACTAGCCACTTTCACATTTTAGAGGCTCTTTGCTCTTTGTCGGGGCGTCGGTGGCGCAGTTAGATAGTGCGCTTGGTCAGTGATTGGGAGGTTGCAAGTTCAAGCCCAGCTCTGGGGCGATGTGTCCTTGGGCAAGACACTTAACCCCAAGTTGCTCCCACTGCTGCGTCAGTGGTGTGTAAATGGGCATGAAAGGGCGTGAATGTGTTAGAAATACTGATGGATAACTAACATAGAAATCCTGAACCATCAGTGAGTGAATGTGAGAGCGAATGGGTGTGAATGGGTAAGTGTGACCTGCGGTTTAAAGCAGCTTTGAGTAGTCCAAGACTAGAAAAGCGCCATATAAGCTCAAGTCCGTTTACCATTTACCAAATATCTGTATCTCTCAAAGTTAGGAGTGCCTGTGTCCTGTCTACAGAGTGAACTACACTTATATCTTTTTATGACTCGGAAAGGGGAATGTTTCATTCATCATCCACCAAAAAAGAATTAGGAGCTCAGGCTCACTGTGAGAGCTGTTGAGCATTAGTAGGGCATTAGTACTGTATGCATTTGTATATATGCATATGTATATATGTGTATATAAAATGAAGAGTTTGGCTTCAGCATGCTCTGTCATATAGCACCTTGAGATAACACCTGTTATGAACTGGTGCTATACAAATAAAGATGGATGATGATAAAGATTGGTTTGTTGAAAGTCATAAACATAATTGAAACTCTAAATCCCTCAGTTGGCAGTACTGTCTCTTCCCTCTTCCCTTTATCTGTTACTGACCCTTGTGTTAATGCTTTCGCTTTGGTGAGATGCTCAAGGAATGCATTTAGCCATTAGTGAATAAACACATAGCACCTTTCTGCATCTTTGTGTCAACCTCCTTTTGGATTTAGTTCCATAGGGCATAAATGTCAGCAAACAGTCAGAGTCATGCTGCATTTCTCTGTATTAACTCTTAGTCTGTAACCAGTGGCACTTCTTATTGCATAAAGACATAGTTCTGTTTTTTTGAAGAGGGGTTGCATGAGGCAAATGGTACTAGTAGATTTCTCTGCCAACAAAGCAACTGGCCAGCTTTCCCTGAGGGACGATAGACGGGCAAGGACGCTAGAAAATACATCTCAGAAAATGCTGATTCATGAAACCTCTTAATTATCCCACTTTTAGGTCAAAACTACACAACAAGAAAAGTCTGATCAGCTAGATGCTATAGTTAGATTCTTTAGAACGTTTCAATTTTTCTCACAGCTCAGTTAGCAGTCAGTACAGCACAAACCGATATTAATCGATGATCAGATGCTCCTGTATTTATCTCTTATGGAAGGACAGGCTACAAAATGGTAACTAATGATTCCTGTCATGCTTTCCACAACCTTGGTTTGTTATTTTGAATATGGATATCAGGGAGCACGGGGTATTGAAAGGTATTCAGGTTTTTTAAAAAATGACAACCTCAGTAGAAACCCTGAAAAAACATCATGAACTATAAGTTTTCCTACCAGCATCCTTATCTGTTTGCATTTTAGGTTCATCTCAGCAGCCACTCAAAAGCTTGTCTCATGATGAATCAGGAATACATTGTACCCATGACTGACCAGACCAAAGCAACAACGCTTTATCCCAACCTTGAAAACAGTGTTAATAGTCAGCCTTCGGAAGGCCTGCCCAGCACGCATCTTGGCACATCCCTTAAACCACGGATGCAGTTTTCATCTCTTTGCTTTGTCAGAAGTGGTGCTTTTGGAGAAGATCATGCGGTTGAAGTATCCTGTGCAGACAGCCCAGAAATCCCCCTGGAAATGCTGAAGAATCTGACTGTAGAGATGCTGACTGCTGGAGTGTGTGCTGTGGGGCAGGGTGTGAGGGATCCTGTAGGAGGCAGCATTGAGCTTCTGCTTGTCCCTTTAATTAGACTTTTCTTCACCCTGCTGGTTATGGGGGTGTTTGGGGATGAGGACCTCAGGGAAGTTCTAAGACTGATAGAGCCACAAGTTTTTTCCATGGATGCCGAATCCCTTGAGGAGGAAAAAGAAGATGAAACGAATGATGATGAAAAAGAATGGAGAGGAGGCAAGAACAAAAATCATGAAACTCTGAACCAGGGACTTCTTCATATGATGCTCCCAGAGGCTGTCAAACTCGAGGTAAATGATGCAGCAGGTTCCTTTGACTTTTGCCACCCCCCTTTTATAGTATTGTAAAAGCCCAAGGGATTGTGTTGTTTTATATTTTTGTGAATGACTGTATTCCTCTCTCCAGCTTTGCCACCTCATGTCCTACCTGTGCGACTGTCTGGTGCGTCACAGAGTGGAGTCTGTGATTGCCTTCTCAGACGACTTTGTGGGTCAGCTGCAGGCAAACCAACGCTTTCGCTACGACCAGGTCATGCAAGCACTTAACATGTCGGCTGCTCTGACTGCACGCAAGACCAAGGAGTTTCGCTCTCCTCCTCAAGAGCAGGTAAAGTGGCATAAAACTGCAGCTATGGATGCATTTATAACTTTTTTGTACCGTGGTTTTACTATTTCCCTTTTGTGTTTAAACACATGATTTCTTTAATTTAGCTTGTATATTTTTTATGCCAGTTCTCTAATCATAATGGCATAAGGTCAGGTTTTTTTATTTGTACAATATGACATTTGATAGAGAAAATACAGACTCATATTGTGTCAGACCACAAAAAAATTAATATTTATAAATTATAACAGATATATGTTGAAATATAAAAATAAATATTTATTGCGTAGCTTTTTCCCTGTATTCTAATGCACAAAGCAACAGAGGGCTTTGAATATCAAGAGAAAAAAGTGGATATTTAGAGTTTCCCCATGGAGTGATGCTGCCCTGAGGGGATTAGAAGTGTGGAATCATGCGTTACATCATTCCATCTGTTTATTTTTTGTGTGCGTTTACTAACTTTTGACAGTAATTCTATTTAGTGAAATCCATAAAGACACTCAAATAACATATTATGCATTTTTAGATCCTTTACTTGATATGTTCTTTTTACAGCAGGTGAAATATGAGTTATGGCTTGTTGATGATGAGGTAGTGTCATAGTGGTTTTCCTAGTTTGCAGGAGAAAAGGATTATATTGACAGAAAAACCTGCAACATAAACTTGGCATAAGAAACTTCATTTTTAGTTGAGACCATGATCAGCAGATTCAGAGGGGGAACCTACAAGGGGTTGTCTTTCTTGTGGAAATGGGTGTTAATTTATACGTGTATTTTTCAGTTAGGCCAAAAATATTTAGCGTCTGAAATAAAACCTGAGTGACCTGCCCATGTACTGCAATCATCAAAAATATGTGCCTGGACCAGCCACACCTGATGACCTCAAATAAATATATATTTTTTTAGCAGGGACAGATTTGATGAGGGCAGATTGGCCCATGGATCTGTCACTACCTTTAATTCTTACTTTAGTCCCCTTGAATCTGCCCATCCCCCCTTTTTCACCCAGACCCCAACACAGCTTTGTTGGTGGCTGTTCAGCAAGAAGCTGGCTCCACTGCAAGATTTCAAACTGCTAAACACAGTTTCTTTTCTTGCCACTGTAATTGTAAACCTCTTTTAGACACACCTTCCTGTAGGTTGACCCAGTGCTGTGCTCATGTTGGATTCATGTTGTGTTAGGATATATTAATATGTATATGTGTATTTCATACATTTTTATTTGCATATTTGTGCTTCTACATAATGAAGAAGAGTATGTCTTCAGCCTGATGTTGTAAAGTGTCTTGAGATAACATTTGTCCTGAATTGGCACTGCACAAATCAAGGTTGAAGTCATAAAATAGCTCTGGTATGCTGGTATGACATGCTTTGCTAAAATCAGTATTGGCATTGGCATTTTATCCATTAGTCCCATTAGTTATTTCCATGTGATAAATTTCATGACAGATCAACATGATGCTGAGCTTCAGAGATGATGAGCAGCAGGAGAACTGTCCTTGCCCAACGGATGTCCGCCAGCTTCTACTAGACTTTCATCACCTCCTCAACTTGCATTGTGGTTTGTACACTCTTGTAATCTTTTCCTGTTCTTAATTAATCCTTATGGAGCCAGAGAACAATGTAAAAACTCTGAGACAGCCTTGACTACAGTATCATCAGCACTGAGAAAATATTCTCTGTTGGCTTTAACTGTGCAGGCATTGAAAAGGAGAACGAAGCGGAGGATGACGAGGTTGCAGAGATGTCTGTGAAAGAGCGACTTTTCAGTCTGGTGGAAGGTGTCATAGGTTTGAAGAAGACTCCTGTAGAGGTGAAAAAGAGCGAGATGCAAAGTGTCAGTAAGTGCGTCAGTGATGATAAAGATTTTTATGTGCAAAACTTGTTCATTTAGACTCTCTTTTTCTTTTAAGTTTTTATCACGTCTAGAAAGAGTAATTAAACTCCAAGGTTTTGACCTCGATGCATCTACCCGACAGTTAAAAAGAAAAAAAAACATTTTGCTGCCTTTGTGTATTTATTACTTTTTTTTTTTTTTAAATGTATTTTTTGGGCATTTTTGTGCCTTTATTGATAGGAGAGAGACAGTGGATAGGTTTGTGAAAGGGGGTGAGAGAGTAGGGGAAGACACTCTGCAAAGTGGTCACAGGCGGGATTCGAACCTGGACCGGCAGAAGCAAGTATATGGGGTGCCTCGTTGCTGACCACTCCGCCAAACCCCGTGTATTTAATGACTGACCATAATGTCATAATTATCAAGAAACAGATTCAAAACAAGCTACACAGGTGTGAAACTATGGTACATGCTCCTATAAAAGACATGACTTTTATTTATTAGGCCTAACTGTAAGAAGACAATCTCTAAACAAACTACAACAACCACAATCTGAGCGTCTTGGTTGAGCAAACAGTCATTTGCTTATTTCATATTGGTTGCTTCTATAAACTTTATTGTATTTTATGTCCCAGCCCTTCACTAAACAACAGCCAGTCTGGCACCAACTGCCATGCCATGAAGAAAGTTCCTTAAATTACCTGTCTTTTCCATGTTGATGCCTGAACTTTAGCAGGTCGTCTTTTCCACGTCTTTGTATGTCATTTCATTGAGTTGCTGCCATGTTATTGGCCTATTAGCTGTTAGCATTAATGAGCAGAGTTTGGCTGGTGAAGTAGTTGTTTGAATGAGCAGCCGTATGAGTGAACTTAAGGACGTGGCTGATGAATTCATACGATATATATTATTACATGATTGTACACGGTATGTCAGGAAAAGTTTTGTTTCTGCATCTAAAACCTTTCAGTTTGGCCAGGACTGTTTTGACCTATACGAACAATCCAAAACAGTCTTTAAAGCAACAGGGGCCTATTCTACGAAGCAGGATTACTGCCTAGCGAGGTAACTTTGAGGGTAAGTTCCGGGTTTCCTGTTCAACGAGACGGGTTCACTTCTTAGCGAGGCGAGTCTCCATGGCAACGTACGCTGAACGGCTAATCTGCTCCGGGGCAGGTTAGGTTACAGATTGAACTCGCGGACTATAAAAACCCCACCCACTGACCAATGAGCTCTCTCGGGCCAGCTCCTCTGCAGGAGTAAAATCTGGGGGAGAAGCCATGATCGCCTCCTGCTCCTCGGGTGTGAAGTATGCGGTCCTTCGCTCTCCGGCCTGCTCTGACGCTCCAGACTGGTCCAGGTTCGCGATTGGTCAGATGCGGTGGGCTCCGCCTTATATGAGTGCACACGCTCATTGCAAAGCTGGATCCAGTTATGAGGTTGATAACCAGCGTCGTCAAACCGTTTTGCGAGACAGACGGCTACCGCGCTCAGTTCAGCGACGTAGCTCCCAGGCTGTTTCGCTAGGCTGAACTTGCTTTGTAGAATAGGGCCCAGGTCTTTCAAGATTTTGTATTTGTTTAAACATATCAATCATGAAAAAAAAGTTTCAAATTAAATCAGTCAGTTTATTGCATAAATGCAATCAGTTGATTTATTTCAATGTGACACAATTAACTTTAACTTTGTCAACATGTTAAGAGGTTTATTTAGTGAACATTTGTCAAGTAAGTACAATAACAAAAGCAAGGGAAATGCTGGAAGTTTATCTTAAATGCCAATGAAAATCTCCCTTGAAAAAAAAAGTATTTTTGGTTCTGATGCGTAACACATCAGTCATTTCAGCAGTAAGCCGCAAACCATTTCAGGTTTAGTTTAATAACATTTGGCCTTTCACTCCTCTGCACTTTTGCCCCTTTTTCTCCTGCTGGTTTTCTCACTCAGACCCTCTAAAAAAGCTCATTTCTGAGACTATGGTACGTTGGGCACAGGAGACTGAAATAGAGGACCCTGAGCTAGTAAGAGCCATCTTCACATTGCTGCACCGCCAGTATCAAGGCCTTGGGGGCCAGATGGCAGGACCCCTAAGCAAAGCGTACTCCATCAGCCAGACTTCAGTAGAGGACACCATGGCTCTGCTCTCCTCGCTGAGCCAAATCCGATCCCTCCTCAGTGTCCGCATGGGGAAAGAAGAAGAAAGACTCATGATAAGAAAACTAGGGTAGGGGAGATTTTTAATCCAACTCGGGTTTCCTTTGTCTGACAAGTTTTGATATTTATAATTTGATAATTTACTAATTTTCCTGAAAGTCCAGTAGGTTGATATTTATTTTGAATGTATTGACTATAATGTTTTTATATGCAGAGACATCATGAACAATAAGGTTTTCTACCAGCACCCTAATCTAATGAGAGCTTTAGGGATGCATGAGACTGTGATGGAAGTGATGGTCAATGTTCTTGGAGATGGCGAATCAAAGGTAAGGGAAATATCGAAAAGCATCAAGATAATACAAAGAAAAATTTTTTTAGGCCCTTTATGTATATCAGTATGACATGTATGTATATCTGTAATTTGAAAAAACAAAAAGCTTAAAAAAATACAAAAAATATGGCAGTACTTTCCAACATGCATTTTCAAGAAGGCAATTCCTAAAGTGCTCTCTGTCTTTTTTATGTTCCTTCTCACATTCTACTTGTCTTAATATTTCTGCATGGGTTTTTCTATTCTTAGGAGATCACCTTTCCAAAGATGGTGGCCAGTTGCTGTCGATTCCTGTGTTATTTTTGCCGCATCAGTCGACACAATCAAGGAGCCTTGTTTGATCATCTTAGCTATCTGCTGGAAAACAGCAGTGTTGGACTTGGTACATTTTCAGCCTCTCCTTTTATTCTTTCCTTTTTTTATCTGTAAGTGGTGCGAGACAGTGCTGTGAAGTTTTACAAAACCAATAACCCTCACTGCTCTGCAGAACTCAGTTGTTCAAGCAGAAGCTTATACCTCAGAATCCTATTATTAATAAGTATTGATTTAACTCGCTGGAAATTTGTGAACAGTTTGTAGGGCTGCTGCAAGGATTGTAATTATTTTGAAACATGTTGCACAAAAAGTTTCACAAAGTAAGCTCAGTAAAAGTCAGTTGTTTCAATTGAATAGCACAGATTTTGGTGTAATTGTGTTGTGCTCTAACTTAAAAAAGTTTTTGGGTTCAATCCAGTGTTAGGTTTAAAAAATGCTTAGAAGTTCAGCTCTGTTCCTGCTGTTAAGTAAGTTTAATGGTTTTGGATGCAGCATTAAAGTGGCTTTGATTGTGTTAATGGCTTGTGTTCTTTTCGTAGCTTCACCATCAATGCGTGGAGCCACTCCCCTAGATGTGGCAGCAGCATCTGTAATGGATAATAATGAGCTGGCATTAGCCTTGAGGGAACCTGACCTTGAAAAGATACGTTTATATGTGCCTTCCTCTACATTAGTTATGTTGAAAGTTTCCATTTTGACATATATTCATAGAACAATAGTCCGCAATTCCACAACCACCCCCTACACTCATCTCTATGGGTACAGTCACACTCGATAATTCATACCATATCATTTTAGTTATTAGTGTTTTTGAGAAATGCGTAATAAATAATAAACAGATATACTTAAGGGATCCAATATTCTATTTTTTATACCACCTGTCAAGTATTTAATGTAAAATTACTTTTTTTTTTTGCAGGTGGTGCAGTACCTTGCTGACTGCGGTCTTCAGAGCTGTCAGATGCTAGTGGCCAAAGGCTACCCTGATATTGGGTGGAATCCTGTGGAGGGCGAGCGCTATGTGGATTTTTTACGTTCTGCTGTTTTCTGCAATGGTAACCTTCGATATATTCTACCTCTTGGATAGCTTTTTTAAAACATGTTTGTCACTGAAACTCTTGCAAACTCCTCTTAAGACCAATTGCTCTCGACTGCTCTAACCTCAGACATCCTCATGAGTAAGAAAGTGCATCTCTAAGTTCTAATTATTTTCAACTTCTCAAATGATTTAGTGACAGTGTTAGATTGAATAAAAATAGAATTAAAGACAAAGAGACAGAATTAAACAAGTTTTAAAGCACATTACTATAGAAGCCCTAGAGACATGCTATGCTTTGTTCTACGTTTCCTCTGATCTAGAGTACATTTAGCTGTTTCCTTGAGATCTTGAGAAATTACCATAATATGTTGGGAAAATCAGCTTTGTTTTTGTAAGACAAAGGGAAAATAAATACACAGTTTTGGAAAACAACAAAAATTTGATCATTATGACAAGTAAAAAGTAAATGTTTGTACACATAGGGTTTCCATGCATTTAAGACTATTTGTCTTTTTGTTCTTGATATTTTTATATTATCTGTTTCTTTACCATTACTTTTATCTTTTAAACACATTCAGGGCATGTAATACTCTTTTAAGGCTTTTGTTAGAGTAGTCGGTTCAAATCACAACGTAAAAAGAGCACAGGAGGTATCATGTTCTGCCCCTAATTAAGCAAGCTATCAATGATAAAGGTAATTAACTGTGCAATTCTTCATCTATTGATTTTTTCCTACTCTGAAGTAGAACCCCGAAAGCATCACTTCAAGTATCCTTGAGGATGAAGACAGTTCAGTCTCTGCCCTCCATACTAAGTGTCTCTTAGTTCTTGAACCTTACCTATCTCTATGCAGTATAAGCTGTTCATAGTTACATTTGTATCTTGTTATTCAGTTTGTGTTGAGCTGAGTGAATACACTTCAACACCTATAAATTCAATGCATGAGAAATAAATTACATACAAACGTATCCTCTCTTTTACTCATGTTTTTGTCTGCATCTTCTTTGTCCCACAGGTGAAAGTGTGGAAGAGAATTCGTATGTGGTGTTGAGGCTGTTGATCCGTCGTCCTGAGTGTTTTGGCCCTGCCTTGCAAGGTGATGGTGGAAACGGTCTTCTCGCAGCGATGGAGGAGGCCATCAAGATCTCAGAGGACCCATCTATGGATGGACCATGCACCACATACCAGTCCAACAGAACATTGTCAGTATGAGGAGTTAAAGATACAATATGTTGAATTTCAAGACGTTGAAAATTGAAATGCCTTAATTACAAAAACGACTAACCCATCCATCCATATTCCACCTTCGACCACTTATCGGGGGTCAGGTTGTTGGGGCAGCTGGCCAAGTCGAGCCAAAACTTCCAGTTCCTCCTGGGGGATTCTAAGGTGTTCCCATGCTGGATGAAATATGCTAGTACATTATCCCTTCAGCAGATTCTGGGTTTGCCCTGGGTTCTCCCCCCAGTTGGGCGTGCCTGATAAACCTCTATAGAAAGGTGACCGGGGGCATCATAGGTCGATGCCCAAATCACTTTAACTGACTCCTTTCATGCAAAATGGCTCTGCTTTGAGTTCCCTCCACTGGTCTAAGCTCCTCACCCTACCTCTGAGGCTGAGTCCAGCCACCCTCCTGAAGAATCTCATTTCAGCTACTTGTATCCACAACCTCATTCTTTTGGTCATTACCCAGAGCTCATGACCATAGGTGAGGGTTGGAATGGAGATGGAGTGATAAACTGAGAGCTTTACTTGCGGTTTAACTCCCTCTGCAGGTGCTGTACCAATCCGTTAATCCATCTCTTAGTGAACCAGACCCTCGAGATACTTACACTCTTTCACTTGGGGCAAAGACTTGCTCCTCACTTGGAAGGCGCAATCCACCTTTTTCTGGCAGAGAACCATGGCCTCAGACTTGTAGGGGATGACTCTTATACCAACCGCTTGGCACTCAGCTGCAAAAATGCTCCAATGTCTTCTGAGATCCTCAGCTGAAGAAGCCAACAGAACAACATCAACTGCAAAGAGCAGAGACAATATTTTGAGGTCTCCAAACTGTAAACCTTCCTCCCACAGACTGCGCCTTGAGATCCTGTCCATGAATGTCATAAACAGAATCGTGACAAGGGGCAACAGACAGAGGCCAACATGTGCTGGGAACGCTGCCAACTTTGTGCCGTGCTTGTGGACACAACTCTCACTTTGGTTGTACAGGGACTGATTGCCTCTCAGCGGAGGCCTCGGCACCACCATATTTCAGCAAAATCTGACCAAACCATGATTGAAAGTTGGTCTGGTAGCTGGAGATGTACCAACAAATTTCCTGAGCACTGCTGAAGTGCCGCCGGTGGGCAAGGCTTTAAACCAAAATAATTGGTTGTGCCTCTTCAGGGGCAACAAGCTATCTCTCTGACATCTCTCCGTTGGTGCATGATTACAAAGCTCCTTTGTGCTTGTCTATTTCAGACTATATGTGTAGCATTTCTTTACAACAGAGTGTAAAGAATTGTATAAGTTTTTCTGACTGCTGTGGACAGCATCTTTAGATGTAGTACCAGTGTGTTTGACAGACCTTTTATATAGATTAATTACATGTAAAAAGACAGCTGACTGTTGTTGCAACCACTATACAGGTGTCATAGCTGCAATTCAGCTGTCACTATTGAAAACATGTCATCATTCAAGCATACTGCGTGTGTCCACTTTGCTTCACAAAGCATACCTGAGACACATGGAGGAGTAGGCCAGGTTGGTGCTGACTTTTTAACAGCTTTTTTTCCCACATAAGGTCACAGTCCTTTATTTACTGTGAAGCAGGGGTGTCCAAACTTTTAACATCGAGGGCTGCATGAAGGGGAATGCATGGATGACTGAGCCTCTTGCTGGACTTCACTTTTAGCATATTTATGTAGAAGTTTTATGGTTTGGGGGTAATCACCTGTCAAGGAGCCCTTGTAACCCCTGGCTATCACTGGATTCACACCGAGTCAGGGCGAGAATGATCTTCTGAGCAGCTGAGATGGGAGACACTGACAGCTTATCTTCACTATCAGACACAAAACAAGAGTGAAGTGCAAGAATACTGGTGAATACTGCAATATACTTTGTAAATGAGACCTTCTGAGAAGTAAAAATTGCAGAAAAGGTGCATGATTGATGGTATTTGCTGCTGTAATAGATTCATTAGACTGTTTCAAGGGCCAATTCAAAATGGGCAGCAGGCCATATTTGGCCCCTGGGCCATAGTTTGGACACTTGATTTAGAGGAAAAGGTGATATTTTTTGTAGCAAATAATCCCTGTAGAGCACTGTCTTGATTTAACAGCCTCCTTAATTAAAGGCAATAAATTGCAGGAAATGTTGGCAGTGTGACCCCCTTTGGCTCTGAGTCTATACTGTGCATTTGAAATTATAAGCCGAGGGCTCGTACTGGTTCCAAACAAGAGAGCAAACTCCTCGTGAGAAAAAACAGAAGATTAACCAGGGAAACATCACTTTGTGAAGTTATCTGAATAGAGGGATAATTATAGCACACAGAGATAATAAATACTTTTTATTCCCTCTGAGAGACTCACTAAAACAGGCTGAGTCTTCCACTCTGGCTTTTTTTATGTAATTTAAAATCTTGTGAAAAGATCTCATCCTCCCTATAGGCTGATGTTCTTAGAGAAAATCAATAATTTGATTCTGTCTAATATCCTTAATGATTTATCTGGGTTCATGACATGCCTTTTATCATTCTGATTGCTTCCTGTAACAGAGATTTGGTCCTGGACAATGATGATGACCTCATTCACATGGGTCACGCCATCATGACCTTCTACTCTGCCCTTATCGACTTGCTGGGCCGGTGCGCTCCTGAGATGCATGTGAGTGTTTTTCCCAGCCTCAGCAGCCTGTCTTTTTAGTATCCGCTTTCTTAAACAAGAAGGCTTCACAGAAAAAAAAATGTAGAACTGATCCTTTAACAAAATGTCTGATTGTGTTAAGACAAACGTCTGAGACAAATATCAGTGAATATGAAAAGAAACTAATTTGATTTGTATCGTAGCAGAGTTTATCCAACAGATCTTACAACACTGGACTCCTCTGGTTTAGCTATTTAATATATCAGCACTGAGCCCTCAGAATATTAAAAAGGTCATCTTTATTATGCATACAGTATGTCATAAATTTTGTCATCCCGTTTTGAAGTAGTGGTCTGTGATGTCAATCAAAGCTTTAACCTCCTATATCTACTTGATGCAGACAGAGTAATTGGCTTAAGCCTGTCAACATATTCATCAGAGATACTCAGCCGGCATACATGTGTGGCTGACTGTCAACACAAGCTCCTGCTGAAAAAATAAGATTTCAAAGGATGTTTTACACTGGCACTCAAATGCAAAAGCAAAACAAGAAAGGGAATTTTTTGTTGCATATGTGAAATGCAGTTTAAAAAAGCTTGAAAGAAGTCATAAAAATGCATTAAAACAATTTCAAAGATAACAAAAAGCAACTCTAGGCAGAACAACGCTTCAAGAGAACAGGGAGGCAAATATCCTCCAAGATTGAACAAAGTATTGCCTCAAACGAACCATTTAATGTACGTAGGTACTGGGTTAAAGGCACAAAAACTATTGCATTATAACAATATCTTATAAACATTCTGCTTTTAACTGCATCATTTTACTTCATGACCCTTCAGTGATGTGTCAGTCACTGTCTACTGACTGTGTTCTCAATTGTTTCAGTTAATCCAAGGAGGCAAAGGAGAGGCTATCCGTATCAGAGCCATTCTGAGATCACTCATCCCAATCCAAGACCTGGAGGGAGTCATCAGCATCCCCTTCGAAGTCCCTTCAGTTTCTACTGGTGAAATGAACCCTTCAGCCAAAATTACATTACTATTGACTACACAGGAGTCTGTCATGGCAGAGTGTTTGCGAGTCAGTATTTAATGCAATTGCCTGCAAATTTAAGAAATTAATGGCTCACTCACAACTGTGAATTGGTTCTCATAGTTCGCTTAAAAGAGCTGTTCAAAAAAACTTGACTCATTCGGGAACGTCTTATCTCTTCAACAAAACAAAGCTTCTGTTTACAAGTAGAAGAAGACAATCTGCAGATGGTAGCAGACAGCATAACATGAAGGGGTAAAAACAGGTCACAACAAACACACAGGATGTTTAGAGTTGCGAGTTTATCTGATGACTGTAGACAGAGGCAGGCTGGCGCACTACCCATATACTCCCAGTGTTTGAGCGAGGCTAAGAAGCAGAGAGCGAGCTTCGCCCATCCCTTCCTTTTTACTGCACAGCCGAAAGAATGGCGTCTCTGCTTATCATAGATTCAGGAGTGAGGCACGACATGAAAGCAACAAAAATGTTGGAGTGTTCCTTTTAAGTTAGTGTACAAACAGAAAAGGGGACAAGCCTAGTTTTTTTTTTTAATAAATAAAATCTCAGAAAGAAAACCAAGAGAGGATCCAGATGTGGATGCTAATAGGAGCTTTAAAGTTGCTGTGGTCAGTATTAAGCATATTTATTCTAACACTGCCATGAAGTATGAAGACGTCTGCAGTATCTTGACTTCTCCCTCTCCCCCGCCACAGCACCATTAGCTGCCTAGAATTGCCCATTACTTTGGCCCCATTGAGTCGAAGTCCAGTCCAGTGTGATGTCCTGCCATTGTTTCACCAGCAGTTTAAGCACATTAGCCGGAGATATCTAGCCCATTGCAGAGCAGAGACGGTAGCATGTATGCAGAGCTGTTGGCAACATGGCACCGAACATCACTGAACTGACCAATTACTTTGTAGCAGATTGGTCAACAAATTAGAGTGGACTGGGCATAGGGGAGGATGGGGGCCTTACAGAGGCACTGATGGAGTGCCTCACATACGCAGAGAATGCAGCTATCCAGCTATACATGTCAGTGTGTGTTCTGTATTACACATCACAGTTCCCAACAACATACTGTATGTCCACATTTCTTTTCTTTTTTTTTTTTTGTAATAAGGTTCAATATTTGCTTTTCTTTTGTTTAGATGATGTAGCGGTTGAGCCAGACCTCTCCACGATCTTCTGTCCTGACCACAAGGCAGCCATGGTTCTGTTTCTGGACCGGGTTTATGGCATCGAGAACCAACGTTTTTTTCTCCACCTCCTTCAAGTTGGCTTTCTGCCTGACCTTCAGGCCGCTGTTTCACTTGACACTGTGAGAAGAGAAAATTGTTTTCTTGTTGCCCTTTTCACCCCTTTGTGACACCCAGCATAACAAAATCAGAGTGACCTGCGACTTTGTGTTTAGCCAAGCTGCAGCCCATCATGAATGAAAAGCAGTTCCTCTCTTTTCCAAGCTCCTCTGTACTGCAGGATGGTGTGTTTTTCATTTTTTATGAAGAGGGAAATTCTTTGCCTTCAGGTCATACTCCCTTTTGCTCTTCCTGCTGCTTCTCTCAGTACCACCATTTCAGTCCTCAATTTAGTCGTCCGAGTCCTCTAAATTTAAAAGTTTAACCTCTCTTCTTTTTCTCCTACAGGCTGATTTGGGATCCACTGATATGGCCCTGGCTCTCAACAGATACTTGTGCACATCTGTTCTTCCCTTGCTCACTAAATGTTCAGCTCTCTTCTGTGCCGTAGAGGACCATTCCTCACTTGTGGATAATCTTATCCAGGCAATCTACAACCTCTCCAAAGCTCTCAGCCTGACCAAGGCTCAGAGAGATACTATAGAAGATTGTTTGTTAGCAGTGTGCAGGTAGATCAGCCTAAACAGTTAAAGCTGTGTTCAAGTAGATTTTTGGTAGAAAAAAATCTGTTGTTTCTGTGTAGGTATACCATTTTTGCTTGCTTTTTATTTCCTGTATTCATGAATGGTTCTACCATTTGACAAAGATGCTTTTTTTGCCAGAGGCGTCATTCTCCAGGGGGCTTAAAGATATGGTTATTAGAGAATGTGTATTAAAAGGAGGAATGCATCTGAAGTGGTTTTCAACTGATAGGAAAGATATAACCCGGGGAATCCAGACACAGATCCCTGTGATCTTCATTTTACAAGTATGAATACAGTATAGTACAATTCATACTTATGGATACTGCACTTGGGCAAAGTACCCTAGTTCATTTGCTAAAATGGTAACTGCCACAATTTAAGTGTGCTGGAGTACGGTATGCAAAGGATGTGAATCGAACCATGCTCGAGTGTGGGGCACACATCAACAGGCAGAGTTGTAAGGAAGTTCTACAATGCTTCTGTATTTCACATGGCTTTGTATCAGCAGATACAATAGGTAGAAGATTGTTGTTGGCTGCTTAAAAGTTATAAAAAACATCCAATGGTGCTGCATACTATGTTAAAAGCATAATTTTATCTAGAATATACTACCTACTTTGTCATAAAGTGTACATGCACAAGTGTCCCCTGGCATGGAACAATATAACTAGAGTGAAACATAGTGATTGGAAAATTAAGTAATGACAGGAAGATCCCTTG
The DNA here is from genome assembly GCA_036419115.1 of Scarus forsteni. Taxonomy (NCBI): domain Eukaryota; kingdom Metazoa; phylum Chordata; class Actinopteri; order Labriformes; family Labridae; genus Scarus; species Scarus forsteni. The sequence goes on from JAZDUH010000327.1 coordinate 8,288,735, forward strand.
GAGGGGTGTAATGGGGGGAGAAATTTGGACAAGTTTAAGGGCCAATGGCTGGCCAGGGCCCATAGAATGATAAAATATAATTTTATTAATTTGTTTGTGAGTTTCCATAATAATTCATTTGTTTCTGTTATCTTTTATAGAACTTTTCTTCTCGCTGAAGCGCTGTCATCATTTAGGTTACCTTTGTATTGCCTAAAAAATAAAGATGATTACTAAGTGGTTATATGCTTATAAACAACTCCAGTGCAACAAAGGGCATACTTTATCAGTGTTGATCGCAATAAATGTTATATATTCTTTACCTTTGAAGCTACTTTGTTTTTAGCTGTAATAATACATTTGTCTGTCAAGACGGACACAAGTTACATTTGGAGGCAAGTTTAGCACAGTGCATTGATTCTTTATCAACAAAAATTTACTGAGGCATAAAATCTTTTACTATTTATGCCTTTAGGTAATTAATCTATGTCTTCAATCTATTTATTTAAAAAATATATTCATTTGTTTGTGCATAAAGGAGATGGGGTCCAAACAACTGTGTGTGGTTAGTCTTAGTGGTGGGGACGACAATTCTTGAGCATTCTAAGACCTCTACTTAATACATGAGTATCTGTGCATGTTTAAAATGCAGATTTTAAAATGTGCTGTCATAATCGAGGTTTATTTACTGGAAAGACATGACACAAAGCATTTAATGTAATGACTTTGATTGTGATAGCTCAGTTGGAAAGGGACTGTTATTGGACTGTAACTGGGGCTTCCAGTAGCTAAAGTTGCAGCCTCACTTTATTTTTTTCCTGTTCAACCAACTTAAAATGCTAAAAGGATAAATGTCATTCATAACGCCAGCTAATGATGACACATTAATTTAATTTTTTTCTTGCTCATTAGTGAAAATGAATCATTGTAGGGCTGTTTTTGCCCAACTCAGATTTAATTTTCCAAATTCAATCAAAATGTTAAGTAAATCATCATCAGGCCCATGGCATTTTTAGTTATTTGTCCAACTCTTGAAATGATGATTACTCATAACATTATTCATATTTGTGTGTATGTGGTGTTTATCTGCTCCTCTGACTAATTCTGTTCTCAATGTCCTCAGCAAACTGCAGCCATCCATGATGCAGCCTCTTCTTAGGCGCCTGGTCTTTGATGTTCCCCGGCTCTCCGACAACAGCAGGATGCCACTGAAGGTAGACTGAGGGCCAGCAGTGACCAAAGAATCTGTGAATATTGTTCTATCAATCCAAGCATAAGCATCTACTTTACTCTTATTTTGTAGCTCTTGACTTGTCACTATGAGCAGAGGTGGAAGTACTACTCGCTCACAGGCGGTCAGGGAGACCACAGTTCTGCCTCTGAGGAAGAGCTGCACCTGTCGAGGAAGTTGTTCTGGGGTGTCTTTAAGGCCTTAACAAAGAAGGTAAACCATTACAACAGGATGTATCCAGGTTTTAAACCTGATTTAGTATAAAGCATTCCATGCTCACAGAGAAAACGTGCTTGTGCATAACCCTGCGTATGTAAAAGATGCATTTTATCATCCCAGTTAAAATTACTGTATTTTGCTCGGTAGCCTCTGGTGTTTATAATTTAAGGCACAAACTGTCAATTTCCAATTTTGAGAGAAAAATGAGAGCACTGAGGCCTACAGCATGTTTGACAATGCAAAATGCCAACAGCGTGTTACAGATATGACCTATCCACCTTATTTTCAGCACCTGAGGGCAATAGGAACAGCAAAAATCAAACATGCTTCCACCTCTGACTGACTCTGGTCAGCCGTTTAATGCTTTCTCTCTCCCATCTAAACCTGGAAACATTAGGAACAAATCACACATACCCTACGTTTGTCACATTGAAGTATATCCAAGCCCCCTCCCCTAACCCACTCACCACTGCTCACCACATATACACACAAACACATGCAGACATATTTTATTGCATTTATTTATGCAGTTTTGATGGCAGATTAAATCCATGGTTTTTCTCAATGAAAGTAGTGTTCTATATTTGGTTTTGCCCTGTGGCTGACTCTTGTGGCAGCAAAAAAACTACTTTTGAAATCCTAGCTTTAAAGTGACCTGTTTCTGTAATGTTTTGGTTTAGCTGCCCATCATCAGGTAATTTTGTCAGCATGTCACAGTGTCCTGCTCAGAACAGGATTCAGAAGCAGACAAGCAAAAAACGTACTACTCAAGTTCACATTAGCGCACTAACGGAGAGATCACATTAGAAATTATTTTCTCAAGCACAGAAAGGTGCTGTTGTTTTAATTGATTTGTACATTTTGACAGTGTCATCTATGGGCCAGTTTTAGGCAACTTTACTTTTTCCTGGTTTCTTTAAATAGTTTTTGGGGGAAGGAGCATAATGCATAAATAATTTTCTCGTTTAGTGTACTTTAAAATAGGGGAAGTGGAAGAAAAACGCTTGAGATTAAAAATGAATATTTGATGTCCTTGTAAGAAACCTCACTGCCTAATGGAGTCGTTGAAACTGGGGGACATTAGACTTAACTGAGTCTTTTCTCAGTTCACTGTGAACATGCAGCAGCATTTTCTGCCACTTCTGACACCTATTTGACTGATTCAGAACATGAAAGAGTTTAGAAGGTTGATTTATTCCCAATTGCAGCCCTCATCAAACGTTCTTTAGTGACTGCCACACAGTCAGAGAGGCAGAGAACTGTGCTGCTCATTATAGAAATATATAAGTTAGTTTTATACTGCACAAACAAGGTATTTTATTCCAGTGTTAATTTATTGCTTTAAAGGATGAAATGAAAACAAGAAGACTGCAAGAAGGAACTCTGAAGCTGATATTATGCTGTCTGATTTGCTGTTGTGGGATGTGGTGTATGTAAATTCTGTTTATTATTTATTAGTTCATTAGTTTGTTCATTATTGCATCAAATACCCTGTGATGAAGTATTTTTAGGTGAAGATACGGTCATTATTGTGGCTTTAAGCCCCGTTTCCACCAGAGGGTTAAGTTCGGTTTGTCTCAGTATGGCCCACTTTTTGTGGTGTTTCCATAGCCTAAAACCGGGACAGGACCCCTTAAAAGCGAACCGTACCATCCTACTTTTTGGGACCCTTCTGTTGGGGTGCCAAACATACCGATCCAACCCCAGAAGATGGAGCTAGAAACACTGCAGTCCGTTGATTGGCTGAAGGAGACGTCAATTCCTGTGCGACAGCTGAACAACACATAACCCCGCCATGTTTAAATCTCCACTCGTCTTCAGCCTTCTCTAAAACAAAGCTTGTTGCGTTTTGTAACAAAAAGCCACATGCTGATCACAAAAAAGAAGAATTGCTGGATGTCTTCCATCGTTGTTCTTTGTTTACTGTGTCGCGTTTTCTTCTTTGTTGTATTTAATAGCGGGGTACACTGTGTTGCGCTGCTATGATGTCATGCTATCTGCATCTGTCTTAGATGCTGCCTACCAAGTAGGGTTCGGTTTGCTGTGGAAATGCAAACAGGATCAGGCTTTACCAATCCGGCCTGAGCCAAACCGTGCCGATCCATACCACTTGATGGAAATGGGCTTTATGCTTTGTCTGTTTTTTTTAAAACTGGAAATATGAGTTTAACGTTATAAATTTCAGTTTTAAAAATAGATTAATTGACCTGAAACTAGAATCAGAAAGTGTTTTGAAAAATTCTCGGTTTTACACAGGTTTGAGTTAATTCATCGAAGCAGTTTTTGCAAAGGCAGTCATGTTCTCATGTCTAACTTAGCCAACTCCAGCAAAACATTAGATCCTTTGAGCTTTTGAATATTGCTCTTTTTCATCTCTCCTTCCTTATTATTTGACATTTTCACACCCTGGTAAAACTGAAACACTGTCCCTGCTGCAAAGACCCCTTAACCAGGATTAACCAATGCCCTAAGTTTTGAAAACACAGCACCAGATTTAATATCAGGTGTCAGTTTTTCATGATTGGCAAACCAGCTTCTAATAAATTATGGTGCTATGTGTACTCTTGTAATGATGGTGCAAATGTGTTCTTTCTGAACCTTTTTTGACTTTATGTTATTAACTATATTGTTGTCTCATATGTAAAACTTTATCTTCGAGATCCATGATTGGTTGTAATTACAAAACATTACAATATAATATAGATATAAATAGAGGGGGATCTCTTTTGAATATAAAAAAAAATCTGGTTGGATGAAATTGATATCAGCAGCACACAAATCTGCGCTGTAGTTTGTCTCATTTTGTCATAATGTTTTTCTACACCTTGTTATGTTATCCAGACATCCTCTTCTTCCTTTGCTCACACACTTTTTCCTCTTAATCCTGACAGTCCTATGAGCCTCAATTATTCAGGCTCTGTGTTCAGTGCCTTGCTGCTGTGGCAAAGGCCTTGCCTCCTGATCACATCGACTCCAGCTGCTCGTCTCATACTGAGAGGAAAGCCTCCATGGACACAGAAGGACACTTTGAACCCCAGCCAGTAGATACGTCAAAGTAAGTTACAGCCAAGAAATATGCATCTCAAGAAAGAAAAGGAGAGCCATTGGCGATTATTTGGGGCAAGTCTTAAAAGCTGGGGTCGGTAATTTTTGAAAGCTTGCATGTATTTGAATGTAGTGTATCCTCAGGGCTCCGTCTAGCCCCTCCCATCCCTCCTCCAAAATGATGCCCCCTGCTCACATGCACGAGCGACGCTGATTCACAACCAGAGGACTGATTCAACTCCAAACCGGCCCCCAGCACAATGTTTATGTTTTACACTACACCAAGTCACGTCTTAGTCAGTGGTCAGAAAACACTAGGGCTGTAAAGTCCAAGTCGACTGGTCGACTAATTGGTCGATGCGTGCTCAGTCGACCAAAATTCTGATTGGTCGACCAAATGTGTCAATTAATTTTTTCCCCTGCAGTCCGTTTCATCAGGAGAAACGTATCAAGTGAAATGGGGGTATTTTCTGAGCACCCCCATCATGTCTCAGAAAACCATTTTAATGTATTAATCATTCATTTCAATATTTTTATTTAAGAACATTTCAATATTCTACTACTCTAATAATCGTTTATTCGTTTTATAACTGCATGCGCACCTGCCGCTGCCCGCTGCCCACGCTGCAACAGCGGCATCCCTCACCCATGAGGCATGGATTTTATGCCTCATATAAACACCCAAATGCAAAAACGACATCACAGAACGAATTGACAGTTTTATTTCTTAGGATATGAGGCCCATTGGTGTCGTGGGAGGCCAAGAAAACATTGAAACCTGGATGTTCAGTGCCAGCGCGCCAGACAATTATGCACACACGCATGCACTAACGGCAAAATAGGAGGGAGTAAAAACAGAAAGTTTCCAAGTTAATAGATAAAGATAACAGATGTGTACGTCTCTTCGAATGGACCCCTATATGAGAGTGACTGCCCATTTCATTGATGAAGACTGGAAAGCAAAGAGACTTGTGTTGAGAGAAAGAAAGGAGGGAAAGAGGCGCACACAGGGGAGAAACACGGCAGCGAAGGGTCGATTGGTCGATTTTGGTCGACAATTTCTGTGTTTTAGTCGACCAACAATTTCTTTGGTTGATTACAGCCCGAGAAAACACCAACACATTATCATAGTGAAATTAAAACAAACAAACATGGAAAGTTAATTACAACCCGATGTTGATCGGGGTATAGGTAGTTCCTCTGCAGTTTTCCACATAGCTGTAAAGTCTCCAGTTTTGACCATGAAACTACCGCTGTCCTCCTGTATTAGTATTCTCCTGAAAATCTCCTGTGTGACGATATAATAATAAAAAACATTCCTCTGCCTCTCCAGACTGAACTCTGTCACTAGCTTGAATGGGGCAGTAATGCTCCAAAATGATGAATGCCAACCGCCGTAAAACCGAAGAAGAGGAAAAAGCCTTGCTAGAACTACCACCTGCAGTAGCCTGGTTGGCAGCTGTCGCGAGATTAGAGCCAACAGCAGAAAAAACCATGAAAAACAAAGAGTTTATTTAAGATTTCTTGAACACCTGTCTTAAAATGTGAGGGATACTGGAGCTTGGTTGGGGTTGTGGGACGTCTTGTAGCGGGCTCCCCGTATTTTCAAAGCCAAAACTTGATAGGTAAGCATTCTCCCGTGGACTTGGATCCCTCTCAGCTCAGCTACACTGAATCAGGGCCTGTGCACACCAGTGAAATGTACGCCCAGGAGGTGGGCAGAACTGTGACAGGATTTGATTGGTTTAAAAATTGGTGACACAACATGTTTATTGGTTGGTGTTTTCGCTGTTTTACTCCTGCTGTAGATAGCAGATATTTTTCGCTCTGTTTTAAGAACACATTATGAATTGATTGCCATTGGTTCATAAAGACAATTTTAACCAGTATTACAAAAAGTCTATCTAAATCAGATTACTAACCCTAGCTTTAAGATACAAAGAGTTAGAAAGGAATTAAGTTATGTTTATTATCTTGATTATAAAATGTATATACATTTTTATAAAAATAAGATTTTAGTATTGTTTGGTGCCCATTAAAGTAAATAAAACCAATCCACTGACAATGCAAACTTAAATAGATAGTAAAAGTAAACATTGAGATAAAAAAATATTAAAGATGTTTTTAAATAAAAATATGAGGATAATTTCATGGCTCCTCAGTTGTGTCATGTCATTTTACCTTTTTCCCTCTTTTGCTCTTTAAGGGCTTGTGTCTACAGCTGTATTTCTTTGCACTGTTTGTGCTGATTTCCTGTTCAAAAACAGTTTACTTAAGTTCATCATTCTCTGTGTGCTGAGCGGAAAATCAGATCAGTATGAGTTATTTTTTGTTCCTATGCTCACATAATTCTCAGCTGAAACAGTTTAACTTCTTAAAGAGAAACACAGTCTTTACTGTCACTTCTACCTCACTGACCAATCCAAACTCAGAAGGGGAGGGTCTTCAAATGACTGCTTTGTAATCAGCAATGGCAGAAATAAAAGTGAACAGACTTGTGTTTTCTATGGGAGCAAGACATTTCAGGCAGCCGTCTGCATGTTTTTTGCTGAATCCTTCTTTTTTTAATAATAAAGGGTTGTTTTGTTTTTACATATCTGAACCTCTGACCATTCCTATGATGACCAGAGAAACTGACAAAAAAAACTAAACACAAGCATTCATGATTGTTGTTCTTTGAAAATGTATTCAACAAATTTTGTTTTATATAATTTTACATTGTTTGTTAAAAGGTGTATATTTTAACATTTCTGCTGTTGATAGACATTTAGTAAGTATACTACATCTACATGTGTTCATGAGCTACAGAGCTAAATTAGGTCTACTATTTTTCTCTTTTTAGCGTATCAGTGCCGGAGAGACTGGAGTTTGTGGTGAACAAGTATGCAGAGCATACTCATGAGAAGTGGTCGCTGGAAAAGGTAAAATAGCCATTGTCAGTATTTATAACTCTGATTTAAAGAGTCTAAATATCCAAATAGTATCCAATAGCATCCATTTGGTTGATTTTCTATGTTGATATCTGCCTAGTTTCTGACGTGTTTTCTGAATCTCTGTTGTGTCTGTCAGTTTGCCAATGGCTGGGTTCATGGGGAGCAGCTCTGTGAGAACACGAAGGTTCATCCACTCCTCAAACCGTACAGGGCTTTGGCTGAGAAGGTAGACTTAGAAGTCATGTTTTTATTGTGTGTGTGAATGTGCTTCAGCAGAAGAGCAGTGAACTGACAAATCCCAGAGATCCCCCTTGCATAACAAATGTGGTGTATGTAATATAAAAGATTAAAATGGCCCAGCCCAGGGTCCATGGTGTACGGACTGGACTGCATTTTGTTACAAGTTTGGAAATCAGAATAGTTCAAGCGAGTTTCCTGCTCCTGCTGTCCTGTGATGACCGACTGAGTTCGTTTTTACGTCAAAGATACTTTCCATTTTTCAGGAGAAGGAGGCTTACCGCTGGGCCATAAAAGACACAATAAAGAGTATGATTGCCTTTGGTTGGACTATAGAGAGGACCAAAGAAGGAGATGCATTTGGTACACACACTTGTTCACGGAGAGTCTCTCAATCAGGACAGGTAGATGTGCTTCACAGGCCAAGTTCACTCTGTTAATGTGTACTTTTCTTTTAGTGAAAGCTTATTGACCACCCCAGTTAACATCCTCTTTGTCCTACTATGTTTTCTTTCTAGTTGTCCTTCGAAGGGGCGTCAACTTTTAGCCCCAAACCTCTGGACATGAGTAGCATAACCTTATCATGGGATCAGTGTGTAAGTGTTTGCATGTAATTGTACCTCTGTGACCATTTAATAGCACATTGTTGCAGCCTTTTTAATAAAGAAGAGGGAATGACTTAATTTTGCTGATATGGATGCTTAAATTTAGACATTTGACAGAGTCCTTACCAACTCTACTTTCAACACTGATTTGTAGTTAGTTGGAGGGACAGATATAATGACAGAAATTGTATGAGATTGATTGTATTAGCAGATTGTTTCTTCAGAAATGTGTCCTCTATATGATCGTTTGACTAATTGGTTTCACATATGCTTTTTCTGGAATCAGCAAAACAAATATGAATGAATTATTTCTCATATCCAAAGTGCCGTAAGCAATACATTTTATGGATCAACACTGCCTTTAACATGTCTGTGATAATCAAAAACATTGGTTTTGGTGCACTTTTTAATTGTGCCAGCTTATGGACAGTCACACTTCACCCTCTGGTTTTCAAAAGTGGGCACATTAAAGAAAAGGCTCTAAATATACTAGTTTTTGTGCACATTATGTTTATACAGAAAAATATTACATCTCATACACGGATGCTTCAAGGAAATTCTTGTGTTATTAACAGCCTGGGACTTTAAGAATGATAATCAGAAACAAACAATTTTTTTTCTTTTTTTCTTTTTTTTGTGCTTTGCCAGTTTGAATTAAATCACTTGTACTATTCTTTATTGTTTACCAAAAAAAGTTGTACGTTTTTGTCCTTGGGTACTTACATGAAAACATTGAGTCATCTGTTTGAAAACAGTAAGACTCTTAAACCTTTTCTGCATATTATGAGAATTTATATGCATATGTTGTAGGAACCAACTGAGAAAAAACAATATGAGTTATGATGGGTCCCTATCAAGGCGTTTTTGGCTCAAATGCGCTAAGTGTGATTGTTTGGATTACCCAAAGCATTACTGTTCTATATGATAGTTTGAGTTCAATATCCAGATTTGAAACAAATAAATAAAAATAGCACACCCTTGCCAAACCACATCACATTTCAACTTCCAAAGGCAAAAATATCCTTGAAAGCTTTTTCCTGAAGGGAGCCAGTGGGATCTTTGGGTTAAACTGTCTGTACTTCACATGAAACATCTATTTTACACAAATGGGCTGACCAGCCAACAAACTATTTAGTATTCTTGTTATAGAATATATGTTTTAAGTATGTTCAAAGACACCATTAACGGGCTTTATATGCCAATCTGCAGACATCTCAATATGATTACAATTCATTATCTCTGCCAAGGAGGTTATGTTTTCTGGAGAATATGTTTGTCTGTCTGTCCGTCCTTCTGTCTGTGAACAAAATAACTCAAAAAGTTATGGATGGAATTTGATGACATTTTCAGAAAATGTTCAGCATGGGAAAAAGAAGAACTTTGATTTTGGTGTTGATCTGGATCAGCGTCTGGCCACCATGACGAAAAATGGGATTTTTGTGAATAACTACTGAACTGAAATAGATACAGTATCATTATGAATCCAGTTGCTAATGGTATGTTTTCATGGTCAAGGAATCTAAATATTTCAATGAAATAAAGGTAGGACTAATATTTCTGGTGAAAATCATAATATGGTTGAGGACTGTGGTGCTGGCGGAGGTCTGCACTCTCCAAGTGCTTTTCTAGTTCTGGTTTAGTTTGCTAGATTTGCTTTGATCCTGCTGCTTTAAACTCAGATTTCCATGGTGGATAACAATGTCCTCAACAAATTTAGACTTCTCATGGCTGTTTTGTTCAGATTATGATGACATTTTTATGCGGCTGCCAGTGTTACACCTCTGAAAGTTGGAGAAGACAATATTAATTGTTTTTTGTAAGGAAAACGTTTTAGTTAAATTCAATTAAAACGCTAAAGTGCATGGAGGTTTTTCCCTACTTTATAAAATTAAGATGGGCATCCTTTGTTTTTTCTACTAGGAGCAAAATTCAGTAATTTAAAACTGTCTTGTTGCCTAAGAGATACTGTTACTGGTCATTTTAGGAGTAAATATAATTAATTTTGTTAACTCTTCTTGCACTCCATAAAGTAATGTTGCTGCTGCTAGTATTGCCTATATCTTTAGCCAGGGAGAAGCATATGAGCCTCTGTAACTTTTAGACAAGTAATTAATAAAATGAGGTACTAAAATCTGTGTTATTATTTGGTTAGGAAGCTATTTGCCATGTCGGTGTATATTACATTGCCACAGGATTTCCATGCCCTCTCGATTCAAGAACACTGCAAATTGAACACGACACACTGGACTCTAGCAGATTTATAAGATTCAGTCATTATTGATTTGATGTTTTCAAAAATGCAGAAACTGCTTCTTTCCTATCCTCATCCCTTCTAACCAGTCACAATATATGTTGTATTTATACCAAGGAGATTCAATTTCTTTTTCACTCCCCAATAGTCTGTAAGTTTCTTTCACATGTGAAAATTGCTTTGTTGAATGGCTAAGGTTTTTGCAGTTACACTTTGTCTGCTCAATTCTCATTAGATCTTGTCACCTGAAAGGACAGAGACCTTTACGTCGCCCTTATATATCTTCCATCATTTACTCATTTTTATGATTATACATGATTAGATTTGATTTCTGTTAACGTCAGCTCCTGAAAATAGTTTTGCTCTGGGCTGCAGTTTTGCAGAAAGTATTATCACACAAGCTGCTGGGGCAAGTGAAAAAAACAACATTCATGCAACACATCACCTCTATGTAACATACAGATACGCACCCTCTGACATTGGGAACATATTTAACAAAGCCCATGGCCAACATCCTACATAAAGGGTTGGACACTGGCTGAAGTAAATGGTCATAGCTGTTCAGCTTGGTCTCTGGGATGCTGCATTTTCTAACAGATGGTCACTGCTGGAACTGCAGCATACAGATTGGGATGTTGGATCACACACTATTTTCTGTGCCCGTTTGATAATACACTGCTGATTGTTCATGGCATCCATCATTTTCATTGAAATCTGTACCAACTGAGAAATCTACAGTAACTTTATCCCACATTTTATAATATAATCTCTCAATACACGGTGAAGTAGTAAAGTGGGCTTCAGATGAACACCATGGTGCACTATTCTGTGTAAATAAAAAGACATATTTCACCAGTGTTTTGAGTGTACCGCTCACAAAGCAGCTCTTAAACAAAGCTGGGTTTCTTGTTTGAGAGTGGGGCCTGAGCCCTACTCTGGTTCACTGTGATATCTGCAGTTTAATGAACATAAAAGAAAAACTGAAAACCCCATTTTAGTACTTTTAACTGTTACATTTACAACAGAAAGTCTGGCAAACTTAAGGACCAGAGGGTTAAAACAGAGTTTCATTTTCTTTTGTTGTCCTTTTTGAAGGCTATGGCTGAACAGCTGGCTGAGAACTACCACAGTGCCTGGGCTAAGAGGAAGAAACAAGAACTTGAGAGTAAAGGTACCGTAATATGTTGTCATTTTTATGTTTCCAGAGGGAGTCTTCCTCCCATAGTGAACAGAGAAAATAATAACTTGCAACGTATTTGACCCATTTCTTTTCCCAGGAGGAGGTGGCCATTCAATGCTTGTTCCTTATGACACACTGAGCGCCAAAGAGAAAACCAAGTTCAGGGAAAGAGCCCAGGATGTTTTCAAGTTTCTTCAACTTAATGGCTACACTGTGTGGAGGTGAGCAAAGAATGAGCTCATGATTGCTAGAGGGCAATGTGATTACAGTATGTACGCAGAGGAAAGTAAATGAGCTCGATTTTAATGTCACCGTGCAATCATAGAAACCAGACGGCGGCATTTTTTCCCCTTTAACTTGAAATACTGGTCACATCCCGAAATGGAGCCCATGCTGTGAATAAGATCACAATGTTGCTTCTGCATCTTTCCTTTGCACAATATTGTCATGGAAATATGGTTAAGCCATACAGTATTTAAAAGGAGAAATTGATTGATTTTATGCCTTTCGCAGGGATCGGAAGACCTTGGAGTGGGATTGTCCGACAATGGCAAACTGTTTTGGCTACACTCTTCTTCAGTGTCTGCTGTCTCACACCGAAGAGGCCCAAGAGAACATGCTGGAGCTTGGTATTACTGTGGTGTCCATGCAGATAAAGTCCAATGTTTAAACTACACATCCACAATGTATAAGCACTCTGTGTGCCCAAGTTGAAAGAGTTTTGATATTTCTAAACCCGACATTCATCACAACACTGTTCTGTTATTTCAGTTAACTCTAGCATTGATGACTTGGTCCTAGACTGTTGATAAAATTTTGAAAAAAAAATGATTTCAGCCATTGGGTCACTGAATTTGGCTTTTTAGCTCAATTAATGGCTGAAGCTGTGATGAAAGCAAATTTAGTTTAAATTGGAGAATTGAAGTGGGATTTAATGCTACTTGTCCAACAGTAACACTATGCAGTTTCATAGTCATTTTAGTCCATAATTATTTATAACTTGGCATTTTTAACAAAACAAAACCGGCAATATCAACTTTGTACAGTGAAAGGACTTAAATATTCTTACTATTCAGGCAAAGGCTGTTGCAAAATACCGGTACTGATGGTAGCCATCACTTTAAAATATTCAGCAAAAAAATAGTTGTGCAGTTTTTCTGTGTTTAAGATGGTTTATGATGTAGGGCAATTAAATTGCTCCACCATGTTGTCATGCAGATGAAAGTAGTGCAACTGATGGATTTTTGTGACACAAACAGCAAAGTGTAGCAGAAATATGGCCCCAAACACAAACACAGAATGGCAGGAACAGTGAGTTAGTGGGCTCCTTTTGCAGACTGTTCTCGTCCATCTACAGCTTTGACATGGATGTATTCTGTAACATATCAGTCTGGATTCGCTTTATCCAAAGCTAAAGTCATTATATTTCAGTTTCATCTGCTAAAACATCAGCTATTGTTCAAAGCAATGTCAGTTGATTAAAGCAGGTAAATATTCTTCTATTAAAAACATAAAACTTCTGAAAATCTCTCTTTCTAAATTATGGTCTTCTGTTTTCATTTTGGAAGCATTTAAACAGCCAAAGAAGGAAAATGTGTGTAGCCTAAAATACTCAGAGGAAAAATGAACCACTGAATCAGTCACAGGTACAGTGTGCTATACATGAGACTCAAAAAACATCAGAGAATTTTTCTTTAGCATATTTCTTGTGAAGTCATGAGCTTGTTTTTTGGCTTTAAGGAAGTTGTTGTTTTATAAGAGCTACGCCATGTCTTTTAACTTTTTAATCTGTTGATAAGACATCATTACTCCAGACAGCAAAACAGATTAGTGAAAGCATAACTGAAAGTAGCACTGGGATATGATATTGAGGTTATATTACTCTGCAATATCATTTAGTTAATTGCTGTATTATAATTAATGACTAAGTATAATTTGCTTTTAATGGTATAAATTCTAAGTTACAGATTCTGTTGCTGTGACAGTCCCTCGATACCTGATACTTTAAGAATTTAAACATAATTTTCTTGTGGCCTTGAATGTTTCCTCTTTTGATAAGGCAGTTGTTTCAGTCTAATGTAGGCAGGTCTGCTTTGTTATAGTTAATATTTCTACCATAAGAGACTTCAGACTGTGCTTAAGACTATACTTGTGTTGAAATAACATAAAAAGTCATATTTAATTTCTAATCTCCTGTTAGTTATTGGAACCATGCTTGAGTTTCTGATCTTAGACTGAGTGTTTCGTTGTCCTTTTTTCAGAGGTGATGCAAGCCAGAGGACAGATGTCAAAAGGCGAGAGAGCTCAACAGCAGCAACGATTACATTTTTTCTCCAAGGTCTGACTCAGATCCATACATATTCCAACACGGTCAAAATCTACTTTCTAATGAAGCCTCCTACTATTATTTTTCAGCACCATTCCCTGTCCTCTTCTTAGCCTTTTTTCATTTGTGCATTATAATTAGTTTTGTGAACTGGTCGCTGTGGGCGACCTCTTGAAGCAAAGCCCCTTTGCGGCAGTGTAATTTATTTAACCATTTTGGAAATCCATGTGGGCGTGTCGATTGCCATCAGTACATTGATTAAAGCTTCCCACACAGTTCTGCCTCAGAGAAGACAGCCAGTGAAAGGGGCTTATTTCTCATTGATGGGACCCCCAGAGTCAGAGCCAGTCAGCCGGGACGAAGAACAGCCATGCCTCTGATCTCTACACCCGCACCTCACAGTCAACCTCATGCTCACACAGCCGAGCATGTCTTTGTCCACGAGTCTGTTTGTCCATAAGTCTGTCAGTTAAATGCCATGACTTTATAAGAGGAGTTAATGGAGTGCAAAACATTTAACATCCTTGCCCTCTAGGTCACTGCAGGCTCCATCATTACAGACTCAAGTTAATCAGGCAGCCACTGCTCAAAACAAGAAAACCTTGGAAGATAAATCCATTCGGGCAACATTTTGAAATCTGCTGAGAATAAGCAAATATTTCACTGTTTGTTATCATAAGTGAGGCATCTGGGTTGTATACCACAGTGTGAGTTCAACAGCCTCAGGGTATTTTTTTAGTTTGGTGCCAGTCATTGTTGGCTTAATTCATCACATTTACAAACTTTCTGCTCAGGGCGTTTCAGTAAGACAAACAGGATGATTACAATTATTCTGATTAAGACTCAGAACACTTTTCAGTGCCAGTTGTTTTTTTTGTGGCTGCACTTATCATGCTTTGTTGGAAGTCGTTCATCTTTGGATACACTGCAGTGCTCATTAGTTCACCCTCACTATTCAGTCAATATCAAGAGGGGGCAAGAATCCTTCTGTTAGCTTTGCCAACAAAGATGAAAAACAGTTATTTGCCTTGTTTTTTGTTGGAAACATTTTTCTGGTCCACAGACATTGCAAATGCCAGATCATAATTCCTTTTGCTGTATTTTAATGTTCTCTGGGTGATTTTTCACTAAGTAATGGCAAATATTAAGAGCACAGGGTCATAAAATTAATGGTCTCTCTAAGACAGTATTGATGTGCCCAAGTGACCAAAATATAACAATCACTAAATCATTAACACACAAATCTGTGAGCAAGAAAGTCTCATACAGTATGAGGGACAGTAATGATTTGATTATATTAATTTGCAGTGATGCTAGTATGCTACTGTAAATTGCTATAATCAGTTAGTGACATGGCAGTACAAGGCAAAACATAATAAGAAAAATAAGAACTTCTAATCAAAAGGCAAATTGAAACTTCAATTAAAAATGTAAGAAGAAAAGCTAGCAAAGGAGAGTAATTTGTCAATGTGCAAATGAAGTAGTGTAATACTGTTTTATCATCATTATGGTAGAGTCATGCAATGTCTGAGCTAAGGGCTTATTGTTTCAGTTAATTAATATGTTAGCTGCAGCCGTTTTCAAATGTGAGGGTCAAAGGTTTTATAAGAATTCCAGAAAGATCCAACTAAAACATGTAGTTAGTTAATCCTTGCATCAAAGGCAAAATGTAATGTTTCTTTTTCTCTCTTGTTCAGTTCATTGTCCTTTGTATATTTACTCTGACTGGTTACAAGTTAAATATTCATTTGATGTGATTTCTGATTTTAAAGAGTTTAGCTTTACCAAAGTAGGGAGGAAATAGCATGTCTACTATGGTAAATCCAGACTCAATATCAGTAGTCGGTACATTTTCTAATGGGAGTTTTGATGCTGCCATTTAAATGGCTTTTAGTGAAACAACCTCTCTCTGCGAGTGTGGAGTAATGTTTTTCTTTTGACAACAATGAGCTGACATGTAAATGTGTGAGTCATATACATTGATTTGAATTTTCTCTTATTTCGACAGGTTATCCTGCCTCTTTTGGAGCAATTTTTAAAAAGCCACCATTTGTATTTCATGTCAACTTCTCTCTGCTCTAACGGCAACCAAAGCCATGCCTCAAAAAGAGAAAAGGAGATGATTGCAAGGTAATTGTTGATCAAAACAATTGACTTACAATATCTGTATTATCAGATAAAGGTATTAATTAACCCTTATGCCCCATTAACGAGTAAAACAGCAAATTGTCTCTAAAGTTGACAGATCTGGAAAGTGATATAGATTTGTAACAAATTATTATTATTTGCTGTCATAGCATTGGTTGTTGTCATAACTAAAGCTTGTTTCATGATTTGGGACAAAAATATTTGTATGAATAGGAATCTGAATAAGAACCACAGTAAAACTGGTACATGTTTATTATACACTGCCTGGCCAAAAAAAAAAGTCGCCACCAGGATTTAAGTAAACAAACAGGTACGAGCCTCTTTTTGGATTATTAATGCATGGGCAATTGTCTTTCAGCTGGAAACAAGTTATTTAACCCCAGATGATGCAATGAATAGCTTCTCATTTCTTAAACAACCATGTCGAAAGACACATCCTGTGGTTGTGGAAAAGGTGTTAGTCTGTTTAAGAAGGGTCAAATCATTGGCATGCATCAAGTAGAAAAAACATCTAAGGAGACTGCAGAAACTAATAAAATTGGGTTAAGAACTGTTCAGTGCATTATTAAAAACTGGAAGGATAACGGGGTACCATTGTCTTCAAGGAAGAAATGTGGTTGGAAAAAAATCCTGAATGATTGTGATTTGCGAATCACTTAAAAGTTTGACCAAATAAAATCAAAGAAAAACTACAGTAGAATTCAGTGATGTGTTAATAGTGAAAGTAAGAGCATTTTCACACATACAATGTGAAGGGATCTCAGGGGATTGGGACTTAACAGCTTGGTAGCATTAAGAAAACCACTAACCAGTAAGGCTAACTGGAAAAAAAGGCTTCAGTTTGATTAGACTCTGGAGGACTGGAAGAAGGTCATGTGGTCTGATGAGCCCAGATGTACCCTGTTCAAGAGTGATGGGCACATCAGAGTAGGAAGAGCTTCAGGTGAAGTGATGCACCCATCATGCCCAGTGCCTACTGAACAAGCCTGTGGGGGGGCAGTGCTATGATCTGTGAAAAATCTTGTGACATTGCAGAAGCTTATTGAAACAATGCCACAGCAACTGTGTGCTATAATCAAAGCTAAAGGCGATCCTATGAAATTTTAGAGGGTGTGACTTTTTCTTTTGGTGGCAACTTTTTTGGGGGGTCAGGCAGTGTGTAACCATCGACAGTGTGACTGTTTTTGGCCTTTATCGTCTTTAAGTGAGACTTTTTTTATGACATAGAGCATTATAGGTCTATTATGATAGATTGAGTTGAAAATCCAACATATATTGAAAATGCAAAGTCTTCTTTAATAACACATTCTGATTATGTTGTAAAAAAAAAGGGTGCCCCCTTTAAAAAGGGACAAATTTGAGAGTTAACAGCACTAGCCTTCTTGTTCTCCTATTGTTTCTACCCTTCTCTTCATTACTTCATTACTTATCTTTTGTTTTCTCTCACATCCAGCCTCTTTTGTAAGGTTGCAGCTCTAGTGAGACACAGGATGTCTCTCTTTGGTAAGGATGGTGTGGACATAGAGCTTATAGCAACTAATTTAGTTCCATGTTTGGTCTTGCTTGTTGCCTCCAAAGCTTCTCTTTACTTGGTCATGAGTGTTTGTGTGTTTACACATGTTTGTCTCTGTAAACACAATATTTATCAATTTATTTTTATTCCCTTGGAGGATTTTTAGTAGTGTGTCCCTCTGTCTGGAATTTATTGACTTGTCTGTCTGTTTCCTCAGGTGATGATGCATTTCAAGTTGCAAGCTGCCTCCACGTTTTGGCTCAAACCCTGGATGCTAGGTAGCTAGATGGCACTACAGTCACACACTGCCTGAATTGATGTTTTTTGCTCCACCCGCAGTCACATCAGTGCCACACAGCCATGTCTGAGGATGAGATGTCTGCTGTAATTGAGGCACTGATGTCTTCTAATTGTAGTTGATATCACTTTAAGTCTCAGGGGAGAATGCCTCTGTAGCGCGACTCTAAAAGTAGAATCTTGGCTCCACAGAGATTGATTTTACTTTGATCTGTCTGGTGAATAAATTGGCCCATGATTGAATCTCTTACTTGGTTTTATTATATTCTATAAACATTAACATAACATGTTATATAATTCTAAGTTATAGCATTATATATAAATTTTTGTAATTTGCCAAATACATTGATCATTTTATGAATCTAACCACAAAATCTTATCACTGCCTTGGTCAACAAAAAACTTTTTTTCTTTTTCAACGTTGGCCTCAGGACTTTGATGATGTCAGCCCCAGAATCTATCCAAGCATCTCTGCATTCGTTCTTTGAGGCAGCTGCTACTGACCTGGAGATGACGGTGGAAAACCTCTCAGTGACCCTGGTCTGTTTACCTCCGAGTCGTGGTCAACAGGCTAGAGGAGTGGCCAAGGTTCTCAGCTACACCACCTCTGTTCTTGTGCCCATGCTCACTTCTCTATTCCAGCATCTTGGCAACCAAAACTTTGGTGTGGATCTCCTGGGTAAGGACCAAGGATATAACAAATTACATTTTTTTTCATTCAATTTTATTTTTTTTTTATTTTTACTTTTTGTTTTTCATGTTGATTTGATTTTGGATGGCTTCTGTAGAACATATTGAAATGATTAGATGATGATCAAGAACAGCTGCTTTGATTAATACTCAATGAATTATCAAAGACATTTTTGTTTTACCTTTGCAGTATGCAGATTCTTTCAAAATGAAATTGATCGGCTTCAAAACAAGTCATGAGGTCAAGGCTGTGTTTCACTCAGTAAACTTGCTTTAAAGAAAACTCAGAAAAGAAAATTTAAGAATTTATTGAATTAGTTTTGAAAGCATGCTTTTTCAGTTTGAGTGGATGTTGTTTCTCTTTTGTAAAAATCCAAAATGTTTGGGTGAATTAAATTTTGCATATTTGTAATTTCACTTGTGTTTTTTTATGATAGTAAACCTGGTAAGGGCTTCCTACATCACTGAGTTACCCTTATAGAAACCTTTTCCTTTGAACAGCAGTTTCACAGTAGACGTGTATTTGATCTGATCGCACAGCTTTCGACAAGAAGAAAGGCGTCTATTTTATGTTTTGCAGCTGTCCACATCTGTCTTTAGGCCACAGGTGAGGTACCAAATAGAATTTAGATTTGCTAATCTGATTTATTTTAAAGCTTCTGATTTAACTAGTACCTGAAATCCCTGCACATTTTTGCTCTGCAGAAATAGGATGGATTTACAGTTATTTTACTGTAAGACTGAATTTAAAACTGTTGTTTGGGATTGGAGAAGTAGCACAATACTGCTTTAAATGCCTGTCAATGGTAAAATTGAAAGTGTCACCACATGTTTTCGATAGTTTGTTGTAATTCCCCCCATATGTCATGAAACTGGATGAACAGCTGGCTTCAACACTCCTGTAATCACTCAGGGACTCCCTCCCTTCAACTACCTACCTCCTTCGTCTTTGAAACCAATGCTCATTAGGCATCTCAGTCATGGCCGCAGAGCAGCAGGAGCATATTGTCACCCTTGCTGATATCCCCACCTGCCTAGAATTATTCATTACCTCAATCGGCAGCTCGTCCATATCTGTGATTGTTTGCTATCAGGCCTCCTACACTGTGTCCTAAATTCAACCTTTGATGGATGCAAGCCCAAGGTGTCACCTTGTCTTTCAGTGGGGAGCATCCAGATGTCCTGTTACAGGATCCTCAACAGCCTCTACTCACTTGGCACCAGCAGCAGCCTCTACATGGAGGGGTATGTTTTAGTGGAGTGTGACCTCAGAGTTTGTGCTCGTTCAAGCAAAATTTGGTGAAGCTTTTTGCATTCAAACTTCTTATTTTTACTTCACCTAAATACTTTTGTTGCATCATTTAAATAATACATTTAATCATTAGTAAATGTTATATGAAGGTTGATGATTAATTCTTTACAGTGGTAATGAAAACAAGGCTCCTGCAGATCAATGGGAAGTCTAAAAGTCTTAAAAATGCATCTTTTTTAGATTATTATTATTATATTGAATGTATTAACCATCTGGGCTTGTTGCATCTTTTTATTATCTGACATCAGCAAATATGTGTTTTAGTACATAGCATATAAAAATGAATGGAAAAAGAAAACTCATCTGTTGAGTGCCATTTGTTCTGCAGTGCAAAACTACTCTTAAATTTGTGTAAGATCTCAAGAACTCTTAAGTTGCATTTTTTAAATGGAGGACATGTACCCTAAAGAATGCATTCAGATCTACAACTCAGCAGTAAAGCAACTTGCATGTTAAATTGCACAAGCATAGATTTTCATACTTAGACATCAGCAAACTGGACTTTTTACAGTCAGGAGTTCATTGATTTAATGTATTTTTGAGTAACATTTCAGTTTCGTTTGTAAGAAAAGATTTAGACGGCTATTTTGGCTTCTATAGAGACAGTTATGTCCTATGAACAGATACAACTAAAGGTGTATGTAAGCAGGATTGTGTTGATCTCGTTTATACAGAGCCAAATTTGATGGCTCATGCCATGTCTGTGATTTTGTAATTCAAAATTATATGAAAGCTTGAAATTCATGGATTCATAACATAAGTTCACAAGTACCCTTTTACAGGTATTGTACCTGTATTAAGTACTAAGACAGACCCCATTATACATCAGACATTGTGCATCTACTCGTGTTATTGAAAATTTACCCCTTCTATTTAGCATTGTAAGCCACCACTTCACAGGTCACAATATGCCAGGTTTCAGAGCAAAGCAAGCCAGCAGATGTTGTTTCTTCTTTGGACAGGCTTTCTCCCCGATCAGTTTCCTCACTGAGTGCCTTTTTATTGAAGAGTCCCTTATAATGACAAGTTAGCAGTGGAGGTGGACAGAGAGCTAACAGTGAGTCTCTAGATGTCATCTTCTGAGTTTGATTTCACTTAGAGCCCCTGTTTGTGCAGTTTGTTAAAGGTCTCTTACATTTTTAAAGTAAATATGAGTTCTCAAATGTGACATTCCCAAAGATTAGAAAATGACACTTAAATGTGAATTTGTCTGAGCTCAGTCTGATCAGCTCCCACTAAAAGACAGAGGCTGAGCTAAAGCAGAAGCTTCAAAGGCTTGTTGTCTCTGAACTGTGCTCCTACCATGCATGACCTTCTGAAAACTAAAATGGACAAGTTATGCAATAATACCATAATATATATATATAATCATAATAATGAATTAACACCACCTGTAAAGTAAGAGAATTATACAGCATTACCTATTCAGACCAAAAATGTGTTTTTAATAAATCAGGCTGTGAAAATTTTAATTGCAAAGATCACCTTTTAACGTTGAGTTGGATATTAACATTAAGCCTCAAGCAGTTACTTGAGGAAATGCAGTTTTTGGTACTTTCACATTGGTTCCATTTTAAACACTGAAAGTCACTCCTTATGACAGCTTCTGTTATGATTGATCACAGTATTGCTTTTAATCAGTTAACAGCACTTATAACACAATATTTCCTTGCAGCCAGAGGCTGGCAGCCGGGGCTTGTCTGGCAGCCTTGACTGGGACTTTCCCCGTTTGCTTTCTGGAACCTTTCTACAACCACAACAACCCTCACTCCATTTTCAATACCATGAGTGCTACTGAGAGAGAAGGTAAGAAAAAATCCCAACGCAGACAGATTGTCATTTGTTCATTACCACTTAATCTCAAGCTTGTTGAATAGCTGTTAAACTCAAATCTTAACCTCTCTTCCCTCTGCGTTATTTTTATATCTTTATCTTTTAGACCTGGGGCTGCCTGATCAGGTGGAGGACATGTGTCCCCTCTTGCCTTCTTTGGATCAGGCCCTGCAGGAAGTGGAGGAGTTGTCAGGTGCTGGTGCCGGTGCACACCAGGCCCCTTACATTCATGTCACGGAGGTCACCTTGCCCATGCTGTGCAACTACATCTCCCTGTGGTGGTGCTGGGGCCCTGAGGGACTGCCAGACAGCCCAATCTGCAGCTCTGTCACCCCACAACATGCTAGTGATTTACTTGGACACATCCTCCGTATTATCCACAACCATGTGGGTGCTGACCAGGGCGACTGGATGAAACAGCTGGCAGGTATTTTTTATCTTTGTCCAGCATAACCTTCCATTCTGCTTTTTTCTCTCTGCTAATAATTGCAATGCCTTTCAGTTTTCTCCCAGCCAATCATATGTAAAGCTGATTCTGAGCTGTTAAAAAGCCACTTTCTACCGCTGATGGAGAAGTTGAGGAAGAGAGCTGAATGTGTGCTGCTGGAGGAAGAGCAGATGAAAGCAGAGGGGTGTGATACCTCTGAAGCAGAGCTGCAGATACAGGAGAAGTTTGCCATGCTGGTGCGAGACCTTTACGCCTTCTACCCTCTTCTCATCCCATTTGTGGACTCTAATCGGTAAGGCATTCTGCCAAGAAAGTTAGATGTGGAGGGGTGAGCTTGTTTTCTGAGGCCAACAGCTACAGAGGAAGTTTTAAGAATTATTGACTCACTGAAAAGTGAACTTATTCAATAATGATTATACTGACGTGACCAGAAATGATCATTTGGCCTCTGTAATTCCACTAAAGGCAGATACTTTAAGTTGTTATGTCAGGCACATGTCAAGAATTACAGGAGATAATACTCAAATATTAACGGTGTGTTTTGGTCCACCTCTTCTCAGAGCCAGCTGGCTGGAAGAGTCAAACCCTGATGCTGAGCAGCTGTTCAGCATGGTGGCAGAGGTCTTTACGTTCTGGGCCAAATCTCACGTAAGGATGTGACAAAAGTGTTTTATCTTACCTTCTCATCCTAATATGATGCTAGTAAATTTCAGATCCTGTCAGATTTAATTTATATCCATCTCTACCTGCCATGACAGAATTTTAAATGGGAGGAGCAGAACTATGTAGTCCAAAATGAAATCAACAACTTGGCTTTCCTGGTCAACAGAGACAACAAGTCCAAGGTCAGCCATGTTTATGAATTACTCCTCTGATCCTTTACTCTCACTAATGGCAAGGAAGTGAATTTGTTTTTATCACAGATACCATTAGTGCCTCTACTTCAATCACTTAGAAGATGTGAATGTCAGTTTAGTGTCAAAGAGGTGCATTTACATCTATGGATTTTTAATGCTCAGTTTGACCATGAGAAAAGGAGGATGAAGAGGAAGGGAGATCGTTATTCTACACACACCTCTCTCATCGTGGCGTCTGTGAAGCGAGTGCTCCCAGTGGGACTGAGGGTTTGTGTTCAGAGCAGCCAGAGCCTTATTGTTTTGGCTAAGAAGGGCTTTACTGAGGTCAGTTTAAAAGTGGACAGCACCGACTTAAATACTCTGAAATAAGGTCATAACTTTCTCTGTTAGGTTCTGTATATTAAATGCTGGTTATTTTTCACTGTCCACAGAAAAGGACTGAAGACGAGATTCGAGAGAATGTTTTCAATAGTTTGATTCATCTCCAAAGCCAGGTAAAGACTGGCACGGCATTTCTTGTGTTGTTTTTTCAGTTATCTACCATTTGACATGTATTTATTTCTTTAAATACTTCATGTTATACTTTTTACTGCAAGACCTACATTAAAAAACAACCATAAAGTGTTCTGGATAGACTGTTTCTATCCAGGGTTCTCAAACATTTATTTTCTGTGACTTCTTCAATGATTAAGTCTTTATCCTGATTATATTAGGACAAAGACTAATGCTACCATAATTTCTGGTTTTGTTTGTAATTGAAATTTAAGTAAACCCTAGAAGAGAGATATAGGCCTACAGGTCATTTTTTCCTGTTAGTACCATCTTCAGAAAAAAAGATAAGTACAAGCCACACCAAGGTAAATATTTCACTCTTTCTTTGAATTTTGTTGATGGGATAAAAAGTGTAGAGCAAATACACCATTGAATGCTTTCTTTGTCCAAATCTAAGCCTTTTATTACTTTAAATCAACTTGGTGACTAATTTATTACTATACACATTAATGTAAACCATGTTTAAACATTAACTTTGAGTTTAAAATATAAAATTTTAAAAAGGAAGAGAAGGCAACAAGGACGACATTTTTATTTACTATTAATCGGCCTGCTTTATTCAGATCAAACTTATTTATTTCAGCTGATATAGTTTTGTCGAAAATCCAACCTAAACTGCTAATTTCTTCATTTTTCACTGTCATAACTCTTAGTGAGATCTTCCCCTGAGCCTCTATAAAAAATATCCACATTCAATGACTGAAAAAAACAAGTAGATTTAACTGTGGTTTTACTTTTGCTTGTTACAGACATCAAATCCCTTGGCAAAGGACATCTCTTACACAGTGCAACCCCATGGATTTTTGGCCAGCGCTGATACCCAAAGGATTGTTGACAGGATTTTGGAAATTGCACAAGTTATGTTTTACCTGGACCAGGTGAGTTTACAGAGGAAATTGAACTACAGTCTGGCAGTGTTATGCCTACAAGTGATGATAAAGGCAGTGGTGAGTCGGGATGGGGATCTGCTTATTGATCTGATTCCTTAATGATTCCCTCGACAATTCCTGTTGACTTTCTGTAAGGGCAAAAGTTGGCCTGTTGGTTTTCAGGCCGACCTTTTCTGGTTGCTGATGTTTCCACTTTTATGAAATTTGTGCAGTAAGCACATTTTTGTTGAAAATCAAGCCACGATTCTTGCCACTGTTGTCTCCTGTCGTGGATGGAATTGATAAGCAATTCCTTAGGGGAGCTGTTATCGATTCTCAACTGGTATTGGTTTTCACCATCCCTGGGGGTGAGTAAAGAGCTGGAGTTGTTTTTTTAGTACAGTTTTTCAAAGACATCTTTCAGAGGATGGATGAACATGAGACTGTGTGCCCATGACATTTGACATTGAGCCTTCCACATGTCAAGTCAAGTCAAGTTTATTTATATATAGTACTTTTCCTACAACATATGTAACTCAAAGTGCTGTAATCGATTCATTTTTACTGTGGAAGGAAATAAGTGCACAATTTGTCATGAATCTCTCGAATAATTGTTCAAAATAGTTCAAAAGAAAGGATTGATCATGAAAGCCGTATCATTTATGTATTCATATCTAAGTATCTTGTTGGTTTATCTTCGAGTCAAACTGGACTTTTGTCCAAAATTTGAAAGCGTCTTTGAAAACATTCTTGAGTTATCATATACAAAGTTTTGGAACTGAAGGCCTGTTAGCTTTTAAATTGACTGTTCATAAATGCAAAAAGTTCATTTTTCAGTCAGAAAAGACACAAAAGCAAACTTTAACAGAAATCCTTGAAAGTAATAGAGTAAAAAAAGGGCCAATAGCCCACTGACTTAGACTTTCAACCTTTGATTTCCAAAATTGTGCTGTATAATCTTCATCCCGAGCAGACATTTTTGCAGAGTTTGTGCTACATTATTTTTGGGTTCACAAGATTTACAAGCAAATGGTGACGAAAAGACTCATGACCTTGACGTTAGGACCATGACTTCATAAATGTGTTCAGTTGATTGTTTAAAGGAAGTTTGATGATGATTCCATTCAAGTTTATAGATATCGTGTTCACAAGCAAGTGACGGCCAAAACTCTGACGTGACTTCCAAAATCCTGTCAGTTCAGTAGTGATTCAATACAGTATTTTCCGTACAAGATCAGGATTGATAGATCTTGGCTGAAAGTATGACATTTTCTGACAATATTTACAGCTGTTAAATCAGCCATACATATCATTTAGTTAATTAATAATTTTTTTTTAATAAATGAACTGCCACAGAGTAATTAAAGAGTCGATTTTAGTTAGATGTAGACTTTGAAGCTAAAACATGTTGGTATCCGGTTCAGAAATAAAAGCATACTGAAGATAATCAAAAATCTCTAGTCGTGCGTCCCTCTAATTCATCTTTACGGCCAAACATACATTAAATGAAAGCTAAAGAATCCCTCCCAGAGTCCTTGAGAAATCACTTTGACAACAATAAGTCAATATGTGTCGTAATATGTAAAATGTTAATATGTCTCTAAATCAGATGGACAACCTGAACATATCATGCTTCAGCCCTTGGCTGTCGCCAGGGCAGGAACAGATCCAGGAGTTCAGTGAAAGTGTTGAAATGGTGTATCTCTTTTAGTTTCAGTCCATTCATTTACCATTAAGTTTCATCTTTTTAAAGTTTTCTTCAGCCAGTTGTTAAATATCTGTCAGCTCTTTGGTATCACACAACTTTTGATAAGAGATAAAAAAATTAATATTTATGACATTTTTATATACATATTGCAATCAAGAATAATGCCTGCAGCTCTAATGCATAAATGTAAGGCAAATTCACAAAGGTTAATGCTAACAACTGCCTCCAACAAGCCTCAGGGCATGAGAGTTTGGTGTGCACTGACTAACTTCACAAATCTTTTGTGTTTGCTTTTAGGTGGAACATCCTCAGAAAAGTAAAAAAACAGTGTGGCACAGGGTTTTATCCAAACAGAGGAAAAGAGCAGTGGTAGCCTGCCTGAGGATGGCTCCCCTCTACAACCTGCCCAGGTATCGACAGTAAATCTACATGAGAACACTTTGTAACCATGACAGGCGTTCAGTGTTCAGCTCAGTTACTGATTAAATGTTTGGTATCATTTTATAAATTTAAAGAGCTCTGTTAGATGGAGCAGAATATCTTAATACGTGCCATTAAGTTTGCATCAGAACTGTTTTTTATTCAGGACCTCTACAAATAGAAAATTTGAGGCTTAAAACTAATCATTTCGAAATTCCAAAAAGAAAGCAAGGCTAATTGAACGGTTGGCCTTTTCGAAACATATTTTTTATTATTAAAAATGGCAAAAGGAGTTGGAAAGAATAATTTAGAATTGGGTTTAATGAAGTTTTTTCGTCAAAAAAAATCTCCATTGTTCAGTCTTAAACGACAAACTCATTGTTTGCACTTTTATCCGAAACTTAGCGCTTCAAACCATTTAAGATGTGTACAGAGCTGCTGTATTTAGTGTTGGTAACACCTCTTTGATGGAGGGGAAATGTAAAACCTAATTAGGCACAGCCATGTCAGGTCTAGAGGGAGCAAAGCCATTAGCATTTAAAAGCCTGAGGCTGCTTGTGGTTTGTAGGGGATACAGAATTTGTATTTTGGTGTTTTCAAGCAAAGCTGTTGTGTGGCACCTTTTTTTCTTAATTTGATTGATGTAACAATAATTACCCTTCACTTCCACAAGAGGCTTTAATGAGAGAATAATTATTGGGCTGATCAGAGCCTTTATAGTTTATTAGTTGATGTCTTATTTGCATTTGTACATCACAGATATTTTGTTGTCTCCTCACACATTCCTGTTCCTCCTCAGGCACAGAGCTGTCAACCTGTTTCTTCAAGGCTACAATAAAAACTGGATATCTGCAGAGGACGCCAGCTTTGAAGAGAAGCTTGTTGAGGTTTTAGCTGTGAGTGGAACTGTGAGATACTTTTATGTTAATGGTTTTGAACAACTGTTGAACATATATAAACCATACACTCTTATAGAAGTACTTTAGACATATAAAACATTCTGAAGGGCAGATTTAACTATAAATAGAATCCTGTTAAGCTGAGCAATTAAGTCAGTAGATTTCTTACACTGCTACATTATCAACACACATTCATTTGTGCATACACATTGGAGGTGAATGATGTGGCCTGAAAATATAGATTAAGTTTCTTTTGGTGGGAGGGTGTTTATGGTCATATTTTACTGCACGTTCAAGTGCTACAATGGGTGGGTGGGTCTATTGTGGCTTTCACACCCTGGAGAGTTGTTCTAATAGAAGTGGGGATTCCCTTTGTATGCACAGCAATTGAAACCTGGTCTTGGTTTCAATTGCTGTTTCAACAACCTTGTGTGGTTGCTTGAAGTGTGTTTTCTGCGGTGAGGATACAAACGACCAACATCCAGCAGGAGCAGGGTGACCACTTATGTCGTCATACTGGTGTGGAAGCAGTAATATTTGCATTATGATAACCAAGCAACACCAATCAGAGTACGACAGATAGTGATTAAGTTTTGATCCTGATATACCATACACACAGCAACAGGTGAAAATTACTCACCGTCTCCAACGCAGATCATCACAAGACCTCTGCTTCAAAAACGTCATTAGGTTCCAGGATTAATTCAGCTCACTAAAGCAGGATAATCGATCCTTTTCACCACTAAAACTTTCACTTTACCCAAGCTGCTCTCTGCTTTTACTCGTCACTGACAGTTTCTCTTGTCAGGACCTACATGTTTTCATTGATTTAACTAACATTTTATATTTGCAGGTGTGTGCAATACTTTTTAGCCTTTTCTTTTTAAGCTAAAACCAGAGCCAAAGCCCTCATCTTCTTGTGATCCTCGACCTTAATCCAGTAATACACTGAAACACACTTTTACCTGTTTGCTTTTTAATATACAGAAAACACAGTCTGGGTATTCTGCTGTCTTGAGGCCCTCAATTCAAACAACATCAGAAGATGCTGAGGATAGCAAAGGGAGTTTGGCCATCACACGTTTAATTATGGGGAGCATTTAACTGGGCGGTTTAATCAGCAGAAAATGAACACGAGTGAAGAGTGTGAGCACTTCACTCTGGAAAAAGAACAGCTGTTCTTGCTCCAAAGGAAACAAGGAGTTATAAACCTCTTTGTGCTGACGTGGATCTACCTGGTACATGTTGTTCCAGACCTGACTGCAGGATTTGATAGCACTTTGAGTGTGTGGTTCAATTTTTGTTTATTTATATTTAAGATTTCATTTATTTGATTTTTCATGGAACAACCTGAAGTCAGTGATTTCTTTCTTTCTTTTATTTTGTTGATGCCATCACTTTGAAAGTTATATATCTCGTGATATGGTTTCCAGCAAAACTTTCCCTCATTAGAGGAAAAAAATCAGATAAGCCTGGTAGTTAAATCACCTTTGTACATATTTTTTTAAAATGTTGGTCATCAGATTACAGACAGAATCTATTTGTTTTACATCTCTTGCTCACTTTGTGCCCCCTCTATGCTTGTTTTTCTGCAGACTGTTGTTTTGGCATTTGTAGAAGTTATTTTTATTATAATTAAACACTAAATCCATCATGCCGTCTGCTACGGCAACACTCATGCTGGGACACCTAAGAGCAAAGATTTCTCTGGATTTGAAAAAAGGGAACATTTACGGCCCCCTAGGAGCTACACTTAAAAATAGTCACTTGTTTTTAGTTGCTTTTGAATTGATTTAGACTTTTCTTTGCCAACATTTGAGATATTTTTTTTCTTTGATTGAAAACTCTAACAACATTTCTGACAAAATGAGGATGTTGTGCCTTTTAATGTCCACGTGAATATGACTTTCTTCGTCCTTTTTTGTCAGAGTAAAACACATTGTAGGCCACGCTTCAGTAAGATATGATGTTTGTCTTAAATTGTTTTTATGCTGATTTATTTAGCAGGCATCATGGCTCAGATGTTTAGTAAATGGGGGCGACAGTTGTTTTCTGGCATGTGCATGCAGTTGAATGTACTACATTTGTTGTTGCTGTTAATACCAGTTCAGTGCAAACCGCAGATGTTCTCTGCAAGTTTTTTGCATTTTAAAAGAGTGAGGTGTGAAATGTCACTTTTAAAGAAATGACACAATATGCTCTTAGTTATTTGATTCTATTTGAGTAAATCTTGTCAAAAATGGTGGTGATATCAGGACCAGATCGTTGCCAGATCAAATCTGGGCAGCCTCACATATCAAACTTGTAGAATTTGCTAATTTTTGTGTTGTTTGTTGTGTAAACAGAAGTTCAATTGATATTCTGCCACAGAGTTAAGACAGGATTGGCAAAATGACGCAACTGTTACAACCTGGTGGAAGTGCTGCCTACAGGGCGCTCCCTCCCTGGCAGGAAAGTTGCGTAAATATTTAAGGTTTATTGGACAGGGAAACAGAATCAGGGCCTTTAGGCTGTGTGTATAAAAGCCAACATTCAATGAAGATGTTTGCCTTCTCAGCCCACATAAACACTTACATGTAGTTCAGTTTGATGCAGTGGATGGTCACTGACATTAGTTAGGGAAACACAGTCGCTGCCCTCTCTCTCTATTTATCTTTCTTTCTCTCCTGCAGAGTGGGGTGATGGAGCTGTGCGAAGGCAACAGAGAGAAAGAAAAGGATGTGGAGGATGGTGTCAAACCAATCGATCCACTACTACAACTCATTACACTCTTCAGTCGAGGTGCCCTGACTGAAAGGAGGTGTGTGTTCATTATAAAAGATTACATGCAATAAAAACTCCATCCTACTTTTATTACTGGTCTAACTCATCACCAAGAAGTCGATGCTGAATCTGTCAGAGTCATGATGTTTATATCTGGCCAACGTTTGTGGTCATTGCTTTGTAACCGACTGAAATCTGTGCCTAGTTTCAGTTTTACCGTAATGTAGTTCAGCTTGCCAAAAAATGAAGACTGGAATTTTTCCTCTTAAGATATTCTCAAAAACTTTAAAATAGATTTTTTTGATGCATTTTCCCCTTTAGTTTAAAACAGAGAAAAAGATTTGAATTGAAGAGACACACTGTCAGCTCCATCCACCTCCTCTACCAACTTGTTCTGAATTTAAGTCTCTTGTGTTGCTTAAGGATGGTGGAGGAGCAGGAAAGGTGGGGGTATTAAGTTAAGCATTGAAGGGGCAGCTTGTAGGACAGACTGCAGAGCCATTTGCAGAGACTAATTTTGATTCAAGTGAGCAATGCAGAAGAAAATGTCAGCTGCCAGTGGCTGTTCCTTTCCATTCCAGTCTTTGACACATCATTAAGTGTTTCCTCAGCAGTGATAAAAATGTTGTCTTTCCATGGCAGCTGTGTTTTGGTGTTCACACAGCATGACTTGGACTGTTAAGACGATGGAAAGAACAGATTTTTATCACATTAGATATCACATAGTACATGAAATGGGAATTGAGGATCAATTCCTGTTGAAATAGGTTCCAGCTTGTTTGTGACATTGTAATTTGCCTTTATGCCTACTAAGCCCCTGGTTGAGCCTTCCGATACATCAAGCCTTGCAAAACACTGACGTCAAACTCTTGCAAGATGCAGACGCTATGAGCAACAACTGAGTCAAAGAATTATAATTGAGGAAGGAGACAGAAATTATCTAAAGCAGGAACAGGCACATTCAATTACCGAAAAGGCCACAATAATGTTATTCTTAGTTTCAAACAAGAGGAAACTATCAGTTTTGTGACTTAAAATCCTGGTGTTTAACAAAACAATCACTAAATGCAACAAAATAAATCTGAATGTAATGAGCTAAATGCAGAATTGAAGCAAAGCAAAAGTACTTTTTCAACACACTTTTTACCATTTAATTAGGTTTCTTATTATTATTCCCCTAAGTCAAACTGTGAGTTAACATTTCTTTTACAAAATTAGAACTTATTAGATGCAGTTCTAAAAGTCTTGGTTATTGCTAGTGTCCCTTTCTTTCTTTACCAAAATATAAAATAATACTTAATTAAAAGCCTTTACAGAAACCATCATTGCACACAGTTATTATAGAAATATTTTCCATTATTTCATTTTTCACTCTGAAATGTATTATGTCTGTGTTTATGGTGGTGATGTGATGAATCAGACTAAAATCTTACGAGCAGATATTCAGCATTTTTATAGTTGCAATATTTTGACATTTTTAAATTGACTGATGGGCCGTATTGATTGAGTGGGTCAGATGTGTGTGTGTCCCAAGTCACCAGTTTCCCACTGTTCAACACACAGTGTTCATGGCTTGGTAATTTCAAGCAAATGTGGCAACTCCAGCAACATGTTGAGGCATCCTAACACAGCATGGTGCTTGTTATCTGATGTGCCATGTGTGAGGCTACTTCTTTCCAGTCCTCAAGAAATGTAAGGGAACTGATGAAGACTTGACTTTATATGCAGAATCCATTATGATGTTGGTATTCAAATCTTTTACAGGCCCATCTCAGTGGTTTTGTCAGTTTTAATCAATTTTAACATTTCAGTCCAAAAGTGCCCCTCATTGTACCTTTCAAATACATGTCACAGTTTTTGTTTTATCCAGAAGGTTATGCATGGCTGACAGTTTTCTTAAGTCTCACTTGCAGCACATTTGGGTTGAAGTTTTATATTTTTGTATATATAATGTAGCTCTCCCTTTATTACCTCTGCCTAGGAGCATGTGTTTTTGCTGGAGCCTGTTTGTTTGTTTGTTTGTTGGCTGTTAGCAAAGTTATGCAAAAACTACTACATGAAAATTTTACCAGAGGTGTGGTTTGGTCCAAGGAAGAAGCCATTAAATTCTGGTGCTGATCTGATCTAGATCTACATCACAAAAAACCTTGAAGTTTATAATGGCACATCCCATTATTTTTTGGCATTATGCGAGTTGTTGTTCATTTGCAAACTGACGTCTAGTTTTGAAAGCCTATGTCACGAAATTTCCCAGCTTCCCTTGCAATGCTAGGGGCGGAGTTCTCCAATCTGCTACATCTGCATTCACAACTACTAGTAACGTTACTGTGAGCCCATTAATGTTGTAGAAAGATGCGTGGCAGCTCTGTTCGCTCGCTGTCCCTCCAGACGTACCTGTTAAACTGAACACAAGGCTGCTGAAAATGTCAGTATGGAAATAGTTTGTCAAAGCTGAAGTCTGTGTGTGAGAGTAAAAACCTAACCACCTAAATACACACAGAGTGAATGCGCTGCACACTGAAGCGCCAGGTACTATGTGCTTCTCTGGTCCTCCAGTTCTCATGGTAGATTCCACCATTTTCATTTTAGACCAGTTGACTCTCGATCTTCAGAAGTGTATCCTTTGTATACTTCAGTTCATTCAATTATCCCAAAGTATACAAGGGCAGTCGTTTTTGCTGTAAAAGTCTATCAGTTTATCCTGTTTGGAAAAGGTTGTGCGTCGCTGGCGGAAGAACATGTAGGCTGTACCATGTCTCAAAATAGTACCTAATCAAAGCGGCTTGATAGTGGGAAAGTAAGTGAATGTGAATAAACTGTTTTCATGGTGTGATGACTCCACATTCTTTTTTTGGCTTTTTTTTTCTCTCACAATTTGTTTAATTAAGCTGAGAGTTTGATACAATGGACAGCAGTTTATAGCATGAGCATCTGTCTCGAGAGTTCTGAACAGAGAGAACTGAGCGACATTGTGGCACATGTTTGTGCTCGTGCCATGTACCTCACACAGCCCTGATTCAAAAAACATGAACTATCCCTTTAACAAAGAGGAGCACTGGGATCAACATGTCAGAAATATTTATATATTGCCTAATCATTAAAGCATCTGATCATACTGGAGCACTAATTAGATATTGTCTGTTATATCGCTAATAAAAACTTCCAAACAAGTTCTTTTTCAATTCCCTCAGTAATGCTTTAGAAAATACTGGATTTGAATTAATTGGTCTCCACACTTTCTTAATTTCTTACCAAAAACGGAGTCCTCTGACAGCACAGCATCTTAAACAAAGAAAAAGTTAATTATAATAGCAACACAAATAAATGTAACTCCTGCTCTTGGCAAAAAGCAATTAAGATGCAGCTCCAGAATGTGATAATGTTGACATTAAAGCTGAAGACATTTCTTCCTCATCCGTGCAAAAGCACATCTGACTATTATTAATTCTTTGTTTTAGCTTATACTTGTTTGCAATGTTTTTATGGATTTTTTATTGTCACACCAAAACACAGGGCTATTTTCAACCACTTACAGCTTAGAAATATTGAAAATGACTGTAAGTGAAATAAAACTAGCCAATCATTAGTTCTCTTTTTTATGATTATAGCTAAATACCGGAATAGTGTCTCTCTGATCTTCTGCAAAAAGCTGAGGCATTTTTGTGGTCTTTGAACACCCTCACATTTTAACACTGACCCTTGATATGAAAAGAAATTGACTGGTCAAAAAAAAAAAAATGCTTAAAAGAGGTTAATCTTTTATCTCGCTGTTAGAGCAAGTTGGATTTTCATCCAAACATCATCCTGAGGTCATCTGGCCCTGAAAAGATTGAGTATTCTGCTCACTGTAGCTGAAAATCCTGCAGGGGACCTCAGGTGAACTGCTATAGTCAATAAAAATGTTCTAAGCCGCTGAGCCGTCCTGTGGGTAAAATGGTGACACCGAAGGTCGACAAAGCACTTTAGGGCACTTCAAGGTGATCCTACAGTCAACTTTGTAAACAGGGGATCATGTTATGGCACTATGAATAGATCTGCTGAGGATCAGATGCATATTGGCCTTGACCCTGTCATTGTCCAACTATTTATAGGACGCTGACACGGTCCATACAATGACATGTACTAATAATATCTCATCTGTTTCCTCTTTGTACAGTGAGCTTGGAAATGACAGTCTGTTTAAGTCCTATGCTGCTATTATGGCAAAGGTAAGATGGTAAATCTTAACAAACGTAAACTTTATAATGCACAGAATAGCTTTTTCCAAAGGGTTTGAGTGAGAAAAACACAGAGAACAGCAGAGTAATAAGTCTATTATTGCCATGTTTATGGTCACTTTTGGCCTGAAGCTACAGATAAATCTGTAACCACAGATCACATGAAAAAGTATGTTAAGTTTTCTATATATATTTTTTGTTTTTTTAACAGACTTTTTCTTTTATTCACACATTGATAACTGAAATAGCCCCACACCCCACTTTGGGTCCTCATACTCCAGTTAAAAACTGTTGTCTTAGAATATCATTCTCTTTGTTTAACTGATAAAGTATTTCCTTGAATGCAGGCGAAATCTAGTCTCTGATACATTATCTGTGGACAATGTTGCCTGAAGCACTGCTTTGCATGATAATGCCATAGCTTTGTGTCTTTGTGGTAAAGCTCAAATCTTTCTAATGATAAATATCCTCATTTGTTATAGCAGAACTTTTTATATAATTATTTAAGAGATGATAAATTATAATGTTTTCAAGTTTAAATCAAATTGTAAAATACATTTCATTTTATATATGGCTTAAACCAGTATTAAATCCATTGGACAGTGGGTTTTCCCCCTTATGTATTTCGTACTTATTGTTGAATGTTTTCTCTTTCAGAGCTGCCAGAGAGAAGATACTGATGATGAGGAACAGGAGTCACAAAGCTTCGAAGTGGGTTAATTAAGTCTTACTGTATATTACAATTGACAAGCAGAATTTTGACTCTTTTTTTTTGTTTTTAAAGAATTATAATGCATACATAAACTATAAAGAAATGTTTTTTTAAGATTATTTTTAGCTACCACAAATGCACTTGAATTTTATTTTCTTGATCAAAAAGCACACGTCTCTGAACCACTGATAGAGTGAACCTACCCTGTTTTAGGAGAAGGAGATGAAGAAGCAGAAGCTGCTGTACCAGCAGGCCAGGCTGCACTGCCGAGGAGCCTCTGAGATGGTCCTGCAAACCATCAGTGCAAGCAAAGGTAGACAAACACTAAATATCAAATTAAGCACTGATAAGTGAACTGCAGTACGTTTAATGATGTGATTAGCAGACGCTTGGCTTTGGTAGCTCAATATGCTGAAGCTCTTCTATGTGATAAATATTACACCCCATCAGGAGCCATGGGTGCCATGATTGCCCCCACATTGAAGCTTGGTATTGCCATCCTAAGCGGAGGGAATGTCTCTGTTCAACAGGTACTACTCTGCCTCTTTGTCTTCATTTTAGGTTTTCAGCTCATTTTCTTGAAATGTGTTTAAGGGTTTTACACATCACATAATGATAATGAAATTCAATTCATATAAGATTATTTTTTAATATTCTCTACCCCAAGAACAGGGAGCTTCAGTTTATAATGGTGGACATACTTTAGGGTGATTTGATCTGTGCGCATCAGTCTTTAAAACTTATACCCTCAAATGTCAAACCTTGGAAATTGTGCTTTTTATTTACCGGTGCATGTATTGAAGTGTATTTTTCTGTCATTAGTATTTTTACTGTTGTTCCTTAAAATATATGGTATTTGGTCATTTTTGCTTATTTCAATTCATATTAACACTTGTGCCTTATTTGTATGCCTATACTTGATTTTCTTACTTCTATGCTGTACATGAAGCAACTAAACAAACAAATTTCCCCTAGGAAATTCATAAAGTATTTCTTATTCTGAATCTGATTAGCAGAATTGTTGTTGTTGCTAAAGGAAAAGCATTTCTGAAATCTTTCTTTTGAACATTTTTTTTTACAGATGTTTGATATTTGTGATGTTGCTCGCTATAGCTATACCCCACATTAATAAACAGTAAAAATAATACAATCAACTTTATTTGTATAGCACTTTTAAAAACAGAGGTTTACAAAGTCCTTTGACAGGCAGAAAGATAAAGAAAACAAAGCACAATATAATTAAAATCAAAGAACATTTAAAACAAACACAAAAGGCAGACTGAAATTGAGAGAGTCTGTGGCAGAGCAACCCAGACAATACAAGAACCCTGCTACGTAAAAAGAGACCATGAGGACCAACATAAAAGCTGAAAACAAAACATACATCAAAAATACATCAAAAATAAAAGAATGGATATTATAAGAAAGATAGAGAACAATACTGACAAATAAAAGACTAAAAGAAGACTTAATTGAAAATAGAACACTCAAACACAAATAAAAGGCTAAAAAGACGTAAAGACAGATAAAGAAAAAAGAAAAAATACCATAAAAGATGATATAAGACGACATCGCATAAAAGCAATTCTTTAAAAATGAGTTTTTAAAAGTGACTTAAAAGGATGAACAGACTCGGCTCGCCTTATCTCCTCTGGCAGGTCGCTTCAAAGTCGAGGAGCTCTGATGGAGAAAGCTCTGTCACCTTTGGTTTTGAGCCTGGACTTTGGAACGACCAGGAGGCCTACATCAGAGGGTCTCAGGCTGCGGGCTGGCTGATGAAGGATTAAAAGCTGAAATATAGCTGGGGGTCAGGCCCATGAGTGCTTTAAAAGTAATCAATAACATTTTAAAATCAATTCTAAAACTGACAGGAAGCCAGTGGAGGGAGACTAAACCTGGAGTGATGTGACGCCGTCTACTAAAACCAGTTAAAAACCTAGCTTGAGTGCTTGAGCTGAACAATATGTGCTATGCATTTTGACAAGCTTTAGTTGACCAAAAATTTTCATTTTGATTAAAGTTTTTTGTTGATGCTAGTGACCAAAGATTGCAGAATATGTCAGATGGACAATTTGAAATGTTTCAGGCCATGCAGCGTAAGTCAGTCTGCTATTAAGGAGTTCAAGTTACGCTTTTTTTTTAGTTTTTTTCCCCTTTTGTGTGTTTCACGTCTTTTCTGCTTGATAGAGTACCTCTATGTAAATGATGGAAATTCCTTGAACGTTCACTGATGATGAACAAAACCATAATGGTACACGGAAATCTGTTCATTTTACCACTATCACAACCAATATATGGGATTACCAAACATTGGCACAAATGTTCGAATCTGCTGATACTGAAAATCAACTTTTTATGTAATTACTTGCTGATTCTAATATAGTTCCAAAGGTATTGTCCATGGCTACTTTTAATGCTGAGGGAGCAAAGACAAGATCAAAGTCTGACAGTGGCACAGTAAAAGGTTAAGCCCAACCCCTGCCACATGTGCATAAAACTCTGAGATGTCCCAATTTACTTGAAACAAATCTGTAAATGCAATCAGCAAGTTTTTCCACTCCAATTTATCCCTGAAATTACCCTGCTGGTATTTTCCCATTCCCTGCCCCTCATTTGACAATCTGCAGAGACCCTGCCTAGTGTGAGGGACAAATATGGTCAAGTAATTCAGGGAATTTCTGGGTAGGCCACTCGTCCATTTCTGGTATAAATACTTTCGTCTTACCTGGAAGAACCCCAGCATTGATTGCTATGACAAGGGCTTCCTACTAAGAGGGCCATTAAACAAATCAGGGCCATTAAAGGTGGTATAAAAAAACAAAACAAAACAGAAGTCCTGTTCATCAACAAATACAAGTAATAGGAACATCATAATTTGATAAACATTATGTCATGCTGGCTCCTACTCTCTCATTTTAGAACCCATCACTCTTATAAAAAGACACATCTGTCACCACATAACCATTGAAATGAAGAGCTGTTTTTTTCCCCTATTCAGATCACATCACTTTTAAATTCTCTGTCAGCTTATGATCTCAGAGACCTGACGCACAGTCACTGCAGCAAAGCTTAGGGAAAACGTTTAAACCTAATCATATCAGCTTTAGATGAGATCCTCCTCCCCTTATCAAACCTGTCTTTGATGCTTTTGTTGGACAGAAAATGCTGAATTATCTGCGGGAAAAGAGAGATGTTGGCTTCTTCCAGAGCATGGCTGGACTCATGCTGTCGTGTAGGTGAGTTAGTGTGGGAAAAAAATCATTAAATATCTTCAAAGATAGACTGGCTTCATTTCTAAATGATCAAAATGGTAGAAGTAGTAAAATATATTCCTGCCCTTTTGTGTATGTGTGTGTGTTTTTGGCATCCAGTGTTCTGGATCTGAATGCATTTGAGAGGCAGAACAAAGCTGAAGGATTAGGCGTGACCATGGATGAGAGCTCAGGTACTGTATTCATATGGAAATTTAAAGAATAAAAAACATCCATCTCAACTGGAAGCCATGTCACCGTAAAGTAATCTAAATTTACACTCTAAATTCATTTTTTTCTTTTTTATTTACAATATTAAAGCTTTCCCTAGTTATTCCACTGTGTGGTGTTTTACTTTCCTATTGCACCCTTTGTATGTTTCTATCTTTCAAGTAGGATTTAATGCTTTGTTCTTCCTTTTTTGTCTATTGCCCTGACCTGCCTCTCAGGAGAGAAGGTGATGCCTGACAAAGACGTAACCTGTGACCTGTTCCGATTTTTACAGCTGCTCTGTGAGGGACACAATACAGGTTATTCTTCCGATGTTTTACTCCACGTACTCACTGATCAAAAATTACACTAATTACATAAAGATCATGCCTGTCAAATTACAGGTATGCATGCCAAATTCACTTCATGGCAATGCAAGCCTCCACTGATCCATTTGTGCTGCATGAGTTCCCTTCCAGTTCTCTTTAAATTCACAAGAATTTTTTGATTCAAACTAGGGATGGGAATTGATAAGATTTTATCAATACCAATGCTGTTAGCGATCCTGCTAATCGATCCAATTCTTTAATGATTCCCTTATCGATTCCAGCAAATTTTGCATGTGGGAAAATGGTCTCCTTTTCAGTGGCAACAATGCCAAACATACATCATAGTGTAGATAACTGCTTCTGCAAGTTGCTGGTGTTTCCACTCACTTAAGGTTGCGCAGTAAGTGTAATTAAAATTACGCCACAATTCTGATGCTTCTGAACCCTGTCAATTGAATGTAATTGATAAGGGAATTGATTAGCAAAAAGATTAATGATATCGATTCTTTGATGGAACTGTTAACGATTCTTAGCTGGAATTGGTTTTCGATTCCCATCCCTAATTCAAACAAATGTAATTCATGGTGAAATGCATTTGTTGACTTTTTTTAATATTCTGTATGCTGTCTTCCTCCATGTTAGATTTCCAGAATTATTTGAGAACACAGACAGGCAACAACACTACTGTCAACATAATCATATCCACTGTGGACTATCTGCTGAGAGTGCAGGTAAGCCTACAGTAGTGGGCAAAATGCTTAAGTTCCTCTTCCTCTGTTAACTAGCTGTTTAGCCATTGGTACTCAATGATTAATGCAAACCTTTAATTGGCTTCTGGGTGAAAACAGGACCATCTGTCATTCATTTAAAGATACCCTCTAAGATTTGTAACTACTGATCTATAGAACTGTGCAGGGATGATGTATTTTTGTCGACCACAAGCTATTTAGTTAGTTATGATCAAATTCCAACATGGCTGATGGAATTAGAATCAACTCCATTCTGTACAGTGTATAGCGTCTTATTGTAATCTCATGTTGGAGCGTGTCCTCTTAACTGATGCGCCTTATAAAGTTGGTCCTCATGGCTGCGGTAATAGTGTATAATTAAAAGATTATTTAGGAATGGTCAGAAATGCTTGCCATCGAGTCCTTGTCCATTTTTGTAGTCCTTGCTAGTAGTCAGTTAGCAACTGTTGCTTTAAACACAAAACAGTTTAAGATTTAAAAGCAGGGAACTATAGATGCATTTTTTTCATTTTCCCATTGAACATTAAAATCTTGTGTGTTCTCCACAAGCCTTATTTCAGGTATTTATCTGAAACAGGTATTCTAACCCTGTTTGCTCTGGAGGGTTGAGTTCTGGGAGATGCCAATTGCTAACTCACTTTCACGGGTCATCCCAATATGTTATTTTTTTCATTATTAGAGCAAATTAATACTTTAAAAAAACAATGGCATACTGTTTGCAGTTCTTCAATTTTAAAGATTTCTCAGTTCAAGACAGTTTTCTTATTTTGTAGCCAACCTTTTAAACGTGGTGTGTATATATATATATATATATATATATATATATATATATATTTTTTTTTTTTTTCATTACATTTTCTACAAGTCTTTTTAGCATGATAACTTTTAGTGCTGTCTTTTAATGAGTTCTAATATGAGTTCTCAAAAGTGTTTTTGAGTCCTCTCAATTGCATATACATCCATGTTTTTTATGTTTATTTATATCCTGTGTGTGTATACAATCTGTTTTTCCTGGACCTTTATATTTCCCTGTGCCATGTATTATGTTGTTATGGGTTTTTTTATGCAAGTTCATACTGATCCTCTGTTCAACAAACACTAAAAATGACTGCTAATTTTTTGTAACAATCTCTTTATTGTATTACAGAGGAGCGCATAAAAAATGAAATATCAAACATAAAAATAGTAATAATAATGATAAAGATGAAGGTGGATCAAAGACATATCAAACAGATTAACAAACCAACAAATCAATAATCAAAAAAAAAGAAGGAAGAGCAGAAGTAAAAAATTAAGTCCAAAAAATAAAAATGAAAATACTAATAACAATAATAATATTTAAAAGGATAACTAAATGAGTAAAATAAATTAAATTATTCCCTTCCGACCAGTCCCTCCCACCCCTAGACAGTAACAATAATAGAAGTAAAGGCGTCAAAGGAATGGCTGCTACATTAATGTGAATACCATCCAATGGAAGCTGTCTCTCAGGACTTTGACCAAAATGGTGCCACTGATACTTTGTGCGCTCCCCCTCACCACTTTCAGCACCTTATTGGCTCCAAACCGCATGATGACTCAGTTGACACACCCCTGCAGCCATTATATTGGCTGACTTAGATGTGGCTGCACACGACTGGTCAAATGTTGAAACTGTTTTTTGTTTTTTTATTTTTATTTCAAACCTATTCGATTTAACTGATGTTTATAATGCATTTCTGATGACCCGGAGGAAGGCCACAACCCGAAACGCATCAGTCTGATAAAGTTGTGTCCTGAACTGCAAGTGTTGCTGGACCTGTTTTTCTCTACAAGCACCTTGGAAGTTGAGGAAGTTGTCTCAGAACCTCTGACCTTTCAGTCCAAGACAACCAGCAGAGGTTAACAGCTTGACTTGCAGTGGTCTCACCATGGTCTGTACCATACAACTTGAAGAACTATCACCATCAGCCCTTAGTCTAAGAGCATAACTACGATTTAGATGCTACTGGGATCACAAACTCCACATGAACCGTGCAAAAACTGCATGTTGTGGACTTGCTTATCGCAGTGAAAATCATCATACAGGACAAACATGCTGCAGTCCCCAAAGCCTGACTGCTTACCTTTGACCACAAAGTTTCCTATTCCATATTTTGAGTTAACTCCTAAATTGCAGGACTCCACCCATACTTTATGATAGTACTTTGTTATCCAGTTTATCTTTTTGAGTAAGTGCAGTAACCAATAATTTTTTTTCTGTTCAAACTTCAGGAGTCAATCAGTGACTTTTACTGGTACTACTCTGGGAAGGATGTGATTGATGAAAATGGCCAACAAAACTTCTCCAAGGCCACTGAGGTGGCCAAACAGGTCTTCAACACACTCACAGAGTATATACAGGTCAGTCAGTTTCCATTACCTGCATCTGCTTTGAAACTCTTTGCCTGAATACACACCCACAGACCACTTCACTTAGGTATTCTTCTATAGTATAACTACTAAAACCTACAGATCTGCTTTGAAACTTTCAAGTCTGACAGCATACTGATGTGAATCAAATCATAAGCTACGATTTTATATTTTTGTCTAGTTTTAAGTATTTTATAGACTATGAAGTAAAGTTTCCAACCCTTTGTAATGTCATTCTTTAAAAATAAACTGAAGTTTAGCAGTCATGTTCTTTACCTGCATGCAACCGATGGAGAGAGGGAGCAGCAGCAGTGTTGTGATTCTAGAGGAAATGAAGTACGAGCTTCATAAAAGCAACCACACTGAACATCATTGTCCAATACATTGTTTCATATGGTTTGCAGAGCTGCTGTAATATCTCTCATCATTTGTGTGTTTATTCAGGGTCCGTGCTCTGGGAATCAGCAGAGTCTCGCCCACAGCCGCCTTTGGGATGCTGTTGTGGGATTTCTCCATGTCTTTGCCCACATGCAGATGAAGCTCTCTCAGGTATATTGTATTGATTCACTTGTGTTATGATCGCTTATTTCACTCTAAAAGGATGCTGACTCTGTAGAACATGCTGCACATTGGCCTATGTTTTAGTTTTGTGATTTATGTTTTATCAGACATGTTTTCTTAACCTTTATTTGTGCCAGTTTTTCGTTGTCATCCTCTTGCCATCCTTTTTTGTGATATGTTTTTTAAAATGGGATTATTTTTTTTTTTTGGCATTTACACCATGTGTACATCATCAGCTAGAATATAACAGAAATATAAACAGATAGAGCAGTACACTACCAGACTCCTGCCCAAATCCCTCACACATATACCAAAACTTTCTTTGAAAAAGTTAAATAAATACAAATTCATAACGCAACCATCAATTTAAACAAAAAAACCATAAAACTTCAACATTTAAAAAAAAACCTTATATATAAATTCATAAAACACACTTGTGTATGCAAGAGTAATCAAAAAAAGATTTATCATAAACTGAAAACCATTGCTACGCCAGGGATAAATTTGTGGAGGAGTGTAGCGGCAGTTTCTGTTTTAAGCTTTACTTTTGCTACAGGTTTCCTGTTTTGTTTTGTTTGTCCCTTTAGTAAGTCCCCTAGGGACGTGTTGGTGAATTTTCCAAGGATGTAGCTAAAGGGAGCCAAAAGTCTTCAAAAATGTACCTTCTGTTATTCTTTTCTAAATTCAATCTCTCTAAAGGTAGAAACTCAGAAATCTGCTCAAGAAACATCTTAAATGTTGGGGTGCTGGTTTGGCGGAGTGGTTGGCAACCAGGCACCCCGTGTACATGCTTCTGCCGGTCCAGGATCGAATCCCGCCTGTGACCAGTTTGCAGAGGGTCCTCCCCTACTCTCTCCCCCACCCTTCACAAGCCTATCCACTGTCTCTCTCCTATCAATAAAGGCACAAAATGCCCAAAAAATACATGAAAAAAAGAAACATCTTAAATGTCAGGTGGGAATTCATTTTTCCAAAATAAAAGAATACACTTCTTAGCAAAATGTGTTATTATTATTAGTAATCTGTGTTTTTTCCAATCGAGCTGAAAAACTGGTTTGTTATTTGATAGATACACACTGAGTATTTGATCGAATTCTGTTTTCAAAGCTTTTTTTGTGAAATAATGAATTAAATTCAAAAAGCTTTTTAAAGTATCACAATGCCAAAAGAGGTTAAAATGTGTAGTTATATAAAGAATATAAATCGGAATTAGCTATGTTGGTGATGTATTTTAGACCCACAAAGAATTTGATTGTGTTTAACTTTCCTGCAAAAGAACAGACTAGAGGATTTATACATCAACAACGAAGACTAAATAAGACGCGTTTAAATTAAAATATAGGTAAGAATTGGATATGTGCAAGCTAACATTAAGGGTGAAAAAATAAGAGTGTGAACAGAGCAGTGCAATGATATGTACTAATGACTCAGTAAACATTCTTTTAGTGGGCGATGTGGGCAGATACATGTGGTAAGCAGAATAAAACATAACTTACTTTAAACTGTGTCCATAGATCTGTCAGGTGGGAGGGTAATTTTTACCTGTCTAGGGGATGACCCTTACATCAATAATAAGTAATCCAATACATAGGCAAAGTGGTGCAGAAAGACAGAGTGAATCGTCTGGAGGATAGGAGGATGATATTGACATGTTTAATGGAGTGACTCTTGTGTAGATGATGAATAATCCATAATGCAGCCAGAATTTAATTTTAGAGAGAGAAGCACAGAGGCGAGCATGTGCAGTGCCATCTTGGCAGAAAGTGGAAAAAAAAGACCCCACAGTTTTAACTGTAAATAAGGATTGCATGGTTTCAGCTCAAATGTGAATCCTGATTTTCCTCTCTGAGATTGATTCCTCAACAGTATTTCTGATTGTTTTTTTTAATTAATAATGATAATGAGAAAAATAGATAGATAAATGGATAAATGAATAAATGTGAACTTTAAATCTCTAACACTGTTGAGCTTTTAACAGGCAAAGTTAATGAAAAAGTGCTGGATTTAAACCTGAAAATCTCTTTTGAATATGATGTATTTCTCATAAAGGATCTCTAAAACTTACAAATAACTTAAATGCGATAGAACAGCAGCATTTAACCCACTGCTCTTCAGCCTAACAATGCCACTTTTTGAATAGCTGTGACTCTTTATTCCAACTCAAAACAAAATAAAATGAAAAAGACAGTGGGCTGGAAATGATTTATTGTAAACCATATCAATCCATGTGTTCTGAGAACATG
The DNA here is from genome assembly GCA_036419115.1 of Scarus forsteni. Lineage (NCBI taxonomy): Eukaryota > Metazoa > Chordata > Actinopteri > Labriformes > Labridae > Scarus > Scarus forsteni. Next base: position 8,333,713 of record JAZDUH010000327.1, read on the forward strand.
TGATGTATCTTAAAGGGCAACTTCGGTATTTTTCAACCTGGGTCCTATTGCCCCAAGTGTATGTGTGTATACGATTGACGGGTACAACTCGTTTTAAAATTGGCTCAGTATCAAGCGAGCGGATGCAGCCGGCAGCCGCGAAGCTAGATAGGGGGGCAACTGCATCCCGTATAAGTTTGAGCATTAAAAGTGTTTATTTCGCCACAGACCGGTTGCGATCGCTGGTGCTAGCTCTCTAATTAGCATTGTAAGCATTGCGTTTTCCTTCACGTCCTCTGACCTGTGTCATCTCCTGTGAGCTTGTTGCCGGAAGAAAACAGAGGAGCCATGCAGCGCGCCGCTCATAGTGGAGCTGCTTATCCCGGAGGACAGTTGGAAGTTTTACTGCATCGGTATCATGGCTGAATATTTACCAGATTTCGAGAGTGAAGACGAGCCTTTTCTTTACGACGGCCACCCGTATTTATTTGAGCCAGAGTATACGGACGAGGAGCTGCTACAAACTCAAGAGCTAACGAGGATAGCAACAGAGGGCCAACGAGCAGACGAGGGTGAAGCAGCGGCTGCACGAACGCTCTAGATTTGTCTCTGACACACACATTTACTGTTGCCATAAATCCTCTTCACTTTTTCCTCTCGTTTCCCTCTCGTGTTACAATGCTAATTAGAGAGCTAGCACCGGCGATCGCAACCGGTCTGTGGCGAAATAAACACTTACACAATACATACAATACTTATATGTATTGTATGCATAAAGACATATTAGTTATACTTACTTTATGGATAGTTGACCATTTGGTCCCTGTGGTTTTGGTCGCCTCCTCCAATTTATTTTGGGTACATGAAAAAAGGTATCCAGCACTGCCCTGTTGATCAGAGGGGGGAGATCCTCTAATGTAGTTACACAGCGTCGGGTCCTTTCTGTATCATCCCACGACACATCAACAGGTCCCACTCATTACACAGACATTCTTCCTCTGTGGGCATAGAGTCACAGCAACCACAGGAGCACCACCAGTCTGCTGCTGCTTCACCCTCGTCTGCTCGTTGGCCCTCTGTTGCTATCCTCGTTAGCTCTTGAGTTTGTAGCGGCTCCTCGTCCGTATACTCTGGCTCAAATAAATACGGGTGGCCGTCGTAAAGAAAAGGCTCGTCTTCACTCTCGAAATCTGGTAAATATTCAGCCATGATACCGATGCAGTAAAACTTCCAACTGTCCTCCAGGATAAGCAGCTCCACTATGAGCGGCGCGCTGCATGGCTCCTCTGTTTTCTTCCGGCAACAAGCTCACAGGAGATGACGTCACACAGGTCAGAGGACGTGAAGGAAAACACAATGCTTACAATGCTAATTAGAGAGCTAGCACCGGCGATCGCAACCGGTCTGTGGCGAAATAAACACTTTTAATGCTCAAACTTATACGGATGCAGTTTTGAATAGCTGCCCTCTTTATTCACTTTTTGAATAGCTGAACCGACTCAAAACTTTAAAATAAAATGAGCCAATTTTAAAACGAGTTGTACCCGTCAATCGTATACACACATACACTTGGGGCAATAGGACCCAGGTTGAAAAATACCGAAGTTGCCCTTTAAGTAGGTGGTCCCAGGGTCCCAGGTACAGTAGGTATCCCTTTTTTAATCTGTATATTATCTACCCCCTTATATGTGAGTAAAGTCCGTGGTATTAAATTCACTAGCAGCAGTGGGTGAAGAGGGGATCGATGTCCTTGTGCAGTTGTCTGCAGAGATTTGATGAATATATTTTGAGCAGTTGGAGACGTTTGGCATTACCTGAAGGTGCTATCAAGATGCCAAAGCGTGATTTGCATACAAATTGATATTTGCTGTAAGACTTGAACCCAAAAAACTCCCACGCACTTGACTGTGCCAGTATGACATCTCTCCCATTGCCACAGTATTCTCTTCCAGTGTCACTTTTTTGATTCTTTACTGGAAAAAACTGTGTCTAAAATTCGTACACATAAACTGTCCGAATATGTTTTACTTCATGTGCCGGCCTATGTGTGTTGACTGTCAGAAATGACAGAAGTTATTAAGCAATGAGGCATGTTTTTTGGTCAGATTAAACATATTTACAAACAAGTAGGGCTGGGATGATTCACTTTTCTCCCAATTCGATTTTTTAAGATTTTTTAAGGTGCCGATTCGATTTAAATTGCAATTCTACGATAGTGCAGATTTTTGCAGTCTTTTGTTGGCTTTTTTAACACCAGCGAAAAGGATGAACAATGATGATGCCTACAGACTATATCAGGATAAATACACATCACGTGTGAGTCTGTTTTTAGGATTTATTCAGCATATATTTTAACCAGCTGTTTATGCTCTCTCTTCAAAAGCCTGGACAGCATTTAAAAGGGGCTTATTAACCCTTTAGGCACCAGAGTTTATCCAAGAAAATATTCAATTTTGCTATCAAAATTTGAAAAGGCTATAGTTTCAAAGTGGTTAGTTACCTAGCCATCATCATCACTGTTGTTTACAGGCCGAGCATGAACGCCTCTGCTGCCTTCACTGTGCTTTTTACCCCCGGCTTCTCCCTCATCTGCCCAGAGCTCCGCGGTCTTTCTCATTCCCGCTAACACCGTCACTTTTCGCGGTGTTTTAAGCTTCCCTGCATCCCAGAGCACGTCCCCTCCTCAGCACTCGCCGATTACTTCTTCCACGGCCAGGGAGAGGCAAAGCATCGGCCTCGGTATGTGCTGCTTGGGGACTGTTATGGGGCGCGGACCCTGCGCGCACACGCCACTAGTTTCGTCCTCACTGGATGTCTGACCGTCATCCTCAGAGAGTAAATATTCCTCAGATTCAGAGTCAGCCAGTACTTTACAAAGTACTCTCAGCATCGCGAGTACTCTAACTCGCCCTCTATCACTCTATGCGTGTCTCTCTTTCCCTCTCTCTCTCTCTGCTCCGCTCTACAGCCTCTGCAGCCACACTCGCGTCCCTCGGTCCGGTGTGTGTGTTCAAAATAAATGTATGCCAAATCTTTGAATAGAAACCTGTCACCTGTCCACTATCTGCTGGTGAAAAGTAGTAACACTATTCAGCACTATTTAAACGGCTTTGGCCTGTTTTATCCAGCAATGTCGCTTGCCACAATTTTGCGACTTTAGCTCCTAAAGAGTTGGGGGGGTATCAGGATTATACATAAGTATAATCCTGATACTTATGTGAATCCATTTTTTCTCCCACTCCTACAAACAAGTGAAGCAGTGTTATTCAAATATGAGATTGCATGTATGTATGTTTAAGATCTTTAACCTTATTGTTATTCCTTTTTAAACTATGCAGTCCAGTTGTAAATGTGTTTTTAATCACAGGATTCAGGGCAAATTGAGCTCCTGAAAGAGCTCATGGATCTTCAAAAGGACATGGTTGTTTTTCTACTCTCTATGCTTGAAGGCAAGATTTCCACTTGTCTCCTTTTTTTAATAATTTGTAATTTTTAAATTGGTTACAAGCTAACGTTAATTAATTTCACTCCTTTTCCCTCAGGCAATGTGGTTAATGGAACAATTGGGAAGCAGATGGTGGATATGTTGGTGGAATCCTCGGGAAACGTGGAGATGATATTAAAGTTTTTTGACATGTTCCTTAAACTCAAAGACCTCACCTCTTCAGATGCGTTTAGAGGATACGACCCTGATCAGAAGGGCTGCATTTCCAGGAAAGACTTCCAGAGAGCAATGGAGAACTGCAAGCGCTTCTCCCATACAGAGATTCAGTTCCTCCTCTCCTGCTCAGAGACGCGTGATGCCGACATTGTGGATTATGATGCCTTTGTGGATCGCTTTCATGAGCCAGCAAAAGACATCGGCTTTAGCATTGCCGTTCTCCTTACCAATTTGTCAGAGCACATGCCCAATGACTCCAGACTGGGGACCTTCCTGGAACTGGCAGAGAGCATCCTGACTTACTTCCAGCCTTACCTGGGGCGCATCGAGATCCTCGGCAGTGGGAAGCGAATTGAACGGGTCTACTTTGAAATCAGTGAGTCCAGCCGCATGCAGTGGGAGAAGCCTCAGGTCAAAGAGTCCAAGAGGCAGTTCATTTTTGATGTGGTCAATGAAGGAGGTGAGAAGGAGAAAATGGAGATGTTTGTCAATTTTTGCGAGGACACCATCTTTGAGATGCAGCTTGCTGCTCAGATATCTGACACTGGAGAGAGGTGCGCTGAAAAAGAAGAAAGCGAGCAAAGTCACGACAACAAGGAGATGTTTTTCATCTTTTACTGGATAGTATCGCTGATGTCGGCACTTTCTTTAAAGAACCTGAAATCACTGATGAAGATGACCCTGAAGGATTTCCTCAAGTCAGCTTTTTTCCTCCTCAGATTCATTGTCATGGCACAGGTCCGGTGTATTCAAGTCGTGGTTCGTAGCATTTTATATGTGCTGTATATAGCTTTCATCAGTGGTGGGCTTATAGAAGGAGCCAAAAGGATGAAAATATCCGACTTGCTGGGTGGGATCCCAGAGCCGACTCTTGATGAGGTTATGGAGGTGCCAAGCGGCGTGGATCAGCTGAGGAAGTATTCTGCCAGCTTTTCCTCCCAGAGAGAGTTGAGGGAGATCAGGCAGGAGGCAGTTGTGACCTCCCCAGGGGAGGCGGATGCACTGTCAGACATATTTGGCCTCAGAGTGAAGAAAGAAGGAGGTCAATACAGACTCATAACACAAGACCTCACTGCCAGTCTGACTGACCTGTTCAACACGGCATCCAGAACGACTTCCACAGCAGATTTCTCTGAGAAGCACCAGGGGATGGTATGGTCTCATTTGTATGTTTTGATAACTGATAAAGTCATTACTGTTTTAAGACTGTGGTGGATTACAGTTTGAAGAAATGATACAGGACAGATCTGTATTGATGTTTGATTTTCTTTTACTGTTGAAGCACCTTCAGACCCACTCAACCAAAGAGGGCAAAACAGAAGATGAGGAAATAACCACTGCAGCGTGAGTATTTTTCTCCATCTTTAAAACCTAACAAATGAGAACCAGTTGTCAAATAGTTACAGTAGAGCAGTCGAGATAGAACTGTTGATAGGGGTCTATAGTAGTTGTCAGCTTTTTTTTGTAAGTTTGGGTTCAGTTGAATGTTTCACCCCAGATTGTCAAAGTAAGCACAGTAGCGTCCAAGGCATTTATCATTGAAAAAGAATTGCATTTGTGAGTCTTAAAAAACAACTTCAGCCCCTGCGAGTCCATCACCTACAGGACTGTTGAATTAGTCAATGATGCCCAACACAAGGTCAGGGATAAACAATGGCTGATGGGATGGTAACATTCTTTTATACTACATAAAAATGTTGCACCATAAAGTCTAGTGCATGAGTCACACTTTAAGTACAAGCTCTTCCATCCAGGAAGAATGTTTGGCCTTGTATACTTCAGCTACCTATATACCAGTATAAAAATGTGGAGGTAGCATTATTACAAACTTTGAATTTACTACCATAATTGCAATTTCCCTGTCAATAAGAGATTATTTACCTTTGTTGTTTTGGTCTGCCTTGTTCATAGGAAAGGCAAATCTGAAAAGAAAACTGAGAAGGAGGAATCAGCAGCAAAGTTTAGATCCAAGAAATGTTCCAACAAGTCAGAGGAAAAGGAAAGTCGTCGTCCTGCTCTCTGGGAATTTATGATCACTCACAAGAGCCTGCTGGTATGATACACACTAACTTAAAAGCGTGTCACTTTGTATTTGCAGGCAATATGACAGAAATGATGCCAAAACAAAAATTATATTTTTCCCTTCCTAGAATTATTTTGCAAGGAATTTTTATAGCATGCGCCTGCTGTCTCTGTTTGTTGCCTTTGCAATCAACTTCATCCTCCTGTTCTACAAGGTGAGTGTCCTTGAAGCAGATGTTCTTCATTACAACACAATTGTAGAGGTGTATTTGAACCTTAAGTAAGTGCACCTAATCAAAATCATACTGAAGCAGTTTTATAAAGGCCTACTTCTATTCAGAATGATTTTGTTTTTATTAGACAGACAGTAACATTTGCTGTGATGATCTGAGACTATGGACATAACCTGCTAAACTACTCTGCCAATGTGAATCAAAGTGTAACTACAATGAAAGACAGAAAACCCCAAATGTATTGTGTATCAGCCATTTTAATAAACTAAACCAAACTTTAAATAGCCTTCACTTTAACGAGTTAGTTCTAAATCTTAGATAACATGTTGCCTTGAACTGTCTTTGTAAAGTTTATTTTGGGGTATTTTTCAGAGCTGCTTCAGAAACATCAGGAAATACTGGCACCCGTGCCGTGTGATGCTTGTACAAAAAGCTTTGTAAAGTATTTTGTCCAAATGTCTGTACAGGGCCTCTCATGTCTTTTGTTACGTCTCCCACTTGATACCTTTAAAGAGCCCATACTCTTTTAAGTATTCAGTGCCTATCATTGTGTTTTAAACTTCTACGTGTGATTGAGTACTTTACCACACAGGCCTACTCTGCTCTGATGGGTCAATGTTCTGCTTCATGGTAATTTGTCAGTTCACCAGGGTACCAGGCCATTTCTGTCAGAAGCTGGTGCTGTAAACAGAGAGAGGGAGAAGGTGAACTCCCCATACTGCAGACTTGTTCTCTTTTTACTTCCACCAGGACATTATTGCCAGCATCTGTTTGTTTATTTCTCTATTAGCTCAATAAGTTATGGACCGATTTTGATGAAATTTTCAGGAAATGTCCGGATTGGAACAAGAAACAAATTATTCGATTTTGGGAGTGATCCAGATCACTGTCTGGATCCGCCATGACGAAAAATGCGATTTTAGTGAATAACTACTGAACTAAAGTAGATATTGTTACGAGTCCAATTGCTAATGGTATGTTTTCATGGTCAAGGAATCTAAATATTAAGATGAAATAAAGGTAGGACTAATATTTTTGATGAAAACCGCAATATGGGTGAGGACTGTGGCGCTGGAGGAGGTCTGTGCTCTCCAAGTGCTTTTCTAGTCTTGTTTTGTTTCTTTTTTACCTGATGTAAAGTGTATTTGAGTTTCTGGAAATCACTTTACAAATGAATTATTCATACCGCTCCTGCAATGATAAAGTCTATTACATGGAGGAGATACTGTAAGCACTGAAAAGTGTGTGTGAAACTTGAAAAATTGTGGAATACGAGCTATTTAAAAAGATCTAAAAAAAAAATGACCTCTTACTTTGTATTATAAAAAGTATGTAGTGAGTGTGATAAATTGGCCTCTTAAGATAAATAACTTGTTTATTTTTAAATGAGATGTCAGGGACAAAACTGTCTGTATTAACATAAATGATCTGTTAAAATGTTTTTGCTATGATTTTTATCTGGCTATCTGGCCATTGGTAAGCATAATTCTGAATAACCTCCTTGAATTTTAAAAAAATAGTGAGTGAATAAAATAATAACCCTTTTGAAATTGAGCCTTTTGTGATACAATTCCAACAAATTCAGAGGTCCCTGACACCCAGCATTTTTTAACCTATAGTTCACCTTAGTTATAGGGGAGGCTTTCACGAATGTGACATTGAACTAAAATGAATAACAAAAAAATACTTACCATTGTGGTTTATGTATTATTTACAGTTATTTGAATAAAACTTTGCAGCTCTGGGTTAAATAATCTGATCATAGATCTATTTTTTAAGCTTTTATATTTTTGCTGCTGTTAAATGGAACCTTTTATGGATGGTATTTTCTAAAAATATGGTATTGAAGAAGTATCAGAGCATCGTTTTTTTTTTTTAATTACAATAAAGCTTTAACTTTTTTATTTCCAATAAAGTATTCTATCTTGACAACCATTTGTTATTTATGGAAAAAATGCTTGCTGTGTTTTAGAATGAACCTAATAATCAAAGAGACATCATTTATGGCCCATATCACCCAGCCCTACTATGTTGTATGTGTTATCATTGGCTGAGGCTTTATTTTGATTTTGTCTGACTCTCTCCTCAGGTCGCATCCTTGCCTGCATCCCTCACTGAGAAAGAAGTAATCACTTCTGATTACAGAGAGGCTTTGAGCTCTGCTGCTGAGGATGAGGGCGAGAGCAGAGTTTATTTTGTGCTGGAGGAGAGCAGTGGATACATGGAGCCATCACTCCATTTCCTGGCAATAGCACACACAATCATCTCCTTCTGCTGTATCATTGGTTACTACTGTCTTAAGGTTTCTCACTTCCAAAGACTTTAAATGATCTCATTCAGTGAACCTTGCGTATTTTATCGCAGAGAGCTTTTGACTGAACACTCGCTTTCATATCATGCACGGTTAATCTGGATTTCAAAGATTTCATATTTTTCTATTAAAACCAGTCACTCCTTCAATGCAAAAAAGCAAAAACTGCTGTTGGTATGATTGACAGGTACCGTTGGTTATCTTCAAACGTGAGAAGGAAGTGGCACGGAGGCTGGAGTTTGACGGGCTGTATGTGACAGAGCAACTGCCTGAGGAGGACATCAAAGGGCAATGGGACCGACTGGTCATTAACACACCGTATGTTCAGAGTCCCATGATTATTTGGGTCATACCTACACCAAATAAAAACACGTGCTCTTTACCTGTGAAGATCTCACAGTTGGCACTTATGTTTTTATTCTTTCAGATCATTTCCAAGTAATTACTGGGATAAATTTGTCAAGAGGAAGGTAAGACCTGTAGAAAACTGTAGCCCTAAGTTTGCACACCAACGCTATATATTTTCCGGTCTGAATGAGCTTATCCATGCCTGGAATTGTATTCATATTTCCCTCTGTGATGCTGCATGAAGAACTAAATGGAATTCAATGAGCCATTTAATGGCATGTGTAATTATTCTCAGGTATCAGAATGATTTGATTTTCTTCCTCTCTCCAGGGACAGCGCTACACCTTCCCTCCTCTGTATAAAAGAGGAGTAGATCATATTTAAGTGCTGCAAACCACCCACTGGTCTTTAAAAGAACTTTTAAGAAACCATTAAAACTTTTGGTCTGTGAAATGAAACTCATGCTGCAAAATGTTGTACTTTTCACAGATTAAAGCATTCAATCAGCTGAACCACATGTCAGAATCCCCGTCTTTACTGTTCTGCAGAAGCACATTTCTTCACTGCTCCCGAAGTTGAAGTTATCAGAGGAACAGCAACTCTGTCTCAGTGATCATCCTCTCTGAAATATGTGTTTTATTCTAAAGTGAACATACAGCCAGTAGTCTGAGACACCTACCTGGCCATTAAATCACAAGTAGATGGCACTGCTATAAGAGCACAAGCATCAAGAATTCTTTTGACACCAAGTTCATATAACTTAACATCAAGTTCATGCCAGAGCACTTCTAATTCTTCCATTCTTCTCTCACTGTGCAACAGAAATGCCTTACAGGGACAATAACAGAGGCAGTGAAAATTGTTTAACATTATTCACTGGCATATAATTTAGTATGAGAGTGATGTGGTCTCTGTATTTATGTGTTATTCATTCTCTTAAGTTTACTTTTATTGTTTAAGAAATAGTATTCTGCTCTTGTGTGCTTGTTATGGATTGTATTATGCTGTTTATTTCTACTTGTCAGTCACTGTGCAGAACTTAAGAAAACTTCATGTTTTTTAATGTGCTTTATGGGTCATTTGGTCTTTATTAAAAAAGGCAAATAATGGTATTACACAAACAAAAATAAAAACAATGTTCTAAATAGCCAAGACCCAAAGACTTTCAACAAATCAAGAGATTCTCAGAAGAAAACAACATATTTGTCATTAAGTTCTTTGAAACACAGCAGATCATTGCCCTAACTGAATCTATTCAAAATAATAGAGAAAGCTGTTTAGGAAAGAGAGGATCCCGAGGCGAAGATGCACCAACGACTGCTCATTTTCAAAGGGTTTCCTTACAGCTGTAGATATTTTACAGACAGCCTGTAGTTGCTATTATCATATTTGCATCCTAATGCACTTTTGCATGGTCATGAGCTTTGTTGCCTCTGGGTTTGCCACTTAATCTTTTTAAAGTTTATTACTGCCACATTGTATTTAACATTCTGCATTCATCATTTTAAGGGCCATAGTAAAACAGACAGTATAATGCCTTCAAGTGCTTTTGGTAATCCACTTTAGAGTTTGGAGAGAGGTAGATATTGAATCCTATATGTTCAAAGTGCTCCTGGTTTAACAAAACAAAACTGCTCCATCATAAAACTTGACTCAGGCTGGCTTTTTCGTTCAGACAGTATATAAAGCATTACATTTCTAGGCAATAGAAACAAACTTTTCATCCCTCATACCCAGGATTCTGCTTACATATGCACTTTTGTAAGAAGATGGCTGTAATATAAGCAGAGATCAATACACATAATTTATATACTATGGGACTGCAGACAAAAAAATCATAGATCAGAGTTACCCGAGTCATTTGCACAACCACACTGAGGGGGGTTGTAGTCTCTAAAGGATTTAAAAGCATGTATCAGCAGTGAAGGTTATCGGGAAATGTTGAACTTTTTGTTCTGTATTCATTAGTGGCACCTTGAGTCTGCCTGCAGATCCGAGCTGCCACCTCAAACGGTGCAGAACAATTCCCTCATGTTGATTATTATTCAGATGAAAACACTCTGGAGGGACTGTTGTTAAAGTCACTATGTAAACAAGTCTTTTCCTCCTGTCAGGTGATGGATAAGTATGGTGACTTTTATGGCTGTGAGAAGATCAGTCAACTTCTAGGTCTGGACCAAGCCGCTTTAGACTTCAGCTCTGAGAGGGAAGAAAGGCACAGGCTCAAGAGGGACACCGCCTGGAGTGCTCTGTGAGTAGGAAAAGACACACAAGCCAGTCATTTTGATTTCACGGGGGATTTAAGTGAATTTTCAACAACTTGTTTATCATTGAATAGTTTATATCTGGATTGTGTGCAGTTACCTGGACAGTAAAATATTAACGATTATGTGGCTGGCACCCATGTTTGCCCCTCCAATTACACAGAACAAGGGCAAATGAACAGTGTCAACATATCAGGCTTTAATTAGGAATCCCATCCAGGTACATAAACTGTCAGTAAATTTGTTAAAGGGAAACTCCGTTTTTTTTTACACCTGGACCTTATTTTTAGGTTTGTGCATGCTCATATACTCACTCAGACAAACATCGTGCAGCTCGGAGTCCTTCAGAAGTTATTTAGATCCAACTGATGTAGCCGCACTTGGCGGGGGCCACGGCAATGGAGCTTCAGTGCGGGACATAATCTCTGCAAAATCGCTCATTTCGGCTATATTTTTTCATCCATCACCAGTGTTATCATAAAGTCAGCTCGTCTACCGTCTTCAAGTGGGTCAGCTGACCTGGTAAACAAACTTTTGATGACGTCATAGCCGCGCGACACAAAGGTACAGCTGACTTTTAGCCGGCATTGCTGAGCAACATGGCAGACTATTTATCTGATGCCGAAGAGTCAGACTACGACGACCGGTTTGAGTCTGAGTACACGGACGAGGAGCTCCATGAAAGAAGAATGCGGAGGGAGAGAGAGGAACAGCTGGCTCGAGAACAACTAACAGGAGTACGTCCACGACTCAATGCGAATTGGTGGTGCGCTTGTGGACAGTGTTTGCCTATAGCAACAGAAGAGGAGTGTGTTTGCTGCTCAGAGTGGGACTTGAGACCGGCTGACACGCGTATGGATCTATATGTCTGACTACTCTGGAGGATTTCTCTGCAATGACAAACCGGGCTGTGGTAGAGACGAGCGATTTTGCAGAGATTATGTCCCGCGCTGAAGCTCCATTGCCGTGGCCCCCGCTAAGTGCGGCTACATCGGTTGGATCTAAATAACTTCTGAAGGACTCCGAGCTGCACGATGTTTGTCTGAGTGAGTATATGAGCATGCACAAACCTAAAAATAAGGTCCAGGTGTCAAAAAAACGGAGTTTCCCTTTAATATACCCAAAAATTGGGCATATTATTCTATACTGCCAAAACGCCTGTGGTGATCATTCTATGTTGTGCGTAAAAATCATTCATCTTCCTCATCAAACAACTATGCCACAGCCAAAATGGTTTTAAGAAGAAAAATTGATCTATACATGCTTCAAGAAAAAATGCAGAAGAACAAGTCGAACAGAGGCACAAGAAAGAACGAGATCAAGAGAGACATAGTTGAAATGGATGGGCCTCTGAATGTCTGGTATTAAGTTGATGAATGTTGTTTAGGGTTTGGGGCAGAAGCATATATTTGTCTTGTCTTTGGGGAGACTGAATAACACAAAACATAGAATTAAATGTTCAAATGTTTAGTATGTGGTAATCCTTTCAGCTGCAACAAGCAGTAAACCTCATTCATTATTTTATTGGTATAAGGCTATATTTAGTTTTGATACGTAATGAAGTAATTAGAAGACAGAATAATATACATTGATTGTGTATTTGTGCTAAGGGCAGTAATAATGTCTACTGTCTATATGCAGTGACCAAAACATATGTTGTTACATTTGCATATGAGGGTGGGATGCAGCGGGGCTTTCATTTTTTTTTTTTTACCAAGGACTTCACTTTGTCTGCATAGCACCAGATTTACATGTTGGTTGTACTGATTCTTTGTGTCTTTCTTAAATGCAGGCTAGAAACCTTTGTCAAAATCTCTTTTTGCTGATGCTGCCAAAGTATCCTCTGTAGCTTTGATGAATTTCCTTATGCTCACATGCCCGCATATGTGAAATAAATAAATTACAAATATTTAATGATGCCAATGAATGTAACTGACAGCATGTGACACCTATTCGCCATGATGATTGATTTTAAAAATTTTGTTAAAGTTCTATGTTGTCTTTGCTTAGTTTAAGTCATCAGTAACAGCTTGAAGTAACAAATGGCCCTGAAGAGTTGGGTCATGAGGAGGTGGTTTATATTTACACACCAAAGCACAGAGTTTGTGAAAGACTGCTTAGAGTTGGTCTATTAAGAGCTTAAAAGTTCCTTTGGGGATTGATGCAAATTCAGTTTTAACAAATGCACAGCACAGACGTCTCATTAAGACCAGCAGAGTTGGCTAATGGTCGGTAAAGGGTAAGATATTTCTGATGTGTGTATGAATCTGACTGAGGTTGGGTCTAATAGGAGTGTTGAACACATTTGCTGCTGTCCGTGCAATAAAATCAAATTCTTACCAGATGTCAGGTTGATGCAGTCATGTAGATGCACAATCTTATTTTGCAGTTTTGGACAGAATATGACGTACCAGGCACTGCTCAAGATTAACTTGTCTACATTTGCAGCAGCACTGGGCAGCATTAAACATGGACTTCAGTAAATAATGTATTTTGATTTTATGTCAGCATATTATACACACCAACGTCATAAATAATAAATAATTTGGCCTTTGATTGCTGATATTCTATGCAGAGGATAGTTTCCTGTACATGAAGCAGCTCTGTGCAGGATTGTTACTTGAATGTTTTCATACAATAAACAGGGCATTGATAGAATGTGAAATTATTTGACTGAGAAAATCAAGAAGGCTCTCTCTCTCTCATTTATTTCAATAAGTATTATGAACCCTAAACAAGTGCCACTCATGAAGACAAACACAACAGGCATATTAGTATTCACGTCCCAGTCTTGCCCCTCTACTCTTGATAGTGCATTGCAAGCTGTTGATTACTTGTAGCCTATTTTATTAGAAAGGTTACAATATTAGAATTTAGAACTTTGATACAGCATAAGGAATAAAAAATTATATGGATATACACAAAACATACCCCCAAGCACCTAAACCTAATTAACAATGCCATTTTTAAACAATGAACAAGACATTCTGTCAGATTCATTAAAAGCAAACTGAATTTAAAAGATATTTTAGATTATGATGAATAATTAGAAGATATGCGTGTTTGTCTTTGTCTGCAGCCAGTGTGGTCTTGATGTGTATTTCTTATTTGAGATATTTCATCTGTTTCAGTGTTTGTGCAGTAATGTAAAGCTGTCAGCTGTCTCAGTCATCACAGACAGTCTTTGCTTCTCATGATGCTTCACATGAGAGGACATCTCGTGGCTCTTTCAGACATGTCTCCTTCGTCCTCTCTCCTCTGCCTCATTTCCTTGCATCTCTCTCTGCATCTCTGGCGGTAGGGACTCGGATGCATTGAAGAATTGTGTGTGAAGGAGGTGTGGAATGCAAATAAGGAAGCCGGGATACTGTCCTTGTCCTGTGACTGAGAACGCTGTCACTGCTTAGCTTTAACTTTGACCTTAGACCGACAGAATCATCTAATCCATGGATCTGGGTGTCTGTAAATCAATTTGAAAACTCTGACAGGAGCATACCAGCTCTTGTAGTTTTACTTTCTTTGACTTTTTGCTCTTCATTTGCAACCATCTACTCTGATGTGTCTCATAAACATCAGACAATGGTCATGTGTCAACAAAATATTTTTTTTCCCCTAAAACTAAACACCTTAAGGAGCTGAATATGAACTCAATGATGGACTATCGCTCTGCTGTCCCTAAGGCTAAAAAACACAGTAAGAAGAAATAAATGAGGAAAGAGGAGAAGCTGCAACATCAAACATGTTGATTCATGTTTTTAGGCTGATGTGAATCTAAAGGGGACATCACGTAGGTAAATAACTCAAATTAAAGGACATCTCATGATGACAAGTGTTTCATTTGAAAGATTCTCCAAAGATTTCAGTATCCGTTGATCCCTAGAATTATTATGAGTGAAAAAGATATTTATCATGGTTTATGGTTTCACTTGGACTGATTGGATGTGACATAAAGAAGACATCTTGTTTGTTCATTTAGCATACACATGTGGGGAATATTGAAATGGTGATTTACAGACTTCACTGGGTTTCTTCTGAAGCTGCCTACAGTGATGATGAGCAGTTTCTCTGCAGTGAAATGAACTTCTCTTCTTAGTCTATTCTGCTTTTTTATCAATACTGCAGACTCCTCAGCTGAGCCCCCACACATTCTCACTCTGAAAGGCAGTATTTACACAGACACACAAACACTACCTAGGTTATTGATTTGAACCAAGGTTTGTACTTTTAAAATGTAATGAAAAAGTGAGTCAGAACTTGTAATCCATACTGTTTTATAAGACTCAACCAGATTAAAAGAGGTGGCTGTAACTTTGTTACACGTCTGCTGGTTTAGGAAAGCCCTGCATCAAATAGGAGGATCTGTTAACATGTGCTTTAACAAAGGATTCCTTCATTTCCTTTAAGTCTTAAAATGTCTGAGAGTTGAATTCTTTAAGGCCATCAAATTTCTGAAAGTTACAATTACAATGTTACAATCTATTTAGCAGATGTGTGGTCCATAGAGATGTTGTAGAATCAAGAACAGAGGAACAACACAGTTGGACACAGGTGTTGTCATGTCGTGATAGAGACAGTGACAACTTTTTTAAAACAAGCAGTTGACAGAACACTTTGTCAAGACATCATATTAATCATAAGCATCAACATATTAAGTTTTTACTTCACAAAGAGCTGGGTCCAAAACTGTGTTGTTACCACTGAGGTCTGCAGAGGAGAGGAGACAAATTAAGTGCATGAGTGTCCCATAGACACTTGAGTCTTCAAACTTCTTTTAAAAGCAGATAAGAACTTTGCAGATCAAATTGAGTTGGTATGTTGCACTGAGCACTGCAGTAATGTAAAGAGACTGATCGCAATAACGTGCTGTTTTGAGCTAATAATATGCACACTGAAATTAAGATCATCATTCACCACAGTTGTAACACAGTCTGCACACAGGTAGAAACAACAATCATCTTCATGTTGTCCTCCCAACATTTGCTATTTCACTTTAAAAATTCACTTTAATTAGCTTCGGTTTGATAATATGCCATTTTTAGCACAACTCTGATATATTTAGCGCAATTGAAAATAAAAATATAAATGTAGTTTATTGCTTTTAAGCATTTGGTATTGAATACTAGTGGTGGGAGAAAAACTGATTTACATAAGAATCAGGATTTTTTAGTTTGATGATTTTAAAATTGAATTTTTGTCAAATATATTTTTTTTCCCCTAATTTAACTGCTTCATTTTAGTCTGTGTTAATAAGCCGTACCAGAAAAAAGGGTGAAATGTTTGTCTTCGTCCATCTCTGCCATCATTTTATCTCTTTTTATTTGAAGGGTTTCAGATGTTTTCTATGCTGATTGTCGATGCTTCTAAATGCAGTCCAGGCTTTTGATGAGAGGGTATAAACAGCTGGTTAAAATATACTGCTGAATAAATCCTAAAAACAGACTCACATGTGATGTGTTATTTATCCTGATATGGTCTGTAGGCATCATCATTTTTCATCTTTTTCGCTGGTTTTAAAAAAACTAACATGAGATGCGAAAAACAGTAATATCGTAGAATCGCAATTTAAATGTATCGGTTCTTAAAAAATCGAATCGGGAGAAAAGTGAATCACCCCAGCCCTATTGAATACTATCAAATCATAATGACTAAATGTTTTTATTATTTATAGCCATTTCACAAATATGGTGTTTATTTGTCTGGTAATGTTCTATTGTGTAGTGTCCTAACAAAAGCAGATCTCCAAACATTATATTGTACTTGAAGAGGAACAGGACATTCTCACCCGAAGCTACATAACAGACTCCCTCAGAAGAGACACTGTAGCAACAAGGGTCTGATTTTAGCCATGGACATTTTGACCTTGTTTTTTTTATGGTGCCTGCAATCATGTTTCTTTGTGATGATGCCTTTTTATTTCAGATTCAACGCCATTGATGTGAAGTACCAGATCTGGAAACTGGGAGTTGTGTTCACTGATAATGTAAGTTTGCTTGTGTCCAATATTAAATCCTGTTCTACTACAGTGACAAGATAAAGGTTTCATTTCCTAAAATCTATGCCAACAGATAATTAAATCTCATCAGTCTAGCCTGTTTTATATATTATGGCCTGGGCTTAATTTGTTTGATCTCATGTGCTTCTGTGCAAAGATGAAAAAGAATTACACGTGCTGTAGTAGTGACAGCGGTAATATCCTGTGGTTCAGCCTTATCTTAAACACACATTTGCCCCTCTATCTGCCCTTGTAATCTATATTGCCTGTTTTGATGTGTGCATTCATCTCTGTGTGCCCACAGTCGTTCTTGTATTTGGCCTGGTACATGACCATGTCAGTTATGGGTCATTATAACAACTTCTTCTTTGCCGCCCACCTTTTGGACATCGCTATGGGCTTCAAGACACTTCGCACTATCCTCTCTTCCGTCACACACAATGGGAAACAGGTGTGTTGTTTTTTTTTTACTTCATATTCACCTTCCTTGAACGAGTAGTAGCTTGCTTGTATGTGATGTTTACTTTCACGCTGTAGAGTTATATTGGGGTTTTCCCCAGATGAAAGAGTGCATCACAGCCCATCTGCCCTCTTTTTGAAATGTCAGCTGGTCCTGACTGTTGGCCTGTTGGCGGTCGTTGTGTATCTCTACACTGTCGTGGCCTTCAACTTCTTCAGGAAGTTCTACCACAAGAGCAGTGACGACATATGGAACATGAAGTGCAACGACATGCTCACTGTGAGTTTAATAGTCTATCCCTGTTCCTGCTTCTATTTATCCCTAGCTTGTTTTCTCCCTATAGAAATACAGCTGCACCTCATTTTCAACCCTCTCACAGTTCTAGGGAAAAGGGAGGATTCTGACAGTGATCCCCACTGTTGAAGTGGGAGCAGCCTCTTGTCTTTGTCCTTTTTATTTTTTCATAAAATGACAGACACATGGATAAGAAAACAGCTCCTCAAGCTCCAGCCTTAGTGCTTTGTTTGGCTATTCACAACTTTAACACCCCACTGCCGGCCTTATTTTAATGTCAACTCCACTGTCACTCACACAACAGGTGAATGGAGAATAAACGTTTGTGAATAAAAATATCTGTATCCACAGCTATGCTACAGCAACAACTCTATTTTTAAAATAGTTAATTGCAAAATGAATAGATCCCCTTTCTGACTCCGAAGAGACATATGAACCACAAAAAGAACCACTAATAAATTCCCCTAAATAGCATATAAATTTATAATATTCTGTTAAAGTCAAGCAGAGGATTTTCCACTTGTTCTTGTTCTAATACTTTGCTGAAAATACCCATGGCACTTCCCCTCACCACCTGAATGCTAATTTTTCTTGCCCCATTCTTCTGCACAAAATCCTTGAGAGACGTGCTGTCCTAAGGGGAGAATATGGATTTAAAAGTTTCTGCATATTCTTTAAAACCATGTTAAGATTCTGCCTGTTTGGAAATTTTAAATACTCAAACAGCATCATGCTCAGAGACAGACTTGGAGATGAATACTGTGACTTTTGGGGGTTTTGACATGCCCACTAACACTGTGACAATTCTTAGGTGTGTTATATATCTCATCCAAGTCTGCCCCTTTTTAAGAGTCTGAGAGAAACAATCCTGGTGTTACTTGTATGAAGAAAAAAAGTCCACATCCAGAAGTTTATTTTATTACTTTTTATGAATGACATTTTTTTCTTGTAGTGCTACATGTTCCACATGTATGTAGGAGTGCGCGCTGGCGGGGGCATTGGAGACGAGATTGAGGACCCTGCCGGAGATGAGTTTGAAGTGGAACGCGTCATCTTTGACATCACGTTCTTTTTCTTTGTCATCGTCATCCTCCTGGCTATCATCCAGGGTGCGTCACACACACTTCATTTGTTTCACAAGTACAGCACTGCTTGAGGAAATACAAACTTACATTAACATGCATAACACAAAAACATATTATTCCCCCTGTTGACTAGAAGACACTTGATGAATGTTTCATAGTTAACTGAAAAAAAAGAGCTGAATGTTTATTCCCCTGAGTGCTTGAAGTTTACCAACACCTGTTATTCAGAGACAAGCTCAGCCACACACGTGCTTATCTGTACTCAGACAGATGCAAAATCTGAAACTTTTTCCAGGCTTGATAATTGATGCCTTTGGGGAGCTGCGTGACCAGCAGGAGCAGGTGAAAGAGGACATGGAGGTGAGATTTGACACCAACACACATACAAGCTTTCTCACGTGAGGGTTCAGAGCTCAAAGACACAACGCTCAAAACAATTGGGGGATGATTAAGGTGAATACTTAAAATTAGTACAATAATAAACTAAAGGTAAGCTGTAATTTTTCTGTTTGGAAGACAAACTGTTTTAGGAGAGTAAAATTATATGATAGCACTTCCAATAGGAATTCACTATTGTTGGAAGGATGCAGTAATTTCCATTATCTTGTTGGTCAATGTACCTAAATGCTATACTTTACACTGCTCTATACCATACTACGTCCTAACCACAAAATATTGATGGAATCTATCTGCAATTTGAGAAGAAAACTTATATCTATATTCGTGCATGAGTGCATATACATACTTTCACCCTACTGTTGAGTGGATTGCTGGCCTTTTTTTTTTTTGCTAAGAATGACAATAAAATATTAAAATTGAAGTCCCTAGGGAAAATAAAAAAAAATAAAAAATTTTAAAATTAACTTGATGTATTACTATCAGAGAAATTCATTGCATATCATAGCAACAGGGAACGCTGTTAAGCTTACCTGCAAATACAAGTGTCACAAGCTTCTTCTTGTTTCTTATGTTTTAATACGAGACGTTTATTCAATATATTTATCTATTTTGTCAAATGGAGTAGCCTTACTGTAGGACAAATTCTGACTCAGAGTGTGTGAAGTACATTTTCAAGAGTTCAAAAAAGCTCCAGCAACACTTGTAGTTCAGGAAACAACTTTATTTGACCAATGCGTTTTGGCTTGTGGCCCTGATGAAGGCCACAGGCAGAAACGCGTTGGTCAAATAAAGTTGTTCAAGACTTCAAGACTCTTTCTCTCCAAGCACCTTGGAAGTTGGTGAAGTTGTGCCAGAACTTTTTGACCTTGATTAAAGTACATTTTCAGAAATATTTTTCATGCGTTTATTTAATGTTATATATATATATATATATATATATATATATATATATATATACAAATTAAATTTTATATGTATATATATATACTTATATAATGTAATTATAACACACCTGTTCTTGTGGTTTTAAAGATTTTGTTTCATCTTAAATCAAATTCAAACATTTATATATGTATGTGTATCTTATATATTATATTTGATATGTGTATATACCTGTATATATATGTGTATATATATGTGTATATATATGTATATATATGTATATATGTGTATATATGTATATATGTATATATATATATATATATATATATGTATGTATATATATATGTATATATATGTATATATGTGTGTATATATATATGTATATATATATATGTATATGTGTATATATATATATATATATATATGTATATATGTATATATATATGTATATGTATGTGTGTATATATGTGTGTGTATATATGTGTATGTATATATATGTATATATAAATATATATGAAAACAGTGGTTACTGAACAATTGTTTTTGCTGAAGAATTGTGTCGTTAATGATGATGTCAACATGATCTCAAGTATTGGGGGTGGGTTTTGGCTTACAGGTGTAACAGCATTATAAGCAACCTTTGCAAGGGTTAGTGCACTCAGTGTACTGTCTAGTTTCCACCTTTTATTCTGTTAGTCTTTTTTCTCCACATTATAAACTTGACGTCTGACAAACTTTCATGAATAAGTTCATGTTAGAATGATCTGACTTCTGTACAAATACATGTTTTACGACAGGTCTCTCATACCAGGTTGAATCACACCTGCTTCTGTACCTCAGATCTGTTTTTCATACCACTGTTCTCCTGTACTAATGTAACTGTTAAATGTTGTGATTATTTTTCCATCCTTATTGGAACTTTATGAGTTAATCAACATCCCTCTGTGTTTAAGACCTCTCTGTCAATCATGCTTTGCCTACTGACAAAATCAGTGTTGTTTTCACTCTAAGAGAATCTAAGTTTAATTGGAGCTTAATCGAAATCTGGTAGCAGTGGAACACAAATGAAGATGAATTTTGTTTCAATTACGTTTCTTAAATTGAACTGCAGGAAGTTGCTAGACTAGAACTGAGCTAAATACACGATGTTCAGAGCTTGTTGAATGACTTTATCGAGCTGGTACAGCCACAGGCAGACATCTCTCTGCAGTGTGCCTCTTTAAGTTGCAACAGGTGCAAACAGCATCCACCACAGCAGGCTCTACAGGAAGGACAAGTAAAGTTAAAAGGACTTTCTAATGTGGCGGAGCGGGCCAACAATAAGCAAGCAGCATGTAATGAGAACAGGCAAACAGTCTAAAGGTGCTGGAGCAGCAGAGAGATAATTAAAGTCTGGATAGCTCAGGCAACAAGGCAGCACAGAGGATCTGACACACTGTGGTGAGCTCTTTCCCTGATAGCACGAGTTCACATGTGATGTCACTGGGCTCATAGTTGTTACAGCTACTATCACTTAAGTAGCAAGCACATATTTCTTTGTGTTCACTTCTGTGCATCCACACTCAGAAGCTTCAAATGAAAAACAGTTGTTTTACAATCCAGAATAAGATGAGAAAGGGTCTTAAAGACTGTCAGAGGCTAATGAGAACAGATGCAGGCCTTGTCTTGTGTGTGCCTTCAGAAGTTTACGAAGAAAATGAATAATGCATCAACCCATAAACATAAGCTCGTCTTCATTCAGCTGCAAAAACCTTGTAATGACTTCTTAGTAAATATGGAAAAGTGTATTTGACTGTTTAGCACTCCCAAAACAATGCAAATCCTCAGCAAATGTGTCTCTATGGGGCCTATAAAAACCTAGCGGTTAGTGGTAAATTGGTCTTATTTAGACTAAGCTGCCTTTTGTGGGCAAACTAAAGAAATGTTTTTATTGTGCTTGAGTCCGGCCTCAGTATATCCCTCTGGTCTTGTGGTTTATATTTCACAGATTTTTCGGTAGGGCACTCAGGAGTGCATGTTTGTTTCAAGACTTTTTCATAACTCTTCCATGTCTCACATCTCTCCCCCCTGCAGACCAAATGTTTTATATGTGGGATAGGAAATGAATACTTCGATAAAGTCCCTCATGGCTTTGAGACTCATACTCTCCAGGAACACAACCTTTCCAACTATCTGTGAGTGTATTTATGCTCACTAACATTTGTGCCTTTGTCATCCAAATCTTAGCACAAAACTTCCTACAAATACTAAAATGCACAACTTCAGATGTTGTCACTTTTTTGGTTGCATTTCTTCCAAAGAGTTTCATGAATGCCTGCATGCCACAACATCACTAAACCTTTAAAAGACACCAAAAGTAAAGAAGCACTGCTAGTTAAATTAAGTGACCTCAAGCAACAAACAGAATTTTTCATATATTAGTGATGTACTGTATATTTAAAAGGTATATTAAAGGCAGCACCCTTTAAACTTCACATATTCTGTCATGTGGAAATTAGTTTACTCATTTGGTGGGCGTTGTTGTCAAAGAGTAAAGTACTTAAACTAAGCCAGTGGGTGGATCAAACTGTTGCCCAAGCTGTATGGGGAATAGCAAAAAGAAAAAAAAACTTTTCCATCATGAGATGCCGTCATTTACTGTTATTAGGAAATGAGAAAATGTTCAGTTCCGAAGAACTGCCGCTATAGCAACATCAATTTTTAATCACTTCAGGAAATGCCATTGTTTGCAGGCTTCCATTCACTTATCGATTTATTGTATTGAACCTTATGCTTCAACCTTCTCTCCTCAAAAGACACTAAATGCTCTCCTTATTTCCTGACTTGGCAAAGGCGTTCCAGTGTAGCTTTGAAAGATGGATTCACCTCATGACAGTCGTAAAATCTGGCAAATCCAGCTACTGTGTAAGACTAGAAATGTAGGGGTTATTAAGTAAACAATGTTGACTGCCAACTCTGATATCTGTAATATGTTTTATTTCTTTCTTCTGTGTAAGCTTCTCACATTTTTTAACATTTGTCTTCCATGTTTGACCAGAAATAGAGACCAGTGTTGTTCAATAGGGGAAGATTTTTGCCTAATGAAATAGCTCTTCTCTAAATTAGCCGTCTGTTGGCCACTAGGAATGTCGTAGAGAGATCAAACCAACGCCAAAACATAGGTCTCATCGGAGCCCAGAAATCACGTGATTATACCCCTGACCTATCTCAAACAGGAAGCTGGAATTTCCCTTTCTAAATAAAAGTTTTAAAAATGATCTTCTCTGAGGCCTTAAATGGTATCAGCTTGAAAAGTTGAGAGATGACAGAGGAGGCATTGATGAACAACAGCTATGTGGGAACTTGTTTCTCAAACGGTTTCCAAATGACAAGCCCTCAAAGTTGGTGAACCCCAAAAAAGCTCTGGCAGCTCCTTCCATTCAAATGAATGGGGAAAGAAAACTCAGGACCAAACCACCTCTGGCAGTTAGGCCTTTACAATCAGTACCAAAGGGGCCACACATAAATGACCTTTGTCCAAAGCTACATTGTTTATCAAAATAGTTGATGTCTGCTGAAACATTAAAAATGATAAATTCTCTTAATTAAAGGCAGTGAAAACACATTGCTTGTTTATAATGCTGTTTCAGGCAATAAAATTTACCTCAATGTGACACTTCATCTGCACAAGAACACAGAGCGGGGAAATAAATTGAGCCCCATATGCTCTCTCCCCAGAAG
Source organism: Scarus forsteni (assembly GCA_036419115.1). NCBI lineage: Eukaryota > Metazoa > Chordata > Actinopteri > Labriformes > Labridae > Scarus > Scarus forsteni. The sequence continues at coordinate 8,357,363 of JAZDUH010000327.1, forward strand.
TCGTATCAGGGGGGTGACATTGAGTGGTGGGAAAAATCGATGTGACTCTCTCTCTTGCTCCTTCAAAGTTGTATTGAATTGTGAATTGACATAAAGCTCACATTCTTCAGGAATTAGTGTAAATTTCTTAAAGTGAAATGATAACTGAACTTTGATACAACACATTCTCTTTTAACTGCACTGTGAGAAAAGCCACTGCTATATCACACAAAAAAAAAACACAATTTCTTGTTTTTCTAGTAAGAAGTGTTGCTGGCTAGTGATTTTTTTTATTATCCCACAACTGCCATCCACCATGATTTATGCCTTATCCTTCTGTTTTTAGAATAAACAATATTTTACCCATCTGGCAACATCATGTCATGTTAATGATTGTAATGACTGTCAGGTCAGACATTGCACACACACAGTATGTAGCAACGGATGTGATCTTTAATGACTGTGAACAGACAAGAAAATACTTACATTTTTCCCAAAGCCCAGACATCCCATAAGTTTTCCACCTACAAACAAAAAAGTTGGCCATTTTGGAGTTCAAGCAAGTGACAGAACAAACCCCTCTTGAATTTCCACATCTGTTAGTAACAGTTTGAATTGAATTATTCACTGAAACATAAAATGGCAAGAATGTGCTGGGACAACTCTCTGTACTTTTTTAGCAACAAAAATACATTTGAAAACAGTGTAAGAAAAAAATACTGTGTCCAGGTTCATTGAACGTTACCTAAACAAGGGTGCTGGTTTGGTGGAGTGGTTAGCAACCAGGCACCCCATGTACTTTCTTCTGCCGGTCCAGGTTCGAATCCCGCCTGTGACCAGTTTGCAGAGTGTCTTCCCCGACTCTCTCTCCCTCTTTCACAAACCTATCCGCTGTCTCTCTCCTGTCAATAAAGGTACAAAATGCCCAAAAAGTACATTTAAAAAAAAGATACCTAAAAGAATGAATTACCAAAAATAATCCATTCCATTTTCTGCAGAGTAAAAACGTCTTCACAACTTGTTTCTATTTTCAAAAACTTAATTCTGGTGTGCAAGCAGGCAGCATCTCATGTGGTGATGCACAGCTAATCAGTTATTTTCCACCATTTCCATCGTGTTGATAGCAAAAAATGAATTATTTGGTAGCTGCAGCAGCATTACAAGCATTGCCACAGCAGTAATTGCTACTGGCAGGAGCTTATTGAGCCTAAATATGGTGATTTTTTTTCAACTTGTGCTTGCGTGCTCTGACTGAGAGACTCTTTCATGGTTGTTTCTTTTAATTTGTCAAAAGTCTTCATGTAACATATGTTATTATATTACATGAATGAGAGAAAGTAACTACCTGATGCAGCAGAAATGTCTTTGGTGTCACTCTAATTTGGCTACTAAACAACTGTGTGATAAACTATCTTAACACTTTGTTTGCACCGGCCTGTTTTTTGCTCTGCCACATCTTTAATCAGGTGTTAATCTACGCAATCAGAAAATGTGTGGGAGTTATGTGGGTTGTTACATGGATTCATTTTCTGTTTCTTTACAGATTTTTTCTGATGTACCTTATTAACAAGGATGAAACCGAACACACGGGGCAGGTATAATAGTTATCTCTTGTTTTTTTTCCATTTTGTTTAACCAAAGTAAGAGCAAGTTGTGCACTTTTAAACCTGTTAAACAGCTCCTCTCTTAGACTCTACATTCTTTATATGTCCTGCCACTATACTTCTTGCTTGTCTCAGTAACCTTTTAAATCCCAGTATTTGCCGTGTCGGTGACAAAGCTGTAGTGTAACCTTTTCAGCAGGAAGAGGATCCGTATTCACGCTGTCTCTCAAATGCCCTATCAGTACCAGCACCCACACTTTATGATAATACACATGCCAGGCATTCCTCTTGGTCATAATTTCTGTTTTTAGTCATAAATATTTGCCTGTACGGAAGGTTTGGGTTTAACAGGCGTGTAAGTACTTCAATCCCCCTTTTTTATCCATGCTTGTATACTTTTGTTAATGATTTTTTGCTGTTGGATAAAAGGTAAGTGCTTTTGATCAGCTTTTCTTTCTCTCTTTTCAAGTTACTATCTTGGCTGCATTAATCCTCTGAAAGAATCAGGAGCTATAAAGTGCAGCCAATTAAAAATGTCCCAAGTGACAAAAGTCAGTACTTGTTAAAGCAACTATACAGAAGTTTGGTTTGTTTTTAAGAACATGGTGCTTACACCTCTCTCTGATAGACCAGACACACTTGTTGACTGAAGCAGGGCACATGCCACATGACAGTGATTACGAGTGAAATCACCTCGCTGTGGAAATGGCACAGACACTCTTCTCCATTTTAAAAATAATTGTAAAGATTGACTTAGAAACTATTTTTTAAGGTTTTTAAAGCTCTGTATTGTTGTTTGAACAGCACAAGTTGACTCAAATACTATGCCTTTTCTCTACTGAATGATTTTGTCTCCGCTTTTTGGCACGTCATGCATGTTGAATGCAATGCCTCAGAGGAAAACATCAGAAACCACTGAATGTTTTATCAGCCTAAAACATTTCAGTCAACTTGGTGTGCTTTTGAAACTGTGTTTGGTCCTGTGACTTTTCCCCAGACACACTGTGAATACTCTTGCTTTGAATTATTTTGAGCTGATGATAATGACTGAGCTGCTCAGTCTGTATGTGGATTTGTTCTCCTTTTGAACAGGAAAATATTTGAAAAGCTTTGTATTTTCCGTGGATACTATCAAGTACTGTTTAAAGTCTGACAGACTGTTAGATGCTGAATTTTAAGGGTCCAGTTTTGAACTATAATGGAATAATTAAGTCTAGATAGATTGTGGTTAATATACATAAAATATGCTGGATTGTCAATATACAACAAATAGTCATACTACCAATAATCTTTCAATGTTGAAAGCCAGGGTCGGTAATTTTGGAAAAGTAGCATGAATTTGAATGTAGCATCTCCTCAGGGCTCCGTCTAGCCCCCTCCCATCCCTCCTTCAAAATGATGCCCCACGCTCACATGCACAAGCGCTGCTGATTCACAATCAGAGGACTGATTCAACTCCAAACCGGCACCTAGTACAATGTTTATGTTTTACACTACACCGAGTCATGTCTCAATCAGCAGTAAGAAAACACCAAAACATTATCAGTAAAGTTAAAAAAAACAAACATGGAAAGTTTATTAGCACTCACAACCTGATCTTGATCAGGAAGGCTATAGGTAGTTCCTCTGCCGTTCTCCACATAGCTGTCAGGTCTCCCATTTTGGCCATGAAACTACCGTATTTCACATATTTTATCCTCTTTCCCAATGTCCTCCCGCATTAGTATTCTCCCGTAAATCTCCAGTGTGATGATAGAATAATAAAAACATTCCTTTGCCTCTCCAAACTGAGCTCTGTCTCTAGCCTGAATGGGGCGGTAATGCTCCAAAATGATGCATGCCAACCGCTGTAAAACCGAAGAAGAAGAAAAAGCCTCGGGAGAACGTCCACCTGCAGTAGCCTGGGTGGCAGCTGCCGCGAGATCAGAGCCAACAGCGGAGCAAACCAAGAAAAACAAAGTGTTTATTTTAGATTTATTATACACCTGTCTTAAAATGTGAGGGATACTGGAGCTTGGTTGGGGTTGTGGGATGGCTCGTAGTGGGCTTCCCTTATTTTCAGAGCCAAAACTTGATAGGTAAGCATTCTACAGCGAACTTGGATCTCTCTCTAAATCAGATTACCAACCAAAGCTTTAAGATAACCAAACAATTCTGTTCAGTTTCTTTTCCTCTGGTGCCTCTATTGCTAAGTGAAGCCACATAGGCAGAACTAATCATTGATGTAACTATTCCTGAAGACTTAAAGCCCTTATTCTTTCCTGTTACTTTTATTAGATCAGGTTAGACGTATTCACAAAAGATCAGATGACTTTGAAAATGTTTAGTAAGGCACCTTTTTGTAAATCTCTCGGATTCTTTTCTGCCATATTGTGAAAGTTCAATGGGATGAGGGAGTGAAACATGCATTGATCTCTATTTCATTGTTTTTAACAGTAAAAGCTTTTGCAATAAACACATGGGATACTGAATTTATCCCAACAAATAAAGAAAATAAGATAACTCTAACCCATACTCTGGTAAAGCATTGTTTCTTTAAGCTTGACGTAATGGTCCTGCTTCCATAGCTTTTGATATGGTTGACTATAAGCTCCCTTTAGATTTATTTGTTTTTTGGATGCTTCACAGACTCAGAAGAAACTTGTAACTACATGGTTTGTGTAAAACAGTATGAATAGTAAAGACTTTCTCACTTGAAATTCTACCTTGTATGCGTTTATCTTTTGTTAATTAATTTCAATTTATATTGTAATCACTAATTTGAACAAAGTTATTGCACTTGTGTTTTTTTTAATATCATGTAGGTCTATTTGGAATCAGGTAGATCTAAGAAAGTGGTTGTAAAACTGTAGCCAAACACATTTTTTTGTATCATTATAAAGTTTCTAGATAAACAGATATGATCATTGACTTCACAGATTTGTTTTTTTCCAGGGATTGATTGGTTTGCCTGGCATGAATATAATCTGCATATATCCCATATTGCTTTGTCTGATGATAATGGAGCTAGACGTTTTCAGCCTTACAGTGTCAAGCATAAATGAGTACAAGCCCTATTAAAGGAAAAGTTCGGTTTCTGCAGCTTTCACATTGTTTATAGAATGAAGTAGAACAATATACTCACCCAGAGGGCTTTCCTGATGCAAACAGTGCTTCGGGAGATATTTAGATCCAAAATCGAGCGGCGGACATCCGTATAATGGTAGCACATAGGGCATGTATAGCGCCGCTCCTAAAACTGAATTAATCCTCCAAAAACTCATAAGTTTCACCAATATTTCATCATGGTCTGCTCGCGCGACTCCTCCAAGACAGTCCGGGATTGCTCCACCCATGTTTTGTGACTGTGCTGACCTCTGAACTGAAGAAAAAGAAGATTTGCCTCGGGGCATGCGCAGTACTCTCTGGAGAGCTGTTCTTCTCTTTGCCTCCACGTCCTCCTTTCGATGAGCTCCTCATCTGTAAACTCTGGCTCGAAACTGTAAGGACACCTATCATATTCAAAGTTCTCGTCCACAACATCTTCATCCGATAGATATTCGTCCATTTTGCACAAAACTGGAAGAAGAAAGTTGTTGAGTAGCCGGCGGTCGCCCCTGAAACAATGAGCCGTACTGCGCATGCGCGGCAGCCGTGAAGAAAGTTTCCAGTTCAGAGGTCAGCAGAGTCACAAAAACATGGGTGGAGAGGTTAGCACAGTCACAGAAACCGGTGTGGAGTGACCCCGGACTGTCATGGAGGAGTAGCCCGAGCAGACCATGATGAAATATTGGTGAAACTTATGAGTTTTTGGAGGATTAATGCAGTTTTAGGAGCGGCGCTATACATGCCCCGTGTGCTACCATTATACGGATGTCCGCTGCTCGATTTTGGATCTAAATATCTCCCGAAGCACTGTTTGGATCAGGAAAGCCTTCTGGGTGAGTATGTTGTTCTACTTCATTCTATAAACAATGTGAAAGCTGCAGAAACCAAACTTATCCTTTAAAAGTAATGAATTAATCAGTATCTAAATGAACAAAAGAACAATTTCCAAAGTTTTGACAAAGAATCAGAATCAGAATCATTTATTAAGGGCCACACAACAGAGTTGGTGGAATTCGTCTTCGGTACAGCACTTAAAGGAAAAGTTCGGTTCCTGCAGCTTTTACATTGTTTATAGAATGAAGAACAACAATATACTCACCCAGAAGGCTTTCCTGATGCAAACGGTGCTTCGGGAGATATTTAGATCCAAAATCGAGCAGCGGACATCCGTATAATGGTAGCCTGTAGGGCATAGATCGCCGCTCCTAAAAAATGCATTAATCGTCCAAAAACTCACGTTTTTCACCAATATTCCGTCATGATTCGCGCCGAATGGACCGCCATTGCAGCCTGTGTCTCTCCACACAGCGCTGTGTGGCTGAACTAACCTCTGAACTGACGAGCTGTTTACATGCTCTTCGCGCATGCGCAGTGCGGCTCATTGTTTCAGGGGAAGATCGGCAGCTACAAATCAACTTTCTTCTTCCAGTTTTGTGCAAAATGGACGAATGTCTATGGGATGAAGATGTTGTGGAGGAGGACTTTGAATATGATGGACGTCCTTACAGTTTGGAGCCACAGTATACAGATAAGGAGCTCATTGAAATGAGGAAGCGATCGCAACGCTCCAGAGAGTACTGCGCATGCGCGAAGAGCATGTAAACAAACTCGTCAGTTCAGAGGTTAGTTCAGCCACACAGCGCTGGGTGGAGAGACACAGGCTGCAATGGCGGTCCATTCGGCGCAAATCATGATGGAATATTGGTGAAAAACATGAGTTTTTGGACGATTAATGCAGTTTTTAGGAGCGGCGATCTATGCCCTACAGGCTACATTATATCGATGTCCGCTGCTCGATTTTGGATCTAAATATCTCCCGAAGCACCGTTTGCATCAGGAAAGCCTTCTGGGTGAGTATATTGTTGTTCTTCATTCTATAAACAATGTAAAAGCTGCAGGAACCGAACTTTTCCTTTAATGCTCAACATTCTCCAGTGTCAGTCTCAGTACAGAAACAACAGAACGTTACAGACACATCGCATTACAACACATACAGACATAAACACATAAATACAGTTTAGGCCTTATAAAGCGAGTTTAACATAACATTTTGTTTTACTATAAGATGAAAGTAAGGATAATGTGATAACTAAAATTTTGCTTTGCATTTATTTTTGCATCCTGTTTTTAAATTGAGAAAAATACTTTCTTGTGTGCAACTTAAATCTTGTTTGCAGTCAGTGGCTCAGCTTTGGAGGAGTATATTGTGTTATAGTATGCCATAGAAAATGTTGATTTTGAAATGAAACTAAAGGCTTTCGAACATATCTGAAGGGGATGTACTCAACTATGCTGAGGACTGTACCTACCACACAGTAGTCATTATCTGAGTCCACTCTTTTTATTTTAGGTGAAGGGTTTTTATCTAAGATGGCAGCTATTTCTCCCTGATCTGTTAAATTTCTGCTTTTCTTTGTAACTATTTTCAGAACTCCAAAGATGCCCTTCCTCAATAAATATATCAGTTAGCACAGCTTTGAATGACGCAAAGCTCTGGTATTTAATGCAGAGATCACTTCATCCCCATATCAAAGAGTCTATGATGCAACATCATCAGAAACATCCTTTATTACTTTCAAAGCTAACCAACCCAGTATATCACTGATCTAATGAGCTCATCTCTAGAGAATGGAAACGATTGGCTTTAGTGATGACTGGACAGATAAATTACCACTCTGTTGTCTTTGCCAGGAATCCTATGTGTGGAAAATGTACCAGGAGCGCTCTTGGGAATTCTTTCCTGTGGGAGACTGTTTCCGTAAGCAATACGAGGATCAACTGGGATAAAAAAAATCTGAGCGATCTAAAGCCCTCCTAGATAACTCCATCACAAAGGACCCTCTTGACTGATGAGTGTTGACTCACTGAAGTTTTTATTTCTACACCTCGTTGATTTGGAGTGATTGTCAAAACCTAATTCACATCTCATACTTTTGCATGCTTTATATGGTTTTGCACATCAATATTTCTAACTTATGAATATCTTTTTTTAAAATATTAAAGCCTGAAGTGTTGAAATCAGCTTTTCTGCCTGGATGTGTGTCTAAAAAACTGGTATTTTTTGGGTTAAGTGATTTGTCTTTGTAATCACAGCCTCCCATCCCTCTTCCCTGTGCAGCATCCAGATAAACACCCCCCCTCTGGCTTTTGTTCTTTTTACCTTTCTCCTGCTTGTGGCTTTATTCTTGTCTGCTGTGCCTGTCTCTCTAGGATACTTCTCCTCTTCATGTCCTTGTCATTTTTTTCCCTTAACTTTTTCCTCTCATTTTCCCTTATCTGCTGCTCTTTTCAGCTCTCATTATCAGTCCCTGTGTAGAAAAACAGCAGCTCTCCCAGCGCTCAGCTCCGGAATATTGCCGTAAAAGTGTACCCCCCGACTTAATGACGCGATTGACTGCTGTCTCCAATGGTTAAGAAAGTCTCTGGGGATCCTCTGTCGTTAGTCAGTAACTGAAAGAGTGAGGCAGGTGTTATTAAAGTGTTAAAAACTGTGTGTGCGTCTTGAGCTTAGCAACAGGATGGCAGGTGTGGGAGGGCCACCTACAGATATTGTCCTCATTACAGAAAGGTCAAACATCAAGTCAACACAAGTCTGCAACTGGGATGAGTTTGTTTCTTTTGAGTTATGACTTTATATCTCATAAACCAATAAGTAACATTGAGATCTGAGCTAATGAAATAATAAAACCAGCCTCTTTTCTGAGCTTATTAGCACTGTTAATATGAACAAAACTTTCAAAACCTCTTGATAAAATTAGTTAATGTGGTTACTAAGGTAGTTTCACACCTAAATTTGTTCAGATATAAGTAGGGAGTCTGCATTTGAGATGGTTAGCATGTGTAAATATAAACAGAGCAAATGAAAGAGGCGCTGGCTGTCAAAATGACCTCCAGCTTTGGTATTTTTACCACCGGCCAGTGACATGATGTCATCGTGCCATAAGTCAAAAAAAGGCTTTATTTCTTGTAATGAATTTTTGAATATGAAAAGTAATTTCTTTTATTCAGAGGGTCTGATTGTTCCTCCTGAATTTCACATTTTATCACGGTAGGGCACAGACTTCCTAGCTACAAAGTGCTACGTTGAGGAAATGCAAAATGAATGAATATTGTATTGTTCCTATTACAGTTCTTTTTTTTAACTTTAATTTGGTAACAAGACCAAAGACCAACAGTACTGTTTTATTAGCAAAAAATCATGAAACTGTGTCTGACAGTGACAAATTGTAACAAAACTCTTCTTTTATACCTCCACCAACTCTGTCCCTGAGTGAACAGGACCATGGTCGCATGGCAAATATACAGTGGAAAGGCAATTGCATAGAATTTACATGTAGGTTTAATGTTGTGGCCACCAAGTCAAACGTTAATTAAATTGAATTTTAGCCATTTGTTGTGTCCAAGATCTGAAATGAAGACATCCAACCAAGATGAATTTCAACTTAATTAAAGAAATGGAGCACCTTAGCACTACACCTTTCACAATAAGAGATCTCCTATTTATACTGTTACCATTAAACCCAAAAAGTTTTTAAATTACATTATTTATTTGCTGTCTGTTACAGATATACCGGTAGGTTATTTAAGAAATCATTTTTATTCCATTTTATATTTTTCCAAGTAAGATTTTTGGATTAAGCAGGTCATTTAAAGATGATATTTTGGAAACCTCTAACATGTTACTTCACTCCACATCTAAGACTTCTGCGTTTGTGTGTTTGCTTTAACTAATGAGTATGGGTAAGCACAAAAGTGCTGATATTATATTTCAATGAACCAACTAAGGCATTGCATCATCATTTCAACAGAAACTTAAACAGTGTGTCAGTCTTTCTTTACTAAATCTCATTTATACACCACTGACTGAGGACATAGCTTCAGTCAGTATTTTAGGTTTGAAGTCCTTAATCCTCTTTAGCTTTGACTGTGGTTGTTTACTTTGCTAGTTATTTATATTTAATGTTGCAGAGGAAGACTAGATCTGAGTCAACATTTTTAGGGACTTCAGTAGCACCAAGAAGTTTTTGATGATTTATTTTTTCCCTCGTGCTCACAGTAAACAAATTATTGAGCATGCAGGTCACTTTGTACAGCCAGACGGTGTAGGAAGCAGGGGTCCTTCTGGGTAGTGTGGGTTTGGAGAAGCTATAAAACATGAATTCTATCAGACTGTAAACCGGAAAGCCAGGATGAAACACATGATGCAGCTGAAAAAATAATATCACATAGACTTTATATTTACTTTTTTCCATTAGTGAGAAGTGATGCTGAATATTGATTCCATGGTTTTGATTAAATACCTATAAGAAAACCTCTAAAAGCCCAATTTATAATGTCTTAACGCAAATGCACTGCGGCGAAGTCCCACTATATTTACACCTAGACACATGCTGAAATACAGCTTGGATGCTTATGGCAACTTTGAAAACATTCGGTTGGAGCTAGTAGCAGATTTAACTAGTATAAAGGACAAAAGTCGCTGCCTTATGGGACATGGTAATTGCCAACATGTCGTACAACAGGCTAAGAAAGAGTTGCCTTTTTTGATTAGTTTGAACTCTGTCAGTTATATTATCTGTTTCAATGTATGTTATGGCATTTATTGAATAAACTACGATTTTGCAGTTCTTTCTACAACCATATATAACAAGCAGCTTTGACATGTAAAATCATAGTAATGTCTTATTGCACTTCCAACCTGACACACTTGAACCCATGCATCCAAACAGCACTCACTTGCTGCTTTCTTAGATAAGCCAATTTAACTACTCAATAATGCAAATAAATCCAGTTACATGGCTGTGACTCAGTGCATTTAGACATGTAGACATGGTCAAGATAACTTGCTAAAGTTCAAACTAAGCGTAAAAATGGTGAAGAAAAGTGATATTAATGACTTTGGCATAGGGGCACCTGGTCTGAGTATTTCAGAAACTGCCGACCTGCTGTAATTTCTACTTTCATGTTTACAGAGAATGGTCCAGAAAAGAGGAAATATTCCAATGAGTTGCTCTTCTCTCGGTTAACATGCCTTGTTGATGCCAGAGATCAGTAGAGGATGGCAGAAATAGTTTGAGATAGTAGAGCTCAGTCACTGATGATTCTGAGTTCCTGTGTCAGTTGTCCATCAGTATTACTCGACAGGTTCACGTCTTTTCTTATCCAGTAACAGCACTGATGCAGCAGTGGGAGCAAACTGGGGTCAAGTGTCTTGCTCAAGGACACATCGGCATGTGATAGTCAGAGCTAGGTTTGAAGGTGCAACTGCCAGAGTACCGCTGGAGCTCACTATCAGACTGCAAGTGCATAAAAATGCATTTTGGAAACCACTGCTAAACAGAATATATTTTACTAGTTCATCTGTGCAACAGCCAATTAAAAGTCTTCAACAAGGGCAGAACCTTTCAAAAGCATGTCCATCAGGTTATTGGATGAAAGTTCCATCAGTCACGATTATTTAAGCCCAATCAGATAATGTATAGAATACTTTTGCGAAGGTTTTTGCCTTTTGTGACCTAAATGCGGCACTCAATCCTGAAAGGACATGATCTGAACTGGATGTTTTTATGAAGTTAGATGGACTGTGCATATCAACTAGTTGATCTTTCCCTTGTTGCCACTATAGATGTATGTTTATTGCAGAGGAGCATGAAGCCATTCTGATCTTGTGTTTTTTACTTAATCAGTAACCTTTTACTAATTAGAAATGTAAATGTGGGGGAGAATCGATGGCACAGGGGTTTTATAGAAGGATGATAGTATGATTTTATTGATACTGATGCCATCATTGAATTTGTTTGTTGGTACAGTTCTTTATCAGTTCCTTTATCAACACCCGTGGATCAGATCTGAAGGTTTTCAGGGTCAACAACACCAGAGGTATCGGTCTCCTGATATTCTGTGTTATTCTGAAAAGAGAAATGTTGCAGTGTGTTGCTGGTGTTTCTACCCTTGCTTGAAATTATATTGATCAATGTTGATTTCAAGTCATATTGTGCAAAACTGAGCCACACTTGACATCTTTTGTAACCCTTCTGCCATTATTACACTTTAGATGTTCTTTGGCCTGACTGCCTCTATTGAGAGCATGCGTCCCATCTGTTGCTGCTTATATGCACTCTCTGTGTTGAAGCTATTGATTTAAGCATAGGAGGCCTGGTTTGAATCTGACGCGCTCTGATTTTCCAGTTTTTGATTCTGTCCCCTGTCCCATCTAAATGCCAAATGAGAGTGTACTGGACATCGAGGATTTCTTTAAAAAATGCATGTTCTGTAGAGTAGAAGTGCTTTGCTTGTTAAAGGACATACCATGATGAGGCTACTTCTTGGTGTATTTTTAGACTTGGTCTTACACTTGAGTTGACCTCTAATGATTTTTATTCATAAAAATATGCAGAACTGAGTGTACATGAATCATCAGTCTGCAAAGTCTTTTTTTGCAAAATTTTACAAAACTACCTTAATGCAGGGTTACCGAAGTTCACTCTGTTGTCATTAAACCTTTCAGAGAAAAAAGCCGAGGGGGTCTCTCAGTATCAAAAAAATAATATAAACTAATGTAACCTGCTGACACCTTAAATAAATGTATGCAGTGACTAATGGACCAAGCCGCACTTTCATATTTCATGAATGGGAAATCAATGAGTTATGGATCCATCATGCATCACCCTCAGGTCTGCATAATTTAAAGACACTGCGGTGATTGTAAAGTATGTATCGCCAATGACAAGGAATGTAGGAATTATGCATGGGCAGATGGCTTCAGGTTGGCATACGGCAGCTGGCTATGCATAGAGGGCATTGTAAAATGATTATGCATGTGGAGGCATGCTGTAGGATCACTCCGAATATTACCTCAGATGCTTGCGGTTGCTTGTGAGATGATGCCTCTGTGCAGAGATATTTAATGGAAATGTAATCTGAGTTGTAAATCAATAAAACAGAAAAAATGGAAGGAAACCAGGGGGGAGAGTGCAGATGGGAATAGGCCTGTACCTGAATCCTAGTGAATAAAAAAATTACTCATCTTTGTCTGTCTCTGTGTGGTTCAGTCTGAAAGCCAATTCCAGCATCAATCTGTGACCTTCTGCCCAAAAGGTACTTTATTATGATTTTGTAGTTTTCATGTATTAATTATTTAAATACTTGGCAGAGCTGGGCAGGACCTTGTCTCGCGCTTATTTGCTTAGACCAAAAAAATAGACAATTCATTTCTAGAATAGCTCCTTGCTTCTTGTATTTCAGTCTGCAGACACTTCTTTAGTATTGTGATCAAAGATTTCATCCTCTCCAGTGCATAATAGGAGCTCTGCAGGTGTGTCTATGGGTAATCACACTGGCAGACCCTCTGATGGTCGAAATTTTATCCATGCTGTCGTCTCCAGATGCTCCTTCTAGAGTCATTTTCTTTGTTCAGTCGTTCATTTTCTTTCTGTCTCAGTCACCTGTCAGAGTATTGTGTGTACTGTATTCTGTGAAGGCTTCTTAGGGAGACACACCAGCTGAGCTCTAGGCATACATCTATAAAGAGGCAAAATACCATTTCATTGTAGCCGAGTTTATGGATAGGAGCACATTACTGGAGACATACTACTTCTGTTGCTTGTCTTTACAGGAAATACACTCAGAACTACTTTGGAAACAGCCACTTTTTTCACACATGAATCGGCAGCATGTCCTGACTTCATTGTTTTTTTTTCATCCATTTGTTCTCAGTCATAACTGTTTCCTCCTTGTTGATTGGATCCCAACGGGCGTTTGAAGTGCTGCGGGATGGTGCATGTTGATGTTCTATGATTACATTGATTGAAAATAGGCAACAACTGCCAGCTGCAGAGTTATCCAATAAAGCCACCACTGTGGCAGTCTGTGATAAACCTTCTCATTTTCCAGTTTGCTCAATATGTGGACTTTGAAACCAGTTATCTTTTTTAATTAGATTATTAGAGGGGATTGGAAGTTAAGTCAACCAGAGTAAGCTTCTTAAAAAAAATCCATTTTGTTTTGGCAGCTGTGGTATTAAAGTAATGTGTCTTGTCACATGCAAGCCCCGAAGGCTGCTTAGTCAAAAACAAGCCATGAAATCAAGCTTTGAACAAGGCCTTTTTGGCACTTGTTAGAATTTGCTTGAATAGTTGATACCTTTCTTTTACTGTTTTTGGTCAGGTGTTGGAACACTTTTAAACTTCCATTTACTTGTGGCCCCTGTTAGGCAAACAGGATTTTAAAGAGCCCATGTTATGAACGAAAAGCCATATAGTTTGTTTTGCATGTACATGTACTCTGCATGATAAAGACAAGACATAAAGAAGACTCTTTTAGGACTTCAGGTAGGATCAGGCGATTTAAGTCCAGTGGCTCTGAGTTGCGAGGAAATTGCAGAGCAGGGACTGTAGGGACTGCAGAGTCACAAAGTGTTGTGGATATAGTGCCGAGCATTTCTGAACTGACCAATTACTACAGAGTGTGGGGAAACTGATCAGAGCAGAGTGGGCGCACAAGGGAATCTTATGCTGCGTTCACACCGCAAGCGAACCGGCTACCAAAATCGCGTTGCCCACTGACGTAGCGTTGTGTGTCCATAAATACCTCATTTTGGTCACGGTTGCTGTCGGCCGTCGCTCCGTGACGTCACGTCCGTGATCACCGCGATCATATCATATATCATGTAATAGGATTTATAAGCAGACATTATTCTAGCTGTATCCTTCTCACTCTCTTATCAAACACAAAACACTGCAACTGATGACCTGCAGCAGCATTGTCTGTGAGTTTCCCCGTTGTCCGTCTAGGCGGAACGAATGTCCTCACTGACTAATGTTTCCCAAACGGACATGGATTGTTACTCTGTAGTCCGGATGAATAACTGTCTGTCTAGGGTACCCTCACACGTGCACACACCTGCTGATTGATCAACTTTTTTTACTTTCGCATCGCGCGACAAGCTATGTGGTCATGTGAAAAACGGCTGTCGCATCGTATGGGGGTTAGCCCCGCCCATCGCAGCTGTACATTGACTTTGCACGGGGAGTGATCGCCGAGGTAGAACAAGTAGCTTCCGGTGTGACATCATTAGTGTAGGTTGGAGCCCTAACAAAGAACCTCAGTCAGAACCAGAATAGAGGTGGATCAGGGTCACTCCATACTCTAGCAGTCATCGAAACTGATAATGTTGATCTGATGAGGTTCTCACACCTACTGCTCAGTTGCTTTGTTCCAATTCTGTTGGAAAAAAAATCCTAATTTTTCAGGTTCCTTTAGCAGTGTTTAAAAGCGGGCTGAAGGGCCAGAGTTGGCCATATGTCATTACGTCACAGCTAGTGTTCCTGTGAGTTTGAGTTGAGCTTTTAATTGTGGAAAAAAAGTCAAGAGGTTAAAACACCCCCCAAAATATAACATAATAATGATAAATGTTGATAGCTGTGAATGTTAAATGTCTTTGTGAGATTATAAAAATGAGCCTATAAATCAATGTGGAACACACCTTTTGAAATTAGTGTTTGTTAACAAACTGTGCACAGAAGAAGAGATTTAATGCTTGCTGGAGGACCATAGGAGACACCAGTTAGCATGGGAACTTAGTTCAATGTAACACCTACAGAGGTGTCTGCAGAGTCACTGTCAGCAATGTGGAAAAGGAGGAGAGGACCTTAAAAGTGATCATTTATCCTGTTTAAACAAGCCGGACTAACACAAGTCTCGACAACTTGTTGTTGAGTCCTGTGTTGATCTGCTGTAGAGAGAAATGTTAGCCTGTTGATATTTTCATGGTATTTTGTGCCTTTACACAGAGAGTCTTTGGGATCAGAACCATTATTATGAGGTTGTACTTTGTCATCTGTCTTGTACCTCTTCGCCTATACTGCTAAAGCAGAGCGATCAGTTAAGTTGTCACCCAGTTAATGCCGGTTGCTGGGTGCACTGTGTTCTAATTGTAAATGAGCCACTCCGGGGTCGAGTGGACATATGCCAAAAGGACCTATTACAAGCTTGGTGTGGTTGTTTGTGCTGAAGCAGCAATCAACTGCTGTGTTCTTATATATGCAAACAAACCCTGCTGAACACTGACCACCCTCTTGTTTTGGAACAACTCTCCCAAACAATCTTGGTGAGAAATTGATCTTATTTGAGGCAAAATATGTGCTCTATAAAAAAAGTGATACTTGATTAATTTTAGATATTACCTGGACTTAGTGGCATTAAGGGGATTATAATAAAAAATATGTTTGAGTACACATTTTAAGAAGCAGTAGTAGTTTTTTTTTTACTTATGTTGAGTATTGTAGACGGAGCATTGATGCATATTTTTGTACAAAATGTATTAAAAGTTAAATGTTTCAAAATGAGATCTTTGAAAAGTGTGCAAAGACATAAAGCTGAACCCAATAAGTGTTGTACTTCTCATTCAAACCAAATACAAACTATTACAAAGAGACCAAAAAAGTGATCACACATTGGTCTATTCTAACATTAAATGCCCCATAAAACAGTGCGCTCATATTAATAGAGCTGTTGGCTGCAATGGTGCCTTATTTAAAGGGGTACTTAAAGCTTGGTTTCTCTACTTTCCACTGACTCTTTGAATATGTTTGAAAATGATGGATATTTTGATAATCAACTTCTAGTACACATACAGCCCTAGTCTCCAATCTTACAACCAGCAAAAAGGCTAGAAATAGCCTCTGATTGGCATACAAGAAGGAATAAATGCTTTAACCGTCTTTTAATTTTTACCCCTGCTTTGCCTGTTTTTAAACTGTGTATGATGCTGAAAAAAAACATTTTTCTGAACTAAAATGATATTCCAAACTGAACTGAAACCTGCAGAGGAAGTACTTGCTTGTGTTGCTCCCTCACTAAATTGATTTATTTTCTCGCTGCACTCTGTAAGATCTCTAAAAGTTTAAGCTGCCTTATCTCAGTGTGTGTGGGGAGAAAGAAAGGAAGCACCCTGCCTGGTCTCATCTATCAGTGCCTAATACAGAGACAATAAAAATGTATACCTTTAGAGGCAGAACAGGCTCCAATGTGTTTACCTTGCATGTGTTTTTAAAGCTAAATAAAACCAAAGCAGCTGTAGGGATACACTGGTAAACAAGAGCAGGGATCCACGCAGGGAAGGCTTCATTCATACGTTTAATACAAACAGGAGAAGAACAAGTACATGCTTCAAACTAGAATTTGCCTTTTCTGGTCTCAAGACTGTCATGTCTGGAGCAATATATAGTTTATCATGTGGAGTGTCCTCATCTAGATTCCTGTTTTTGACATGTATTGTCTCATGGCAGCTGACAGAGCTCTTCTTTCTCATTACAACTCTAATTTTTTTTGTGCCAAGTGACCCGTCTTCCAGTAAACAAGCATTACCACTGGTGACGAGAGAAGAGGCCTTCAGAATTACCATTTAGATTGGACAACCTCATGCCAAGAGAAAGCCAATTACTCAATAAGGGTTTAGTCAGGAAAAGGCAAAGAGAAAGGCCGGAGAAGTGAATAGATATCTCAGCAGATGAGGTCCGCTTGCATCACTCGTCTTTGAATCCTGTATCGCACTGACATCTTTTATTTCAGTGGCTGTTACTTTGAAATCTGCAGACAGAGTGGATTTTGTCTCTGCAGGGCTGTGCGCACAGTCATCCCAGCTGCTGAAATTTGAAAGGAGACAGGTGCTGCCTTTAATAATTGAAACTGGCAAATTGGCTCACTCAGAGGTAAGCTCCAGCAGTTGGGGAAATGACCCATTTTCCAGCCAAGAGGAATTATGAGAAAAATAATCCAGTTTAAAGAGCACTTGTTTGAGGGGATCAGCAGGAATTCCAAACTGTACTTGTATTTTTATTAGATTATTTACCTGCACATCAGTACTGGTCTAAGTAATTGTTATACACAGTGTAATCATGAAACTCAAGTGGCCTGGTTTGGAAGAAGAGTCTATAAGACTTTTTTGCACCACAGCTGCATGGACATCTGCCTTCTCTGCTGTTTTCTGTGCATAATGTTGGTGTGTGTGAGTGTGTGGTCTTATATTACGCATGCAGACAAATTAATGAAACAAAACTAAGAACGATGTGATGGGATATTTTATATATCAGATACTTGAGTTTAACTGACTCCAGATTAGGCTGAAATCATTTACAATCAGTCAGACTTATTTTTATTGAAATGTATTCACAAACGTAAGAAGTTCCCAAACTTTTAAGGCTCAGAACCCAGATGTGAACTTTACTGTCTTTCTCAAACTTAGGAAAGACATTATGTAATGCATGCCATCTACATGGAAAAGAATTCTTTCATTTTTGTTTTTCCTAATTGTTCTTCAGACAATGTTTGTGTGCTTGACAGATAGAATTACCAACTCAAGTGAAGCACACACACTTAACACATGGCCAAAGTAAACCCTAACCCCAACATTCTTCAGTGCTGTGGATGACAAACTTTTCACTTTGACAGTCTGGATATTAAAGCTACAATATCTGGCTACCTATAAATGCAATTGCTTCAGTTGCTGAACTGCAAAAATATAGAACACAGTGCAAAAAGACTGCAGGCTTAAGGTATAAAAATGTTTAGAAATTGGAAAATTGTTCTTTAAAGGAAACTTAAAAATTGGACTGAACTATTTTAATATATCTGCCATGGAAAACAAAAGTTTAGATGGACCCTTTTTTGTGTACATTGTGTATTTGTGTCGTCCTCTTTTGGGTCAGCTATTGTTTATACCCTATTGCATTTGTTCTTCTTCACTGGTTTTAATTTACTTTTCTGAACAGAATCATTCATGCCTACCATCCTAGCAAAGCTAATCTTATATTGTGGTGTTGGATTTTCTCTGCGCTGTTTATTTTTTGGACAAAAAAATGTTTTGGATTCTGGGCATATTGAAAGATGGTATTTGTTCCTGTGCAGCCAGTTGCACTTTGGTTTCATGTTTATATTTGTTTCAAAAACTGAAAAATTATTGCCATTATCAGTTTCTGAAAATATTAAAAATACATCTACTGTTTCTTTTAAGGTGAAATCTGAAAGCCTTTTCTTTGACTGAGTTTACAACCCCCAGAACTTGATTGTTTTTTTTTTTTATTAGATTCCTCTATTCAGAGTTAAGACCAGCAGCATGCATCAGGCTTATATTTACTGCTCCATTACCTTTAAGTAAGAAAATGAAAGAACTTTTCAACTTCTGACACATGTAAAGTTCCAGCAGTTTATTTGTATTCTTTGTTGAATTCAACATTTTGAAATTCACACCCAAGGTGAGTGGCAACTTGAAACTCCAAACAGACCTGCTGATTGTTTTTACTCTTTTATTGCAGAGCCACTCTGCTGTTTTGTTTTGCTAAAACAGGGCCCTGTTCTACGAAGCAGGATTACTGCCTAGCGAGGTAGCTTTGAGAATAAGTTCCGGTTTCCCTGTTCTACGAGACGGGATCACTCCTTAGCGAGGCGAGTCTCCATGGCAACGTACGCTGAACGGCTAACCTGCTCCGGGGCAGGTTAGGTTCCAGATTGAACTCGCGGACAATAAAAACCCCGCCCACTGACCAATGAGCTGACCCGATGGCTGCAGAGGGCCAGCTCCTCTGCAGGAGTAAAATTTGAGAGAGGAATCCCCCCCAGTTCTTTTTTGTGTACTTTGATTGGTGCTGAAACGAAACCCAGATTTAGAGTCACTACACAGTACATGACACTTGCTACAGGTAGTTAAAGGAATGAAGAACTCTCATTGCCCTAACAAGATCTTCAATGCTAACACTTCTGTTCCATGACTTAAATTTCTACTGAGATGTGATTTTGACCCCTTAAAATTACCGATGGAGTTATCAGAAACAGTATTAAATAGTGATAAAAAGCTGTTCCTGTAGCCTTGTTTAATTTGATCAGAGAAACTCTGAAATATTCTGCTGTACTTGACAATCTTTTTATTGGTGAATATGATTTATTAGACCGTAAGTGTAATAACAAAATTTTTAGAAGTCTTATCACAAAGGAATTCTTTCCTCTTCCTTTTAAAAGAAATATCACTTTTCAGGCTTTCTCCAAACTTGATTTGGTTAAACTGAGAACTAGATATTTAGACTTTCCATTGTTGCCAAAAATGAAAGAAGTTCATTTCAAGACTATTAATGATATCGATCCATGTAATGAATTTTTGAGAAGATGATTTAACATAGATAAGAATGAATGTACGTTTTGTCATACAGAAATTGAAACACAGAAACATCTGTTTCATGATTGTAATGCTATTAAGATTTTTTGGGAAATACTTCATGCATGGCTAAATGCAAAATACGTAATACCTGTTTTTAAGTATCATATGATCAAATTTGGAATCTTTGTAAAAGATAAAACTGTTGAATTTTTATATAATAATGTGTTTATTACAGGGAAATTCTATATCCACAAATGTAGATTCTTCAAAGTTACTCCCAATTTTGCTGCATTTCAGAACGACCTTAAATTATTTTCTCGATCTTAAAAAAAGATTGAAAAAGAAAGTGCCTCAAGACTCCATGAAATTCTTGATTTATGTATGAATTGAACCCCTTGTAAATGTTTTCATTGAATTGTTTATGAATTATTTTTTTTATTTTATTCTTTTTTTATTATTATTTTGTTTTATATATTGGTTAGTGATGCTGCTCAGTGATTTTTGAAGAATGTACAATGCAAAATATGCCCCTTTGTTACATGAAATGGCTGAATAAAGAATTGAAAAAAAAAAAAAAAAACTTCTGTTCCATGACAATATTTTATTGCATGTCTTAAAATTGTGACAGGAATTCACGGGCTCATGTGGGCTACATATCACACGAAAAAATTTAAACAAGATAGTAATGAACAAATGAATAAATTCATCTTGGAAATGAATTAGACATGTCTGGTGCATGTTACAGTAAAAGTGCATGTTGAACAGTGCTATTTCAGGATGATAATGGCACGAAAGATTTTTTGCACGCTATACATATTTATGCATTGAGACTGTCAACAATTTTCTGCCAGCACTCCTTCCGTGCTTTTGCAGCAGTGACGGTGTTGCTTTTGACGTTTATTACATGTTTTAATTCTTCATACTTTGTCATGATCGCCTCCTGCTCCTCCTGTGTGACGTATGCGGTCCTTCGCTCCCCTGCTCTGACACTCCAGACTGGTCCATGTTCGCGATTGGTCAGATGCGGCGGGCTCCGCCTTATATGCGTGCACGCGCTCATTGCAAAGCTGGATCCACTTATGAGGTTGATAACCAGCGTCCTTGAACCGTGTAGCGAGACCGCCGGCTACCCCGCTCAATTCAGCGAGGTAGCTCCAAGGCTATCTCGCTGGGTTGAACTTGCTTCGTAGAATAGGGCCCTGGTGAGGTCCTCCCTCAAAACAAAAAACATGTTTGACTTCATTCCCTGCAGTAGTGTGTTCACAATTGTCAGTTTTCAGCAAAGCCTTCTAGTTTTCATTTTCTAATTATCCTTGATCCAGCTGTATTCTCGGTCTGACTGAAACAGTCCTCTGGAGCTCCTGTCACTTTAAGGCCCCATTGTCCACATGGACTCAGGCCCTCCTCACACGAGGACAGCCCCGTATTGTCTTGGCGTCGGCATCAAAACATGTATCGCTGTTTACACATCGTATTGTACATAGGCTTGTGCATGTACATGACAACGCAAAATCCTGTCGGGTTGCCCGTCTGGTTCTGCTCGGAGGTAGATTCCAAGTCAACAAGTGCTCATGCGCAAGGAACATTCTGCGTCTCTGCATGAACACTTGTTGCTGTTGTTGCCGTAGCTGGTGTTGTTGATGTTCTGTGAGCAAATGTTGGTATAAAAGTCGTAGCAATATTTGTAGCTGCTGGAACAAGATCAGAATCATCCCGGCTGCCGCCATTGTTGTTGTTGGTGTTTGTGACAGTGTGGGTTGGGGGGCGGGGAGGAGGAGGGGTGCTATGAGGTCACCGTCTTTCTCGGACTTATCTGTTTATACCAACTACGGCATGAAGACGGATACGCAGATATCCACTTGCAGACCCGTTTTCAAAAAAGATGTGGAGTCATGGACAAATACGCGTCTCCGTGTGTCAATATCACCAGATCGATAGTTTATTTTACCGGAGTCTTACAAATTCATACTCATGTAAAGCCCACCTCAGTCTCTTCTGAATGTCTGAGTGGATTTTTCTGTGGTAAATGATCAGTTTAGCGCTGCTTAGAACTGTGTTGTTGGGGACTCTGCACCTGAACCAATGGTCCTAAACCACTGAGGATAAAAAGGGAAACAAGACATTTTTTCGTCTGATCCATTAGAAGAACTCTATCTCACTGACAAGGCACGTTAAACACACTGAAGGGGAAAAAAGTCAGAAAAACATAACATGGGCCCTTTCAGGAAAAAATGCTTACACCCAGATTAGTTTGACACATAAGGCCAAAGATAGAAGATTAAAGATGCACAGAACTTAATCTAAGCAGGTAAATATGGGCATTAGAGGATGTAGGAGGCCTCATGGTGTATAGGCTGTAGTATTACATCAACTGACAGATGCAGTGAACCCTTTTAGGACAAATGGGCACCAGTGCAATAACAAATTCCAGTAGTCACACTGTTTGCCCTTCTCTTCCACATATGCTGGAGTTGAGGGAGATAAAATCATCTAAAAAAAATGAAGAAAAAAAGCCATATTCTGTTAACAGATATGCTTAAATATGGCCAATGATGGAAGACTTTTTAAATGTCTGTCCTTTCTCAAAGTAAACCTTTGATGAATCGCAGTCAGAGAGATGTTTGAATGTTTAAGATCTTAATATATCAAAGAATCAGATTTAACAAGGACATAATTGGTTTTGAATTATCAGAGATGATCAACATTTCAAGTGAAAAGTGAGAAAGAGAGGAAAAAGGTGGCAGTAACTGATACATTTGTCTTCAGCTTCATTTAGAAGTATTCTAAATGCATGACAGGCATCTGAATGGTAGCATACATGGATGCAGAGGTGCCCAACTTCATTATGTCCTTAGGTGTTTTGAATAGAAGTGTGACAAACCCTATTCACATCTAAAGCCAGTGCTTTTACAGCTCCTCACTGAATTGAAACCCTTTTACCAATCTGTCAGTGTAAATAAGAAAAGAGAATATATATTACATATGAAGCACTGCACAGAAAGCAAGAAATGGAATTTGAAAAAACAGAAGCCCACCCACGGTCTGGGAATAAATGATAAGCGTGAACTGATTCGGCCCAGCCTACCTGGACAGTGTGTGGGGCTAGGTGGCAGATGGCTTTGGCCAGCATTGATGGAAACACAGTTGAATAAGGGCAAATGTTAGGTGTGAATGAACTCACACCTGGCAAACAGGCTTGTTTCCTGTCTCCTGAAATGACCCAGATACTGTCAGGAGGAATCCACATGTGGACACAAAGCTATAATTAAGCTTAGTGCTACAATTAACTGCACAAACCCATGGTTTTCTCCTGAGTGGCAGAATAAACCATTGTGAAGCACAAAAATGCCAATAAAAGAATAAGGTGGAAAACGTTATTCTTTTATTCAGTCCTTTAACATGCCTTGCCTTTAAAATAATCATTACACATGCCCTAATAAAAGCATAAGAGCCAACAGTAATACCCATATGGCTCTTACATAAGTTGCCCAATCTATCACATGGCTCCTAAAACGCTCCAAAACCAGTAAAAAGTATTGCCATCATCAAGAATCATAGAGTCTGTTTATGCAATCTAAAGTAGTGACAGTACTGATGTTTTGGTCCATATTAATAGCTCTGGTCACCAGTCTAGTATGAAGGTCTAAAGGGGAAGACTTCAGGAACAAAGCTGTCACCTGAAAGACCCCATACTTTTTTTCTTTTCAACAAGGTAACTGGTCCCAGGTGTCCACAGAACATCTTTTTAATGTTTTTTTGACCTGTTTATGATTTCAGCCCCAATATCTACCCACATTTCCCTTTTACTTTCTAGCCCCATTCACTTTCTTCTCTGTCCAATACAGTTTAAAATAAATAACTAAATAATGGCGCTGTGCTCTAATGTTTACTGTGACTGTTTAGACATTAGACTCCATACTGCCATTGGAGTCAGGTGTGGGCCAAACAAGCATCTAGCTCAGAGAGTTCCTTATATCTTGGATAGGAAGCATATCCCATACTGACAGAGAAATATTTACTTCCGCCAAGAGGTCATGTTATTACTGACGTACGTTTTTTTGTTTGTTTGTTTCTCTGTTCGTAAGATAACTCAAAAAGTTATGGACAGATTTCAATATAATTTTGAGGAAATGTCTGGATTGGGACAAGGAAAACATTATTGGATTTTGAGTGTGATCAGAATCACCGTCTGGATCGGCTATGAGGAACAATGCAAATTTCGTGAATAACTACTGAACTAAAAGATATCATTATGAATCCATTTTTCATTGATATGTTTTCATGGTCAAGGAATCTAAATATTTCGATGAAATAAAGGTAGAACTAATATTTATGGTGAAAATCACAATATGGGTGAGGACTGGCACGGGCGTAAGTCTGCGCTCTCTGAGTGCTTGTCTAGTTTTAAATAGGCCTGTTTATCGCACTACCCCTGAAAAGAGGAGCAAGCTAAAGAGGGAGGGCAGGGATTTTTCAAATTTTTGGGGTTTGTAGACTGACCACAGAAACATGTTTTATTAAAGAACCATGGAAACGTACATATAGTAACCTTAGAACATTACTTCAAACACATCTCTTTAAAGTGACCAGTACTTGTATCCAATGACAACTGTAACCCACAAAGGAGTCATTTTGAATCAAAATTTTGGCACTTTTGACCCTTCTATAGCACCAAAGATTAAATTTAAACAGTGCCTAATATTTAAATTGTTAATAGCAGCTAAGTCTTAACCAAAATGTCACGTGATTCAGTAATACCATCCAAGTGGAGAGTACTCGCCTCTAAGTAAATCCAAGAGGGAAGACAGTTTAAACTCATTTTTCATTGTGCTTGGATCAGTAATGCTGCCGTTTGAAAGTCAAGAGATAATTGCTGATTTGCTGATCCTAGCTCATTGATATCATTATGCTGCGTTCACACCGCAAGCGACCCAGCTACCAAAATCGCGTCGCCCACTGACGTAGCGTCGCACGTCCATAAATACCTCATTTTGGTCACCGTTGCCGTCGCTCAGTGACGTCACGTCCGCTCGAGATTCACCACGATCATATCATATATCATATAATAGGATGTATAAGCGGACATTATTCCAGCTGTATCCTTTTCATTCACTTATCAACAACAAAACACTGCAGCTGATGCCCTGCAGCAGCATTATCTGTGAGTTTACCGCGGTCCATCTATCCTGAACTAATGTCCTCACTGACTAATGTTTCCCACACGGACATAAATTGTTTCTCTGTAGTCCGGATGAAAAACTGTCTGCTGTCCGCTGATTGGCTGGTGCTGCACAGCCACACACGGCATTGTCTGAATAGATCCACTTTTTTTACTTTCACATCGCGCGACGACCTTTGTGGTAGTGTGAAAAGTGTCTGTCGCATAGCTGGAGGGTTAACCCCGCCCCATCGCGGCTGTACATTGACTTTGCATGGAGAGTGATTGCCGAGGTAGTACAAGTACCGTCCGGTGTGAACGCAGCATTAGACAGCCCTAACCCTAACCCTAACCCAGTTTTGATACACAAAGATGGCAGTCAGGCAAAGCAAAGTTTGGTACACAAAGGAGGTTGTTGGACTAGGCACAGTTCAGTCCAGAAAAAGGCAGGCAGAATTAGGCAGGGGTATTCAAAAAAACAAAAAAAAACAAAAGGTGAGGTCCAAACAAAGGGGCTTGTGATCAGAACTGACTATGTAAAGAACGCTAGAGAGTGAAATTAATGTACAACAATCTGGCAACAAGACAGAGGGTTAAATGCACAAGATAATTGAGAGTGATGAGGGACAGTTGGGGAAGCACAAACAGAAAGCAGGTGTGACAATGCTGGACAGGAAGGAAAACCTGAACAGAAACAGGAACAGAGATATGGTCGAATTATTTTTAATAAAATGAGAAACAAGATGATGACAGAAAAGGAGAACAAAACATGGAACTTAACTAAATTCAGGGCAGACTAGTGACAGCAATAGTCTAATCAAGTTGTAACATATTTTTATGACAGGTTTACGATACGTCTTTTCAGCCTACTATCCTCTGCAACCCAAATATTTATTCTGTTAAATATCTTCAATTATTAGAGTATATGTTTAAAAAACTATTCCATTTTGATTTGGGGGAAGAATTACAGCCCTGTACCTACAGTACCTTGGCATATTGACCCTGAAGTCCTTCAGAACCAAAGCACTCCTAGAGATGAGGGAGAATAGACAAATGCAGAGAAGTCTGTCAAAAATTATAGAAACATTAAAGGGAAGACAGCACAAGGAGGAGAACCTGTTAGGCCTGTAGCCTGTTATATCAGGTTTTGCAAATATTTGGTGAATGTGTAAGAAGGCACTTTTTCAAAGCCTGGACTTCTTTTAGTGCACTTCTGCCAGCTTTGAGCACCTGCTTTGGTTGATTCCCAAAGAGGAAACCCTCTGACACTCTTAAATGCACTCAAAGAGAAGTAAGAAATAAAGTATGTCTGCTTGCTTGTCAAGGTCGTGGACAGGCTCTTTTGTTTGGCAAAAGAGGCATTTGACTGTAGGTTATCATGGAGATCACAGCACTGAGGGCTTGGTGAATGACACTAATCTCCAACACTTTTCCTTTGGGGACAGGATTCAAGCTGGTTGCCTTGGGAGGGAGAAGCATGCCTGATAAGTGGAAGCCATTTACAGCTTCTGACTTTAGCAGGTTGGGTCATTTATTTGGTTTTCATGAGGTATTTTATGAATGTCTACCTGTTTATACTGATGTTTTTATTCAGTGTGAGAAACCAAGCGTTAAAATTATAAATGGTTAGGATCGGCTTACTGCTGCAAAAATTAAAAAAAGGGAACCAGTTCATTTTTGGACCATGACCTTTGCTCCAATTCTTCAGTAATGAGGTATATAAACATGAACTAGTTCTGCTTTTAAGGTATGTGATCTGATCTTGAGTTGGCCCATCTTCAGAGTGAACTGGCACAACATCTAATAAATTACCTTTGATTATCAGAACATTCTGCTGTGGTATGTAGTTTCTATCTTGTATTTTGTTAAGAGTTCTAGGTCAGTATGGCCTGAACAAAGTCTCTTGCAGGCTAGACACTGCCTCAGCCCCTGGACATGTCCTGGGATCTGTTTTTGGGTGACTGGTTATTTTCATCATCACCCAGCTGACTTGATTTATTTGCTTTGCCAGGCTAATTCCATTGCGTTCAAAAATATGATGCAGTACTTTGTCTTGTGCAAACTTGTAACGTTTATTGAAGCCATCATCAATATGTAACTTCAAAGCTTTATCTTTGGCAAGATATAAATTAGTTTTACACCCAAAATGCAAAATGGCTGTTCTTTGTAAGAGCTACCTTTTACAGTTTTACGAATGAAAAACCCTTTTTCAGACATTGTAGAAAAAGGGATAAAACATATCCCCACTGGAGATAAAAAAAACTTACTTTCACAAAAGGACAATCCACTGCAGATAAAGGGGGAAATTGCAACCTGGTTAGGGACATGGTTGAAATGCCTGTTGATATCAGCCAACTTGTCTGTTAAAAGTTTGATCTAAAGTTTATTGTTCATTATGATGACTGCTGTTTATTCGCTGTCATTGCACTGATGATTACCTCGCAGCAGATATTACTCGAGCTTCATCCATCTTATTCTTCTATCTGACTAACATCAATGTAAATGAACCATTTCGCAGCAGATAAAATATGACCAGCCTAGAATAATTCTTGCATATTAATTGTCATTAATGTTGTTTTTAATAGGGAAAGCATATTTTAGCTGCCTGTCAATACCAGTAATTGACCAAAAGTCTGTCTTTTGCTGTCCAACAGTTGATGCCACTTTAAAGCAAGGGTCTACGATCTTAAAACCAGTTTGGCTGTTAAGACAGATTTGAAAAACGCAGCCTGCCCCCCCTTCACTCACCCCTCCCCTCAGCGTTCCGAGATCCCACCCCCAAGCTCGTGTCGCCTCCTAACAACATGCCCCCTCTGATAGAGCAACAAGCGGCTGGCATATATCCGCAGCGACAACAACTAAAAACAACTCAGCTCAACTGAAAGTAACAAACACAACAGTCATCCCCCTTGTAACACACAGCTGTAGCCATTTCAATTGGACCGGCGGCGCCAGAGCAGAGCCGATTGTGGGCAAGGATTTATCTTTCTCGACCTGTCTTCACCAGCTCAGTTTACAATGCTAACGATGAGTGGCTAACTTATGCTAAAATCTATTGACAGAGCCTTCCCACTCCGACAACAACATTCAGTCATTAGCCAGTATAGGCACAGACTTACCAGAGATATTCAGCAGACATCTCCCACTGTACTGGGCGGAACTGCTGGTGCTGAAGGTCGGACGGCGGCCGGTGCTGCTGCTGTTGGCCAGCCGGCGCCGAGTGCTGGCCGATGCCCAGTGCTGCGGCCGGCAGCCAATGCTGCGGCCGGTGCTGCGGTCGTTCACCGGCCGGTGGCCCGTGCTGCGGCCAGCCATTCGGTAGCTGGCGGCCGGCGCAGTGTTCAACAATCCCAAATCATTCTGCAGCTTTTTCCACCATATGATTATCCAATGTTAGGTCTCCGTTGGGACCTGTATTGCTCATATTTCTTCCTTACTTCAGCCTTTTCCTCAAAACTTTTTCGTTTCCTTCTCTTCTCTTCGGAGGATAACAGAAGTGGCGTCCCGGTTACGGTGCTGCTCCTCTCCGGCAGCTAGCTCCAGCAGCTAGCTGTGCTGCTAGCTGCTCACCGGTACGTGAGGGAGGCAGTGGGGAGGAGGTGGGACCATGGGCAAGACGGTGCGGAGCAGGGGAGACAGGGGATTGGATGGACTCACGAACCAATCCGCTGTTCCCGGCAGTTCGGATTGGTCAACTATTATGCTGCTTTGCAGCGGATATACTCAATGGATTTTTTTCATTCTTTTTGGTCTTTATATTGCGTAGATCGGACCATAGGACCATAGCGGCCTTATAAACGGTGTTATTAAGATGTACCAAGCTTCCAAATCGTAGACCATAGCTTTAACTCCACCCATGTTTCACTCAGCCCATGTAGAAATGTTTGGATCATTTCACTTGCATGCATATGCTAAATTTGCAGAGTTCAGGCTCGGCCAATACAGATTGACTTGGACATCTCAGATTGACCTCAAAGGACAAACGAGATGGATGCTTTATCCTCCCCTAGCATTTGTGTCCACTTATGTGGCTGCAGAACAAAAGCCTCATCATCATCAACTCAGTGCACCGAGGACAAGTCATTGTCACGGTTGATCTGAAACTCCACACGACTGTGCAGACGATCCTCTCCATAAAGTCATGCAATCAAATCTCCCTCTTGATTGAGCGTCTTGTGTGTGAGTCTGTGTGTGTGTGGCCCAAAGAGGTTTCTGAATATAAATACCAGCTCATTGTTTGCCTTGTGATTTGAATGGATGGCTGCTGCTGCCTTTCCCTCTTGCTTATCTTTGTCATTATATTCCCATCATTAGACTACCCTCTTCTAACTCGCTGCAGAAATTGATTGATATTGTGGACAGCTTTACACTTGGTGCTCTGATCAGGTGGCGGCAGTCTGGAAATCTATTTTAATTTGGTTTAGTCTAGTCTGTCTCTCGCTCACTGGCTAATGTTCAGTGAAAGTGAGGCTATGTCAGTCAAGCTAATGCCAGATTACCATCGCTGTGCTACCATCCATATGCTATAGACAGTCCTTTCTATTCTATGCTGTGTTTCTCAGAGGAAACTCAACATTTCACTCACTCTGGCATTCAAAAAGAAGTTAATAGAGAAAAAAGAATGGAAATGCATCATCACTAGGAGGAAAAGATCCTCCCGTTGATGTCAGTAAACAAATTATCACCATCTACTATGTGGTACAGGCATTATAATCCATTTTAAATCAAAGATGATGCTCATTGGCTGACATATTGTATCATATAGTAGGGGTGTGCCTTGTGGGGATGACTGATTTATTGTATTTAAGAAACCACAATTTACGACATTGTGCTTTGACACAAAGCATGATGGGGCTGTGGTTTTTGTGTGTTGTAGACTGACTAGGTGTGTATGAATAACTGTGGTGGCATTAACATGTGCATAACAAGAGCTTTGAAACCTTGGGTAAGCCAGTGTTCAGGAACATTTGATATCTTTTTCAGAAGGAGAAAATATAACAGACGGTGTTTTCTTACAATGTCAACAAAAGTTAATCTGGAAATGGCTAATTGAATATCATTAACTTTTGTATAGGAACTTTAAACCCCGCTTATTCATGGAAATCCAACCTAATGTGTATCTCCCTGCTCAAGCCCATTTTGACCACAATAATCCAACCTATAACCACCTAACTGGACAGAAAATTGCCCAGTAGAAACACTTAGTCTTTGTCATATTTGATAACCAACTGTGGTGACTTTTCAAACTCATGCCCCAAAACAGACCTCAGTAAACGGTGCATTCTACTCTGGATACAACATAGATTCAGTAAAATGAACACCATCCTGCATTGAGAAAGACTGACAAAGGAAGTGCTTGGTAAAATAAAAGTAATCAAAGAGCACAACTCTTTGCCAAAACTCTTTTTGGCAAGGTACTTCTCACATTTTATACACATTTTCAGTTAAAAACTGCTTTGCCTTGTAATGTTAACAAATCATTGTTTCCTCATTTTTAATTCAATATAGTGTGTCCTCAGTCACCTGTGGCTGTTTGAAGACTTCTGACTTAGTGTCCTCGTACCTGTGTGTGTTGAATGTGGGCTTGAAGGGTAGGTAGGGTTTCGTTTGTTATTTTCTATCCTTTGACATTTATTTGCTTGTGTTTTTGAATATGTAGAATTGTGCTACGTATTTGTGAGTGCTTTATAAAAAAAGTTTGACTGATAGAATGATAATAATGACAGTTTCAAACAGATTCCATTTTTTTTCTTTGGTTCACAAGCAAACATTATATGCACCACTTTCTGCATGTGCTTTAAAGATGAGTAATTACCCTCCCTATAATGACCCTTGAAATTGCATAAACCCTCCTGGATTCAGGAAATGTGTAATCACCTGCCTTACCACTTATGTCTGTTATTATTTCTTGATCATCCCTGAAATACTCATAAAATAAAGAGTTGTGCACCCCACTGATTGCATGCAAAATGCTTTCAAGTGCCTGTGCATTTCTGATGAATAATTAAGTTTTTAGGCATGGCGGAATCTAAGGTGCAAAAGGTTGAGTGAATTTGTTGAGAATGAGGCTGAGCGCCTTCACAACTGCTGATAATTTTGGTGGTAAAGTACATCTGTCACAGCACAACATAAGGTACAAGGAATATAATATCAAAGTGCTAAAAATGTTTTTGCATCTCTGCTTAGAAGCCATTCAGACATTTCTCGGTTCTGACACAAATGCCCTAAGCTGCTCCTTTTTCAATATTTGTCCTTCTGGGGGGATTTATGGTTATGAGCAGCGAGACGCTGCAGCTTCACAATACTAATGCTGTTTTGGAACAAGGCAGGGCAAAGTTTCTTTTTTTTCTTTTTGTCCTGAAGTTTTTGTTCAGCATGTTGTGTGATGTGCAACCTAGAGAACATTTTGTGGCCATGATAAGAATGTGTTGCCATCATTGGACGCATTGTTCCCAGACGACCATAGCTGCTAGCTTAGTCTCAGTCAGTAGGTCTGTCTATCTCTCTATTCACTCCCCCAACAGAAGAGGGAGAGTCAGATTCAGGGTGAGTGTGTGTTTCCAGTGCCCAGTCTATCTGCCTGTCTAGTTAAAAATGCTGGGACATTGCTCCCCTGTAATCCCTTTGACACTGTAGATTAGGGCGGGCATGATGTACCAAATTTGTATTCTGTGCATTCCCCTTTCAGTCTGCAGGAGGAGAGTTTTGGCCATACTTGGTGCAGCTAGGAAAGAAGATTCCACTCCTTGGTTTGAAAGAATGACAAAGCCAAACATGGAGCTTATATTTCAGACTGATTGAGTCTCATACCTTTTGTTCAGCAGGACTTTTTCACCATGAACATACATTTTGTATAGTGTGTTACACTTATCTACAAGTATACAAAATCAGATACATTAAAAGCTCTGATTGTGGTCCTAGTAAAACATTAAGGGGATCAGTAAAGCTAGTTAGCAGGACTCTGTATAGGACCCAAAAATGTCTTTATTGATTTTCTGCTAATGTTGGTGAAATGTAGAAACATTCTCCCGTGCAAAAATTTTTTAAAATTCACTGGGAAGCCAAACAGTCATATTAGAAAAGGTCCAGCTTGTAAGGATCACGCATTTGTGGAGTGAGCAACACAGCAAAATTGAAATTGAACCTAAAAAAGGCTGAAGCAAGGTTTTCAAAATCAATAAATACAATACCAGTTAGGAAAGGGGAGGATAGAAATTATCCCAAATAATGTTTCCAGCTTTTTTGAGGTGTCTGTATCCCCTTATAGCAGGTGGAATCATCTGATGTAAAAATTAAAGCTGATGCTGAGTTATAAAAATTGTTTGTTCCTCTAGAGTCCGCTTGGCGCCCTTTTCAAATGCCAGAGAATCCCCTTTAGAGAACTTGACCTTGATGGATTTCTCTCAAGGTTTTGGAAAGATTAAGCCCTCATCATAACAATGAAAGCCATTGCTGTTGGCATGTACATCGTAGGCAGTTGTGCTTGTGTCAGAGTACCATAGATATTAGAAAAAAAAAGCAGAAAACAGGATCAAATGAATGTGAAGGTAAAGCATGAATGAAGCTGCAGAATGACAGCGGTGTATTTATTCAAGATTCTACCATTTTAAGTATAATTGATGGAACCCCCAAAGTTGTTCTTTTCTTTCCAGAATCATATGTTATCATTAAGTTTGTCTTTTTTAGTTGTTTTCTTTTTAGGAAAAAAGGCAGGTCATTCTTTTAAGACCCCGGTAAAATTACCCTCACTTTTTATTCCCTAAACAACTGAGTTCTGAGCACTAGTGAACCAACTGAGACAGCAAAGTGAGACAAATGCATGACCATGCCCTTTACTGTTGTAAAACAAAGACGATGTGGACTCAGTTGAACCCTGCTTTCTCTGTAAAATATAACCCCATATTGACCAGTTGGCTCTGTGATGGGTTCACAGATTAATCAATGAGAAACAGAACCAGCCAGTGCCAGGCTACCCAGCTGGACACTTTCTGTGTTTGCAGAGTCTCTATTGATGCATTGTGCTAAAAATGTTATCTTAGTTTTTTTTCTTCAGCATTGAAATTCACAAGGAATACTTATCTACACTCAAAGGCAAGATAAATTAATAATTGATTTTGACAATATTTGGTATTTCAGTAGCAGAAAAAATAAAAGCTTCTTGTTGATGTGAACAGCCACATGCCATTCACCAGGAATATTTAATTATTTCAAGAAATTATAATGATTTTTAGTTTTCTTTATAGACACTTTGTGTTTTTACAGGGGCAAAATTCAAATAAAGAATAACATGAATTGAACATACATTAAAGAATGTTCAAAAACTGAGTACAGTTGTTTCATATACAAGAGAGGCCAGCTGCAACAGATTTTGTGTAACTAAGTTACACCAAAGGAGAGGATTGCTTCCTGTAAAGGGCGGAGCTTGGCAGAGGGTCAGTTCATATTTCAATGGTACAAGATCAACATTGGTAAATGGTGATAGACTTGGGCTTTTATAGCGCTTTTCTAGTCTTTGACTACTCAAAGCTGCTTTGCACCGCAGGTCACACCCTTTCGCACTCACATTCATTCACTGATGGTTCAGAGTTTCTATGTTAGTTATCCATCAGTATCTCTAACACATTCAAGCCCTTTCGTACCCATTCACGCACCACTGACGCAGCAGTGGGAGCAACTTGAAGTTAAATGTCTTGTTGCACGGAGCTGGGCTTGAACCCACAACCTCCCGATCAGTGACCAAGCGCACTATTTAACTGCCCCACTGACGCCCCATAACAATGGTAGCTCAGTGACAGAAACATGGTGTTTTTGTGGCGCAGAGGCTGTGTTCAAACCATTAAGAGATTTCTGGAGAGAAGAAACCTTGTAACAGGTGTCCTCCTCTTAGATAACAATACTTCACCGCAATGTTATCTAAAATTCAACAGCAGCATTCAGACTTGTATTGATTGGTTTTATTATCAGACCTTAACATGTGTCTTTCTTTGTCAACACTCTATTCTAATAGAACTCTGTCCTCTGTGCTTTTGTCAATCTTATTAACACACACTTCACTGTGTCTCTTATCAAGAACATTTGTACGGTGTAAATAAGCCTGAGACTCTTCTCACAGACAGTTACTCCTTGATTCAGTTACCTTGGCGTGTGGATGCCCATCTTAAATGCAACTGTTTTGGATTCAAATGCAATTCCTTCCACTGTGTCCTCCTCTCTTTTGTCCCTATTACTCCTCTTGAGTGTGGAGAGCAAGGATACATAGCACTGAGGCTGGCTGAGGTAAAGGTATTCATATCATTTCCACCCTCAAAAAAAGAGAAAAGAAGTACACATATTGTCACTCAAGCTGTGCAGAGGGATAGAAAGTGGGGGGCAAACCCACTTTTCATTTTACTTACGTTAATTCTTTTCACAAATTGGACATAATTTGTCAGATGAAATTGCGTTATGATGATTGGCACAGGAGGGGATGAGGATTTGACTGATCTACGTAGCACTAATTGGTTCCCTACCCAGGCCAATTTAGAGGGAGCAGCCAGCACGTCACGACCCTACGTCTTTCTAATAAGGAGCGCAAATACCTCACCCTGCCTGTGTATGGCAGCATGTTTATTTAAGATGCATACCCTTACACACAGAAAGGTGCACACAAATACACACAGTCAACTGTTAGTGAGCTGCTCAATCTAGCAGACTTTTAACGTGGTGGCTCTGGAACTGTGCTTACTGTTTACTGGAATAGGAGAGTAAATTATTCTCATGCCTGTGTGGTTTGTTTATAGGAGGGAGATAAATGTTTGAATTTTATGATTCAGAGTTCACAATTAAGAAAAACTTCTACTTGGTGAAGTTCACTGAGCTAGAACTACTTTTCTCAACAAAAGGTAGCTTCAAATTAGTTCATCATTATGAACATAACAGCAAGGGTGATGCTCAGATCAGCAATAAGCAAAAACAGGAGCTAGAGTTTAGAAAAAACAACATTTCTTGAAGGATCATGACAGGAGTGAAAGGAGAAAGAGATTAGGTACTACATTTAATGTACAAACACACTGATTCACATGATAAACCAAAAGCTTGGAGCTCCTCTTTTTGCCTATTAGTTGTTATTTTTCTCAAAATGACTTATGCTATGTTAAATAAGCCCTAAAACACCCTGGAACAAAAGCATAAACAGGCTGATACCCCATTTCTGGCTTATTTCAATAAAACAGTTATCCAAACACTTGGGTGTGTAATTTAAATACAATTATTTTGCTCTTCTTAAAGGTGTAGTCAGGGATGTGGAAGAAAAAGAGTGGAGAGGTTGTTTATAAACTCATTTAGACCCGCCTCTCCCTTCATACCTCACCCCTGGCTCCACCCCCGAAAGCTGATGGACGTGCATGTCATGGAAACAGCCGTAGAAACTGCGTAGCTGACCAACGTAGCTAAGTTAACCCCAACTCGTCAGACAACTCGACTGACAATATTGATAACATCACGACAACAGTACATTTTGGCAGATTAGACAATAAGATGAATGCCCGACGGCTGTTGCTGTTATTTGAAGCACCACAAAACTAATGTTGCTTACCTATCCAGCAGACAGACGGCGACATCCGCGTCCGTTTTCAGGTCTTTAAATTTGCGGAGTTCCCTCCACTGTCAGAAAGCAACACCAATGTTGACCCGGGACTTCGCTCTTTCATGGTCAAAGCCCTCTCTTTCACCATTCACTCCTCTGACCTTTTTCTTTTGGGCTGGTTTTCAGCCATTGCTACTGCACATATTGTATCTCTTTCTTATGCTAACTGCGCACACTACGCAACCTATTACTCCCCCTCCCCCCTCTGTCTGATCTGCGCATGAGTATGATCGCCCCCTGGATGTGGGAAGGTGTACCCTGTTTTGGTAACTCGGCCCGAGCCACAGTATTTACCTGCTGAAATTCAGAGCCAAGGCTGTGTATTGAAAACGGACTTTTTGAAAACTGACATGCTGTCAGTGGTGACATCTTGTGATGGAGAGGAGAAATACGGTGAATTTGACAAATACTGCATTGGATTAGAAGATCGCTGACTACACCTCTAAATGATTTTGAATATCTGATCTGTAATTGTTAAATATTAAAGATGTTTGGAAACATGTTAGGATGGCCATGAGTGTAATACTTAGAGGTAGGGATGTATATCGTTATGATTTTATCGATACTGATACAAATACCGATACTCCTTATCGGTATTGATACTTAGCGATACTCTTATCAATACTACAACACCTTATTTTGTGTAAAAAATAAAGACTTTTCAAGATATTATAAGATTCAGCCTTTTTTTTATTACCACAAGGTAACAATAAAGCTTCAACAGAATAGAAGTAATGCATTACAAATGCTTCTCAGAGGCAAAAAGAAAGCTAAGGAGATGGCAAAACCCCTTCATGTCGCCCAACAGACTGCATGTACAGACAGACCCATATATCAGTGGAGCTAAAATCGATGCTGTAATGATGACTACTAGGGCTCTCACTTTATATTAGATAGTCGTATAACCGTTTGAATATGGGGATAAATATCCATAACCGAATAGTAAATAATTATTCAAATGTAAAATATTAATCGTTGCAGCACATCAGGGCACCTGGAGCAGTGGACCGTTTCATCCAACAGAGGGCGCTGTGAGCACAGCTTGACCGTCAGTCACATCGGGTGCTCCTCTTGACCTCACTAAACAAAGAGTTTCCGCTCCGAGCCATGCTCCGAGCGGGCATTAATAGCTCTGATTCATCTGAGGAGAGCTGTCCCATCGGCTTTTCATCCAAGTTATACCGCTGACTGCAGCGGCGCTTCGTCAAAAGTTTAACCCCGTGTGACTGTGTTGTTTTCGGCAGGGGTTTCACCGAAGGGGCGGATTAAAGAATCTCTGTCTCTGTCGGTGCTGCAGTCTTTAGTGTTAGCCGAGCAATCAAACAGCCTGCACTCCTTTAGCTTTATATTATGTGTGCGCTCCAAGTGTTTGGTGATGTTGCTAGTATTTCCCCCCTTGGACGCAACTTCTCTCTGACAACAATTGCATCGGGCCGAGTTTTCATTTACTTTGCTAAAGAGAGCCCAAACCTTCGAGCGCTTAGCCCTGACCGAACGCTTGAGCCGGACGGCGGTAGTGTCATAACTACGTGACAGTTGAAGAGACGTTTAAGTACCGATAATGGTACCGTATTTCCAGATTCTTAACGGTGTTCGGGTGCTGACCCAATTGTGGACCAGTACATGAAAGTACCGGTCCATGGTATACATCCCTACTTACGAGACCCATTGAAGGCAAGCAAACCAGAAACATAACCAGCCAGATGTCACCTTATTTTACAACTTACACACATGAAAGCAAGCCTAAATGCATTTTATTTCCTGTCTCATTGTTTTGCTAACAGAAGTCATTCCAGGAAAGAAGCCCAAGAGTTTGATGGTCAGAGTACCACAGTATGAACTGCTCTTGAATCACATTTAATAACAAAATAAAAAGAAACATGACATTTGACTTTGAATAAACGTTATTGGTTTATTAACCACATATCTTTCATTTTTTTGCTGTTTATACTTTTTTATGTAGTCTCACCCATTTAATATTTTGGCTTAACTCAGGTTCATATACTTGATTTCAAAGCTGAACTTGGCATGTTTCCAATTGCTAATGTTCATTAAACCTTCTAGACACTTCGTTAGACCTCTTGCACCCTAGGCTCCCTTTTCCCCATGGATTTTAATTGGCTGGCTGGTCTACTTTGTGGTGATTGATTAGTTATGTGCCATGTTTTTAACAACTCTTCATTCATTCTGCCTTTTATGCTCTCTACTGGAC
Source organism: Scarus forsteni (assembly GCA_036419115.1). NCBI lineage: Eukaryota > Metazoa > Chordata > Actinopteri > Labriformes > Labridae > Scarus > Scarus forsteni. The sequence goes on from JAZDUH010000327.1 coordinate 8,395,175, forward strand.
TTACTACCTCAAGCCAGTTGTCTTAAATTGCTGCAAAAATAATGATAGGATGTCAACTTTTAAATCAATTTGTACAGGTTTGGTGAAGTTTTTTATGCCACCACAGAAGCTAGCATTGTGCTGGGATGCTAACGTCATAATTTTGGCAACCCCCCCCCCCCCTTTTCTGATTTCTTAAGCTTGAATGCAATCAGGCAGAGTAAAAAGCAATTAGTAAGCTACTAGTACTCAGGAATACCTGCACAGCAGCTGTTTGAAAAGCTAAATCAGTTTTTTACCTTGAACTAATCTTCACTCCACTTTAAATTGTTCTGGAAGCAGCCATGACTATAAAATTTGATGACCGTCTGCTTTCAAATCAGTCTCACATTTGCCATGTCTTAAATAAACACTGTATAGGGGCTGGTTATCTTTTGAAAAAGAACACCCTGAACTCCTTCAAGTAATGGATGTTAACTTCTCTTTTCAACCCTTTTCTCACTTTGAAGTGCTGCATGTTCTGCAAACCTTAGATTCCAGAAGTTCTGCTGCCGAGGATAACTTAAATCCTTTTTATTTTCTTAAACTGTCTGCTCCTGTCATCTCTAAACAGATTACATACATTTTTAATCTGTCAACATCTACAGACAATTTTCCAAATTTGTGAAAATTTGCTCATGTTCCTCTTCATAAAGGTGGTACTAAGGAAGACTACCGCCCAATCTTCAAATTGTCCTGTTAATCAAAAGTCTTGAGAGCCCTGGTCAACAACCAACTCAAGTCCTTTCTTTCAGATCATTCTATTCTCAACCCACACCAGCCAAGCTTCAAACAGAATCACAGCACAGTTTCAGCCATTACATTAGTTATAAACACCATGTTATCCACTTAAGACAAGAGGCAACACTGTGCTGCTCTTTTATAGATTTTTGACAAAGATGATCACTTTCTGTGACATAGGCTATCAGGTGTTGTTTGGATGAAGGTTCATGTGCATGGTTTCAGGATTATTTGTCTGAGATATCTCAATGTGTTGAAGTAGGTCAGGCCCATTCAGTTTTTTTTATTGATTGATAAAGGTGTGCCACAGGGTTCAGTTTTGGGCCCCATGCTTTTCACTGTATACATCAATGACATTGTCTATACTCTGCAAAATTGTCTTGCACGTCTTTATGCTATTGTTTATGGTGTTACGAATACTGTGCAATCTAATCAAGTTGGTCCATTAATGGCAAATTTGTATATCTTCCCACAAGAATGAAAAAAATGGAAAAGGAAGGATCTTAAACCAAATGCTGCCTTTATGAGTTTTATTACAAAAGGGAAAGTACAGGCTTGCAAGTCCAGAGACAACCAAAGGAACAGAGATGAGCAATCCATCATCTGCAGAGAAAGTCTGAAGACACAGAAAGAAGCGCTCAAATTTAGCAATTCAAGGATATGTTTGTGAATGTGAGAGTGTGTGTATGTGTAGACCCAAGACAGTCCCGGTGCTGACTCCAGATTATTTGACGCAAACAGCTGATATCTTAGTTGGAACTGTACGTGTGGACCAAGGACAACGAGATCTTTGCGCCGCTCAGCTAATCTGTGTGTATGTTGGTATTCTCATCTATGTGTGGGACTCTGCTCCTGCAAGGAAGACGTCATGTAATAGCTTTGAATATTCAAATGCTGATTGTGTAAAGGTATTTATGTTAGATTGGAGCTCATATGTGTGTAGTGAGATAGAAATGTGAAGTGCGACTCAAATGTGAAGTGTAAGCATGCATCAGAATAAAATTCCCACTACAGTCCTCATGGCTCTGACAATATTTTTTAAATAATTTATCATTTAAAAAACATCAGAAATGCTTGTCATTGGGTCTCCAGCCATTTTGTAGTCGTAAGCAGTTACTTAGCAACCATAATTTTAACACACAACAGTTTAAGATTCTAAAGCTGGCAACATTAGATTAATTTTATTATTTTACATAAAGCACTGGAATCAGTGGGAATCATACAGTTGGTTACCACAAACTTTATTTCAGGCATTTATTCACAACTGGTATTATAAATCCCATTTAGTTTTGTGGCTTGGGAAACCAGAAGTGCTAAATGTCCTAATATCACTTCAGACACATTCCTGCACCAATCTATTACAAGGAGGAGACATATACAATACAACAACTTCAAAAAGGATAATATTGATGGTTTAAAGTTATTTGATTTGAAGACTAGTGCGGCGCTTCCCAAACTGTGGGCCATAGAAGAAATGCAGTTGGTCTATGAGGGGACATTTAAAAAAATATGTAAAATACAAAGGCTAAATTCACCCACATTTTAAATGCTCACAAAGTGCGGATTAACACTTTTTTAAGCTCGAGGGCTCATAAAAATCAGACTAACAGAATCATGGCCACAATTTAAGATGAATTGACTGAAGAGATTTCATTACATCCCTCACTACACCATTTGGTTCCTAATTTTGAACATTTTCCATGCTTCTAAATGCATTAAAGCAGAATTATGTTTAAAGAGTCACAGATAGGGTTAAGAAAAGAGTATGAGAAAGAAATATAACAGCACAACTGAGCATACAAACTGAGTACAAAAACCGAGCATGCGTACTGTCTCTGAAAACAGAGACAGTAACTACCCATTAAATATTTTTAGGAGAGTTTTGGTGGGCCTAAGATCATTTTCAGGACTCAAAGAGAGCTATGGTGTACTCAAGATTGGGAAAGGCTGATCTAGTGTGCTACCAGCCCGAAAGAGAGAGGCAGAGATGTTAATTCATGGCTAATTTAACATTTAAAGCATGCAGTGACTGAACTAGAGCACATTTCAGAATTAAAGACTTATTTTTCCTCCATCCATTTAGGACATCAGATTGGACTGTTTTTAGAAGGGGGGGCCTACTTTAAAATGCAGCATGGTGACTGTGAAGGCAGCAACCAAAAACCCACTGGTGGGCAGCAGCAGTGAAAGGACCTGTCAAATTTGAAGGTGCAGACCTTTCTGGCTCAGTTTGTGATGTCTGCTGAAAAGGGGGCTAAAGCCAGAAGTGGCTATTGGTACCTCTATAATATTCAGTGCTTTTATGTTCCCTCCACGGCTCAGTTCACATCACAATTTTCACAAGTAAGGGTGTAATCGTAAACACATCAGGATCCCAGCAGTGTAGCAAAGTGGTACTAATACACAAACATAAACACATACCTGTAGCTATACAATCTCTCGTTGAATTTTCAGGACAAAACATTCAGTTCTCAAGTTCAAGAGGGGTAAGAGATGTGAAAATGTCGACTGCTCTGATAGCTGCAGAAACCACAGCTAACATTTCTCACAAAGGTATATATATTTTTGGTTTTATTGATCAGCAGTTAAACTTTATTACAAAACAAGACTACTGCTGTAATACAATGTTTGTCTCTCCTACAGCATCCTCTCTCCTCTGCATCAACACACATATGCAGTCAGGTCTTCCATTGAGCGGGGCAGTTGATTTTCTTCTTTTTCTTCACAGATTCAAAAATCATCCTTTGAGCAGATTTGATCTGCTCAAAGAAGTCACAAGGTGCTGGATCAGGTGAATACGGTCATCAAGCACTGTTTTTTGGCCGGAAATTACTTTTCTGAGATACAAGTGCTGCTGGAGCATTTTGTTGATTAAGAATGAATCCTCTTTTCAGAGTTGTGACCTCTTTCTTCAGACATTTTTACACATTTTTTCGAGAGAATTCACTCGCCGCGCAATGTCAAAGTTAAAAAAAAGTTGATCTTTTCAAGTGATTTGGTGTGTGGCTGTGCTGCAACAGTACCCGTGACAGACAGTTTTTCATCCAGACTACAGAGGAACAATTTATGTCTGTGTGGGAAACATTTGTCAGTGAGTACATTAGTACCGCCTAGACTGACCACAGAAAACTCACGGACGATGTTGCTGCAGGGCATTAGCTGCAGTGTTTCGTGTTTGATCAGTGAGTGAAAAGGATAGTTGGAATAATGTCAGCTTATACATCCTATTGTATGATATATGATATGATTGTGATGAAATCAGAGCGGACGTGTCGTGGTGGTGACGGCAACGGTGACCAAAATTAGACGTTAATGGACACGCGTTATGACTTCAGTGGGTGACGCAGTTTTGATTGCGGAGTAGCTTTTGGTGTGAATGCAGCTTAATACTGTTGATCCACCATTGACCCGTCTGGGACCTTAATGTCAAAGGAAAAAAAATCAATATGGCCACGAGTTTCTTTTTTTGTGCTTTCCTCATTCTTGGTGATAATGGTGTTTCCAATGCATTATCTCTGTTGTTTTGTTACAGGGTCACACTGGAAAAAATCAAATTCATTGCATGTAATCTCTCCCTAAAATGTTGGGTTTAGCAAAAGAATGATCACACGTTAGCAAGAACTTTCAAGTATTTTCATTTAATTAACTCAGTAGTGCAAGTAGTTACGAAAGAAATTAAGCTGTGTTTCTGATCCTTCTTGTTCAAGAGAAAAAAAATAAACCTTTCATTCTCACTGAGAGTCTATGTAAAGGAGAACCCGAGCATTTTGGATCAATTTTGATGCAGTCCAAAGTATTAAAACTCCTTCCACAGAGTGAGAAATATGCACAGCAACTACCTTCTTCTTACTGAAATTTAGTCACTGCAATTGAATCTTATTATTTGCTAACCTCTGGAGGCAGATGACGTGGCCAAATGGAATCATCACAGAACTCATCAGTGCTTACCCATGAAGCAGCCCTTAGCTGAAATTTGCAGGTGCCAGAAGAATCAACCAATCAGAGATGTCTGGTTGAGTCTGACTTTTTTTACTCTGACTTAGTGGTGAGCAGTAAAGAAAAAAATGGAACAGGTTTTTTTTATGGTAGTATCTTGATCTCAGTTTCATCACAAATCTTTTTGTTACAATATTATTACGCTTACTGAGAAATTAATACATTATGACCTGGACTTAAAGCTAGGGTCTACGATCTGAAAACCAGTTTGGCTGTTGAGACCATGGATGTATTATAAGAACTGGACAGCGTGGCTCCGCCTTCTACCATGTAACGGATTTGAAGCCAAAATATCCTCCATCAGGGCGCCGCCATTGTACAGCCAGTAGAGAGTTTGGGCCATAATCTGGACGCAGCTGTCGTAAACGGTCGCAACACTCTGCAGCATACAGCGTACACAATCATTGTGAAACTGCCGTAAACCGCGGTTATTTTTAAACTCTAATAACTGATAAAAAAGAAACTTTTCAGAAAAAAGAGGACTTGGAAAACACGCAGCCCAATAATACTTTCATATCACCACAGCATACGGATGGGAGAAATATTTCTACGAGGTGTAATAATTTTTTGAAGTTTCACTTCGGCCGTCCAGATGAATGGGGGAGACGGAGATTTGACCTATACTGCAGCCAGTCACCAGGGGGAGCAGTTTTCATGGAGGCTTCAATTTGAGCCCAGTGTCATGGCGTCCATGTTTTTTACAGTCTATTTTTGAGACAGATTTGAAAAACGCAGCCTGCCCCCCCTTCACTCACTCCTCCCCTCGGTGTTCCAAGATCCCGCCTCCCAGCTCGTGTCGCCTCCTAACAACACGCCCCCTCTGATAGAGCAACAAGACGGCTGGCAGAAAATAGCGGCAACGACGAACAAAAACAACTCAGCTCAACTGAAAGTAACAAACACGACAGTCATCCCCCTTGTAAGACACAGCGGTAGCCATTTCAATTGGACCGAAAACATAGAAATGAGATTAACATGATTAAAAAACATATCACATTAATTGCAACTGCAATTAATTAATTGTGAATAACGTGATAATTTGACATCCCTAATTTTGTTTTTTACCAGAATGAAAAATATATTTATGAATTGTACTATACATGGAAAAATACTGAACTATGAATATAACTAATAGGCTATGTATTTACAACGTTTGCTTTTCTCCAGCAACAACATATTGATCAGTGCATGGAGTATTTACATATTTGCCCGTTCGCAGTGAGACTATTGGGTAAAGATGGAGATTTGGAGACTGAAATCACTACAGGCTATACAGATAGAAATGAATGCATAAAAACCATTGTTAAGGCAGTTTTAAAATACTTAACCTAAGGTCTGGATTTTGATGGTATGAATGCTATTATCAACAAAAATTCCTATCCTAAAAAACTCCTGTGATCCTCATGTACAAAGTGAAACAATAAAAGTCGGAATGATTCTGGCTGCAGTTGATGAAACAACAGGATTCACTCTGTCTCTGTTGATGAAGCTGTCTCTGACGCTGTCTGTTTCTAAATGACTGCTGTGCTGCCGTCACACATTCTATCTTTCTTTGTGTAGATTGTGCAAATTAATGTGTTTGCATCTGTTTGGTGTGGAAAAAAATCAAGACCAAGATGCGGCTTCTTTTAAAGACTAAAACTTGAGTTTAGGCTTCATTTTAGGGCAACTCACACTCCGCCATGAGGAAAGACAGCATAGGACAGCAGATAGAATCAGCCTTATTCACAATACTGGGATCTTTTGCTTTGGTAGATCATTGATACAGTCTAGTTTCTTAGGATCTAAGAATGTGTTGCAAGCCCTAATCTGACACAGTTTGATACACAAGAGTGATAATGCTTTATCTGCTAACTAGATTCAGCCTAAGGTTACCAACAGCTAGAGAAAAATATCCAATCTTATTAACCTCTGAAATTGTTAAATCTGGACTTTTTGCAGGCTTTTGTTGGCATATTTCACAGTACGTGGGTGCCTGCATTTGAGCTAATAAGATCTGATGTTAGTTGAACTCTGTCTCTCAGTCCATCAACACCATAATCCAGTTTTTATCCTGTAAAGCCAGGCTGGGACGGCCCTGATTAGTCCTGCATGAGGAGCTAATATGCCTCTAAGAACCAGGTCCAGATGTGGTCTTTCTTTCGAAAGCAAAGGAGTCATAGGGCATTTATCAACACTTAACCTGAAGTGCAAAGAGATGAGCAGAGCACATTTGGGAGCTTTAAGTTAAACATGCTGACAGCATTGTGCTTTATGTGTGGGCAGGTAGCACTCACGCATGCACACTTTTTCGTTATTTCATCGCAATCTTTAATATGCCCTTGTTTATCTTGATTAATTCTCAGATCCCTTAGAACTTTGAGGGGTTTTCAACATCTGGACATCTGGATGTGTTGTTCAGAATAAGAAACCATGCCAAGAATCTGTGAGGGAGACAAAAAGGATGAGCCCCATCACTCTGGGCTTTGAGGTTTGCTCTTTCATCCCGTACATATAAGGGTTGAAAACTCTGCTAATAACCATTCTTCTACGCCATGTTATTCCATCACCTGTTTTCTCACTCCAACACTCTCATCCCTTATCACAAGCACACACACATGCCCCATGAGTTCAGGCATTCAAACTGCACCCGGTAAATCCCTCATTTGATGCTTTTCTTTCATGAATATTGGCCGATCGATGTTAAACTATCCAGGTGCATGGATGGAGCATCATTAGTAAAGGATTGGAACTGGGACTCAGGGAGGTAGAGACAAAGCAACATATGGTGTGAAAGTGGTTGGTCCATGGCATACTGATACACAAAAAGCGATTTATGCCCTTTGGCGTTATGCTGTTAGATGTGAGGAAAGCACTGTTTTCGTGGCTAGAAGAGGAATTAGTCAAACTGGGTCTGTCGAAGCTCTGAGCCATGCTGGTAAGTTATTTCAAGCATGGAAAAGCTTTAGTCTATCCCCTGTGTGTTCGCCAGACAATGAGTGCCAGGGACCACGGTTTGTTGCTGAATTCTGCAGTGAAATTTAGCTGAATATTAATGTTTGACTTTGTGCGTCAATTGTATACATGCCGGAGAGCTTACTAAGACGAGAGGTCATCAGATAATTAGATTCGGTTTCTTTATCTAAAGGGATGTTCCATACCACTGATAGTGATAATTAATTAGTTTATGCCTTCAGTGTGATTAAAACCCTCATTAATCTGACTTTTGTTCTGAGTAAATGGCTGCTGACTAGTGACAGATGGGACATAAAGAAACAGGGCGAAACAAGAAAGTCGGGGGTGACTGATTATGTTTGTCAACCTGCTGAGATTTTGCTCTCTGTCTTATCGATGTTTTGGGAAACAGATTCCTGCACAGTTTCCTTCTGTATCCATTTTAATTCATCAAATTGCTCTGAGCAGGAAGTTAGAGATTAAACGAAGGACACCACGTAAGGTGTGTCACAATGAACTGATGGTGACAGCTACTTAACCTTGAAGAGTTCACATTATCTCATGGCTTTGCAACGGGATGTTATTATGTTCAGTTATGAGCTACACTAAGCAAACTCGGGGCTTGTTTGTGTCTCAAAGGACCACTTCACTGACTTCATTATGATAGTTTCACTTGTCATAAGAGGTACCACTCAGCTTTGTAAACACAGTTAAGCTGTTCTTTTGAAGCTCTTGCTGAGCTATCTTTGGTGTGATGTCACAGGGGTGTCACGTCTGTTATTGTGATTCTGTATGAGTCTACAAACCTGAGCTGAAGCTGGAATATATTTAGTTGTGTTTGTTCATTAGATTTCAGGGTAAGAAGAGATAAAAGTTTTGGGATCCTGAATTATTTTGATTAAGGATTTCATACCTTGGCAGAGGTGAAAAAAAACCTAGGAGCTTGTTTGCATGGATCTGAAATGCAAACAAGCTCCTAAATGTCAACTTGTGTCATTTTGTGCCTTTAGTTTTTGAAGGTATTTTGTTGCATTTTTGGCATTTATTGAGGAGAGACAGTGAATAGGCTCTTAAAGGGGGAGAGAGTCGGGGAAGACATGCTGCAAATGGGCCTCAGGAAGTACTCAAACACAGACCAATTGTACGCGGCAGGTGCCCTTCATATACGGTAAGTTCATTGTTACTGCCCACTTTGCCACACTAGCACGCTTGTGCCATTATTTTTTAAAGTTCTGACACCATTGCCATGGGTGGAGTTGGTGTCGCAGAAAGAAATTAACAGCATCATGATTAGCAGAATTGTACATCTTCTGTAGTTTTACAATTTGAATAAATTACAATTTGTAATAAGTTAACGGTTCAATTCGATACCATGATGCATCACCACACAACTCAGTGGGCATCCTTGATTTTCATAAAACTGCACTTGGCTACTTTTTTAGATAGGAAATACAGGCAGTCTGTTAAATATGAACTCATTAAAAAAATAACAAAGCATTGGCAGTCAACTATGGCATCATGGCTTTTCTTTGTAAATCAATATAAATAGATTTCATTGTTTTCATCTTCCTATGTTTATTTTTCTTCCTCAAAAACATAATTTTATGAGTGTAGCAGCAGCCTCTGCAAGATTAAACAATTATTGACCGTCTTTAAATTGATACATCTTTTTCTATGTCAGCGTCACGATGCATCGATTAAAAGACTGTTTTTAACACCCCTAATGATGAGATCTTGCTATTTCAGTATAAACTCACATTTGTGATACATAAGACTCTTAAAAGGCAGCAGGACTATGGTTTGGATCAAAACATAAATACCCATTTTCAAAGCAAAAGTGAAAAGACGACTAGAAGTATTCAGAGAGCACAAAACTTCGACCAAGGCATTTTCTGTGGATCTTGATCCGGTGCTAAACTTAACAGTGGTTTTGAATTGACCCACATGGCTTTGTCCTTTTTGACGTTATTGCCTGAGTTATTTGTCAAAATGTATAAGACTCCCCCATCCCATGATATTAAATATGTTTAAAAAAAAATCCTATACTTGAATGCAGACTTGGATCACAACCAAAATCTAATCACTTCTTCCTTGTGCCATGAGCAACATTCCTGGAAATGTTTATTGAAAACATTTGGCAACTTCTTGAGTCATCTTGCTCAGAGTCAGACAAACAAGCAAACAAACAAATGCTGGTAAAACCCCAAACTTCCTTGGCAGAGCTATCAAGTACCCTAGGGGACACCAGAATCCACGCAAGGTAAAAGTTTTTCATGAGCTTTATTTGTCACCAACGTCCATGGATTTTGATTAGAGTTTGCTTGTTAGTTTTTGTCCACACTTCTGTACATGACATAATTTTAAAGAATAAAAGGTCGATGATGTTCACATATGGACAGTTGTGGTGGAGTGTGTGATGACAGCGTGAGTGGGTAAGTTGTTTAGTGATGGTAACATGTAGCAACTGGCAGACGCCTCCGTTGTCCAACGAATTCATGCGGCTGAATTCTTAACGGCCCAATCAGGGAAGAGAGGCGGGAGCTGTAGAATGCAGACGTGACGACAACCAGAAGTTGAAAACCGGAAGTTGAGAACGGACATGCCAATTAGCCTATTGTCCTCATCATAGACCGCGGAAGCGGGGGGGCCAGGCGGGCCGTGGCCCGGGTAACTTTTTGGGTCGAAATACGCACTTATTGATGAGTTTTATAGCATCTAAATAGGTTATCTATAAATGCTATTCTTTAGCCTCCTGGTCGGGTCGTACAGGGCTGGACTGGCCTGGATACTCAACTTCAGGAACAAGACAATTAAAACTAGAGCAAATTTATATTATTTTATTATTTACACATCTGAGAGCGCCGGGCTGTAAGTAGCGATATTTAGCCGTCTACAACTACGATAATAACTTTTCCCCGCATTGCTTGTCTTCACACATCAAAAACTACCGCTACATAACTAGAAAGAGATACATTACCTCGTGGCTTTGCATCCTGTAAGTTGTTGAAAAAGAACTTGTAAAGCAATGTAGAGTTCCGACAAAGATCCATGCTGCAGCCATTCACCACAACAAACAAACACATTTGGCTTCACGTCTCCGGTGCGTTCAAATTGTAGTCAGAAGTAGGAATTTTGAGCTCCGAGTGGGAAACTAAAACTGGAACGTCCCCCGAAGTCTGAATTTCCTCCTGGGAACTCGGTGAAACCTCACCACCCCGAGGTGTCAATCGAAGATGGATGCCCCCAGTGTGAACAGTTATTTAGCTCCTGTAATAATCAATTTATTTGCACTTCTGACTGGGGTGTGTCGCTCTAGATCAGATGTATACATACATAGTATTGTTAGATTTATATTGACAAAAATGCTGCCATAGTGATAATCACATTCTTCATACAACAACTCAGACACAGCGTGCCAACAACAGCTAACAATAGCCTGGTAGATGATGGCATTACATTTGTGTCCGTGTATAGTGTAGTCTATAGCCTCGGCTACGCATCATGTCTGACCGAAAATTTCGGTGACCCCCCATTGCGATTGTGGCCCCCCCATGTTCAAACACGTTCCGCGGTCTATGGTCCTCATAGATACTTAGTGAAACTTAGCGAAATCTGCCCTCCTCAGAAGTTTACTTGAAGGGATTGCATTTGACGAGGTTCATGTCACATATAAGTGTTAAAGGAATCATCTGTGTGGTACGATTTAGTGCAAGACTATAGTACAAGGCCGTTAGCTGCTAGCAGCTAAGTTAGCAGCTAACGGCTAATGGTCATTTACTGTTGTTAGCTGTTAGCGGGTAACAGCTAACAGTCATTAACTGTTGTTAGCTGTTAGCAGCTAAGTTAGCCGCTATGTATGCTACTTTTTTTTTCAATTCTTTATTCAGCCATTTCAAGTAACAAACAGGCACATTTTGCATCATACAGTCTTCAAAAATCACTGAGCAGCATCAGCAATCGATATAAACAAAATAATAAAATAAAATGTATATATAAAAGAAAAAAAAAATTACAAATTCGATGAAAACATATTCATTATAGGAGGTAACCCTGCTTGATGTGGATTGGTCTGTGATGAATGTGACGAGCAAAACGATTATCCAATCACAAGCTTGTGTTTTTTTTAAAAGTTCTGCCCCTGAAAACAAATTTAAAGGGCTCCTACCCAGATGGACTTGTGAAATATTTCTGTGGCAGATATATGGAGCTGTCCATCTGGCTTGTCAGGTTAAGTTGTCCGTGCTCTGGCAGAGAACTAGGCCTAAGATTTGGAGGTGCTGACCATCAGCTGGAACTTGATGGATTCAAAGGTAATATTTGATTGGTAAGTGAGAAAAAGATGGAATTCTAAGAGTTGGAACTGCCTCTGTTGATGTTAAGATGTTTGTGTAAGTTCATTACAGTGCTCTAATATTTTCATCAGCATCATCAGGAGAAGCTTTTGTCTGATCGCTCTCCTTCAATTAGAACCTTAACTAACCCACCACTTATGAATCAGAGCTGAGTGGACCAGTTTATTGGCCTGCACCATTGGTCAGCATTGTCATCGCTTCTGGCTGAAAGACACATTTCCCTCAGGTCTACTTAGCTGGGTTTGATTGTGATTACTCTTTGTCGCAACATGGCACCAGCGTAACCGCAGGCTGTTGACCTCTGAGCGATTACCCGCTGATTGGCCTCCCCGTGGTTTCCCAAATAGACAAAATGTAGAGACTCATGCTCGATTGCTTTTCTGCAGTGCAATTCCTATAGCTGTGTTCTTGGTGATTTTCGTGTGTCAGAGTCAGAATAAAGACTTTCAAAGCAGCCAGTGTCGTAATGAGAAATATGCAGCTAGACATTTTGTGCAGCAATCTTTGCTTTGAAAAAATTTCATGGTGAAGGGCCGAGGATTTTGTTGACAGGCCAGTATGGCAAATAAGATCTTCTGGGAGACAGAAAAGAGACATGGTCTGCTTTTATTTTCTACTAACAACTCACTAAAGGACAGGGATGACAGTGGAGATGACAAGTCCGGCTGTGATCAAGGTCAGAGCTTAAATATCAGTGAAAAGACAGAATTTTCTGGACCTAATGAGTGGATGTTGGTTTTGGGGTAGAGCTCATGAAAGAAGAAATCCAGGGGGGAATTTGTATGCTTCAGGTGAAAAAGCTGAATGAAAGTAGAAGAGGGAAAAAGGATCATGGGTGATAATCCAACACTTCATTGGCATTCAGATGCTCGTTCCTCATTTCACATGTCATGGAAGGACACGGACTTAGTCACAGAAACAGAGAAACAGACACACATGAAGTAATCACCCTGAGGGTGTCAGCATCTAATTATTTTTCAGGAAGAAAGGACGAATTGTTAATTGAAAAGCCCTGCAGAGATCCAGCATCAAGCATCAGAGCCAAATAAGAACACATGGCATTAATTTGCCTTCTGCAAGTTGTATGCATGCAAAAACTTGCTTCTTAAAATTTGGTGATTTGCAAGTTGTAGAAATTTGTTACTGAGCTTTGATTTGTTTTTCCAGGCGTATTTGTCAACACAAAGTTTTTAATTCAACGTAACATTTTGTCCGCTGTGTTCATCAGAAAAAATGACTCATGTTGTTAAATCAGGACCGGAGCATCACTCAGGCGATACTCACTCTGTGTAAAACCCTAAATAGCCCTACCTGTAGTTTTTTGAAAAGAATTTATGGTTCACCACAGTGATGAGTGATGTTTTCATGCTGAGACTTGTTTTTTGAACCTGCATTTACAAAATGAAACAGATAAAATTGTCTTTGTTTAGAACAACTTCACAATATGATTGTACAGATCTGTCAGTAATATAGCTAGGTGATATCTTTAATAATAAATAATACATTTTATTTAAAAGCGCCTTTCTTAGAACCCAAGGACACTTTACAAAATACTGTTCTGCTTTACTGTTCTGTTGGCAAGATAATTATGAAGTTTAAGGAAAATGCCATACTATATGAAGACCTCACATGACCTCATTAAATAGAATAGATATAGGCCCATAATAGTCTTTCACTCCACTCTAACAAGGATTTAATTTTTAGTTATAAACCTTTGTCATTTCACATTTGTCTTAAAAAATACCCAGACAAATTTATTTCTGATTTTGTGTCATTACACTAATGAAATTGTAGACCTACTGTAACTTTTTCAGAGTGAAATTTCCTTCAGAGAGAGATTATCAAAAGCTTTTGTGGCACCATTTGAGACCATCGATTTTGCAGTTTCCACCTTTCTTGCCCTGCAGTGCATCTGATGGTTGCAGCATTTTTCTTTATTACACTGAATTTGATTTCCCTTTGATAAAATAGGGGCAGACAAAAAACTCTCTTGGTTGTGATCAAACTCCAGCTATGATTGTTTAAAACATCTGTAATTCTCTTGACTAAAGCACAAATTTGTTCAGCTTTAAGAGGGTAAATAGTTGTTTCACTGTCTCCATGATGAATTATTGTTTCTTTGTAATTGGGTGTTTGTTGACACTCTTGGGAGAGAGAGGCGGATAGGGGAAGCTATTATGAAGTAAATCTGTCCCTGTGGACCAGCTGGCTACTGTGACTTGCTTATCAGTGTGTTCATGCACTCCTCAAGAATCAGACAGTGTGAAATTGCAGGAAGGTGGACATTTGGGCTCAGCTCAGAGTGTGTGTTTATCTGGTCCCACATAGCAGGTGTGTTGGACTTACAACCACTGACTGACTTTCCCGCAACATTTCATTAAATATGATTTGAAATATAAACCCTGACACCACAATGAATTACATCATACAAAAAGATTCCTGACACTTCATTTTGTAGCCTTTCTTTCTGTAAGCAAGCAGCTTTCACCTCAGTTATGGCGTACAAAATGCCGTTTTCAACGTTTTGGTTGTCCCCAATGCCCCACATGTCATTATCAGCCCTCCTTTGCAGAGTTTGCTCTTTTGCCCTGGGTGGAGGCAGCAATGAATAGCACTAAATTGGCTTGAACAGAAGAATTTGCTCTCACTTTTTTTTATTTATCTCCTGACCTAACAATCTGCAGTTCACATTTTTCAGGGCTCAGCATGAGTAGCGCAGAATCACCCAGGACTATTTTTCTTTGTGACTGCCCTCCCAGTGCTCTTCACTGACAAGAATTTAACTGTGAAGCCCTGCAGCTTCTTCCTCAGTGACAAAAATCTAGACGAGGTGGGACATGTTACATCGGCTGGTTCTCCAATAGTGGCCTAATCTGACTCTTGATTTTGCACGAAATGATACTTTTATATACTTTTAGATATTTTTGTTGGAAATCCCTTTAGATGAACATATATGTGTATAGCAACTGCAGCAATTAAAAAACAGACTCTACGGACACAACTAACAAAAGTAAAATTGTCGTGTGCCAACTTTGTAAACTAGAAACTGATATTAAGGTTGGCGGCATTGCCAGTGCAGAAAAGTTAATACGCAGCTGGACCACAGCCCCCTGAGGGGTACTGCAGGTGGGCAACAAGTTTTATGATTGATAAAAAACCATAGCTAGAGATCTGTTTTTTTTTTCAATATATTTACCTCCGCCAAGGAGGTTATGTTTTTGGGAGAGTTTGTCCGTCTGTCCGTCCGTCTGTCTTTTGTAATTTTGCCCACAGCCCAATTTTTTTATTGTGTGGTATTTGTAGTACACCCAGAGACTCCCAAGAATATACCTTTAGAAAATTCAATAACAGGTTGGGTTACTGTGGAAGAATCAGGATACTGTTCCATGTCTTGTATTATATCAAGGGTAATGTTTTATTTCATGCAATTTGCAGCAAATGGATGTTAACTTCAATTTAGTATTGGAAAAGAAATAGTTTTTTTTTTTTAATTTTTTTTTCAACAAATTCAATTCTTGAGAGATGTGTCTGGACTAACTTACAGTTGCTGTACAACCAAACATGAGACATCACCCAAACTGAAGTTTGAAACCTTGTCAGATTCTGACTGCCATGCATGGACTGGCTGGACATTGGCACTTAAGAACAATGACATGTGTGAATCAGTTTGAGTTCAAGGTTCAAGTGATAGTTCAGAGTTGCTTATCGGCTTTTTACTTTTGGGCAAACTGAAAACAAACCTTTCATGGAATCAAATGACTGCCATGCATGGACTGGCTGGACATTGGTGCAATTTAAGAACATGTATGACAGATATTTTCATACAATTGCAGATATTTTGAACACAATAGTTGTTCCCAAATACCTTGGCACAAATCATATTTCACGCCACGATGCCATAACTCACAACACTGTCTTTACTAAAGCTTTTTATGGTGACCAGGTCACTCTTATCTTAGATGGTACATATATCTACCTCAACAAATGCAGTGATCATCAGTTTCAAAGGGCATCTTACGGAGGACAGAAAAAACGAAATTACCTAAAATTCATGTCAGTTGTACTGCCTGATGGATATGTTTTAGACACTATTGGCCCCTTGCATGGAAAGGTAAATGATGCAACAATAACTCGGCTCATCACGGAAAAATTGAAATATTGAAATCTTGGTTAGAAGCAAATGACAATATGATTGTAGATCGCGGTTTCAGGGATGCCTTAGATCTTCTTGCTAAGTTGGGGATGATGCTAGAATGCCGTCATTTTTACCAACTGGTAAATCCCAATTGGATTCCTCAACAGCCAATAGTGATCGTTGCTGTACCAAAACAAGATGGATAGTAGAGTCCTACCACGGGCGTTTAAAGAAGTGGATGTTGTTTAAGGAACAACTTACCTCAAATTATTTCGTTGAGGTCATTGGCAAATTAGTGCGCATAGTAACTGCATGTCTCAATGCCTTCAGAGGACCAACATATGTTTCAGATCCAGATCGAGAGGAACGAGATACTAAGATGGCTCAGCGTATGCTTTCACTTTTAAAAAAAGACAATGTTTTGGCAAAACGAGTTGCAGAAGACCCAAATATGTCACGTGAGCTCAGAGTGAATGGCAGAAGCTTGAAGCATCTGATATCTCGTTCCCTCATGTGGATCTGGAATACCTTGAGACCATAACATGCGGTACATACCAAATCAAACAGTCCCCTGGCTACATTGCTGAGCATCAAAAAAATGATGGTGACTATGAGATTTGGGTTTACCAGCATGATGCTGATCTCATTAGGGAACAGATTCATTCTCGTCACAGATCTCAAATAAAATACAATGTTTGGATTCAATTTGACAAGAATGCATCAGATGATCCTGTGAAAGCATATTATTATTATTATTATTTTTTTTAAATGTATTTTTTGGGCATTTTGTGCCTTTATTGATAGGAGAGAGACAGTGGATAGGCTTGTGAAAGGGGGGGAGAGAGTAGGGGAAGACACTCTGCAAACTGGTCACAGGCGGGATTCAAACCTGGACCGGCAGGAGCAAATACATGGGGTGCCTGGTTGCTAACCACTCCGCCAAACCAGCACCCCAATGAAGGCATGTTATTGTCTCTGTCGTGCTGGAAAGAGAACCTCTGGCATGTGTGCACATGTTGCATCTGTAATCTATTATTTGGGACATTATAAACATTTTCAAAATCAGAAACCCCTCCAACCATACACAAGCAAATTCAAAGACTCCATTCTATGAAATAACCAGCCAATCATACATCTTATGGATTTCTCAGATCCCCTTTCCCTCACTATAGTTCCAGTCTACAAATTAAAATTGTCCAAGCCGTTGCTATGCAAAAAGACACGAAGGCCATAAAACAGATTACATGTATATATAAGTACTAGAAACAGAAATTGACAGAAGTAATGTTTATGTATTGCTGTCATTGTAGATATATACAATCTGATTACAACAATCCAAAACTGTATCGGTTTTTACTTGTATCAATGGCTCATTATTATCTCATCACAAAGGCATAATATACAAGCCCTTTGTGGCTGTTCAATATTAAAATGAATAACATTTCATGTGAAATGTTTGTTTTGAATCCAGCATTCAAATTCTAAAAGAAATCATACTTAAAGGATGAATTCTGAACAAATCTTTAAAGGTTCCCTGATATACAAGACATGGAACAGTATCCTGATTCTTCCACAGTAACCCAACCTGTTAATTGAACAACTTTACTGGTCTCAGAATTTGATGATTTTTTTTCCCACTTTGAGAATATATATGTGGCCAAATAATTTGTAAGTATTTTAGTTGTACAGCAACTGTAAGTTGGTCAGACACATCTCTAAAGAATTGAATTTGTTGAAAAAAATCATAAAAAACCTATTTTTTTCCCAGTTAAAATTCAATAACTTCTTTCAATTGTAATACTTAGCTTTACATTTGATTTCAAAAGATGCACCAGACTTCTGTGAAGGTGATTTGACCCAATTTGATGATTTATTATTTGTGTTTGAGTAAGTTTTGGGGTAAAGTGTGCACCCTGGCTCACACCAATGGCAATGATCATAGAATAGGTCATAGTACAGGCCCTGGATGACTTTTGGATTTTCTAAAGGTATATTCTTGGGAGTCTCTGGGTGTACTACAAATACCACACAATAAACAAAAAATTGGGCTGTGGGCAAAATTACATGTATTGTGAAAGAGGTCCTTTTCAGGAAATGTTCAGCATGGGAAAAGGAAGAACTGATTCGATTTTGGTGTTGATCCGGAGCAGCATCTGGCTGCCATGGCAAAAAATGTGATTTTGCTGAATAACTACTGAACTAAAATAGATATCATTATGAATCCAGTTGCTAATGGTATGTTTTCATGGTCAGGGAATCTAAATGTTTTGATGAAATAAGGGTAGGAGTAATATTTATGGTCAAAATGACAATATGGCTGAGGACTGTGGTGCTGGCGGAGGTCTGCGCTCTCCGAGTGCTTTCTAGTTATTAATTTTTCTCTTTTTTTCAAAAAAATAACAACAATAAACAGCTCTGACAAACAATGGTCTGCACAGTCTACATTTTAAAAAGTAAAAAAATGTAAAAACAGAAACAAAATAATGGTACAGTTCATAGTTTTTCCTTCTCTTATCCTGCAAGGTCGTCATCCATGGTTAGTCAAACAACGTGTCTTTAAGAGTCAGTGGGAGATCACACTGGGACACATCACTTGAAGAGCATTGCCATTCAAACCATTGTTCTCCAATGCAACACAGTGGATTTTCTCTGCTGCCTTGTCCATTGGCAACTCACTCAACCAAAATTATGTCTCACTGCAGTGTAAAAAATTACAGCTGAACAAGTACATGCAAATCTTCATCAGGGATGGAAACTCAGAGCCAGTTGTAGTTGTTAACTGGCTCCTATTTAGGTCGAGGTATCAATAACATCTGCTTTCCTCTTATCATTGCTTACCACTGAGTGTTGTCTCACATCTGCTTGAAGGGACAACAAGCATTGCTGCATTTTACACACAGTGGCCTCAGTGAAGTGTCTGGCTGTCTGGCACACCTACAGTATGCTGAAACATTTGTTAGAAAATCACACCATTACATTTTAAAAGTGCTATGTGTTTGACTGGGTGACAAAAAACACTTTCCATACAGAAAAGAATCTTGAATAAAATTATAAATGTACTGGATCAAAGTGCGGAATTAAAAGTAGCATTAGTGTCAAAATCCTGTCAATTTCCTTCCCTAGCCTCTACCATGAATGTGTGAATGTTTGTGAATGAGTAGGAGTGGCATGCAGCATTGAAACAAGCTGTGTGGTCAGATGATTACAAAAGTTTGTTTAGGTTCGTTCACATCACATTTTATTTTAAACCAATCGATAAAATTTCATGTCAACATCTTCTTCACAAGACCCTTTAATTTTTTATGTTGTCCGGGGTGAAGTCAACGCTAAATTAGCTTTAAAGGAGACATATCATGCTGATGCATGATTTAATACTTACATATAATATAATAAATTTCAAAACAAGACCTTACACCCCCTTAATTTTCAAAAAATGAGATATTGTATTTTTTCTGATATCCTAGAACGAGATTTGATGCCTCTGAAAATAGGTCATTGCGAGATGACCGCGAGATTTAAATCGTCGTGATGACACGAGGTACCTTTCTTTTTATTGGAGTAATCTGATAAAACACTTCCTCCTCTGTGATGTCCGTTAGCCACAAAACCGTCACCAAGGAACACATCCGTCTAGCAGCAGTATATAGCTCCTTAGCTCACACTCACTCATTACCAGCTCTGGCCTGTAGGGGGACTCAATACGCGGTCACTGCTTTGAGCCTGCCGGAAAATACAGTAGAATAAGGACAGGCTGGCTCAGCCCTCTCGGCAGCTCTGACAGAACTGACCAATCAGAGCACAAAGGGCTGTGACGTTGCGAGGTAACTGTAGGTCAGCCTGGAAACCGAGCGTTTCAACGAGAGCTTGATAATGGCCTAAAATGAGGATTTTGAGAACGCTATTGTGGGGCAATGAAGGAACTAAATGACTTGTACTGAGGGCAGAAATGCTTTACAGGCATCCTAGTCTGGCATAGTGAAAAGGAGAAACAAGCATGATATGTCTCCTTTAATGCCAATTTTGCTCTCACATGACTTTGATTCCTTTCCCTTTTTTACTTTTCTTCTTTTTTCCTTTGCAAAGTCTCCCCAAAGTACCCCAGATTATCATCAATGAAGCTAATGCTGAGTGCACCTTACACCCAATATGAACTACTCAACATTAGCTAACCAGATCAGCAAGTGTCTGAGCCATCTGCTTCTTCCCCTAACTCTATTAGAAAAGCCTGTACACTCACACACACACTGATCATTACTTGCACACATCAGTATCTTCATGGAAAGTGCTGTTCCCATACACTCAGGATGCAAAAAGCAGCTGATGATAAAGTTCACATATGCTGTACATACATGCAGCATCACATAGCCCATGAGACATTTGTAAATGATACTACTGTGGATGTTGGAGGAAATCAGCATGATGTCCTTAAGCCATGTCTCTAAACACTCTGTATTTTCATAGACATATTCCCCATGTGCTGGGAACAGGAAATGTGGCCCGCGGAACTACAGTGAGTCTGAGCAGGAAGCTCCACAGCTCCATACAATGAGTTCCATGCAGCCAGCCCTAATTGGCTTACACATTCTACAAATCTGAGGATTTACCACTCACTCCTTATTTTTGTTTGTAAAAAATATTATAACATTTGCTTTGGCTCCCCGAATTACATCCAGACAAGTGTCATAACACAGTTTTCACTTTCCCTGTGTGGTTTTCCCTCCCACATTGGGTGACATAAACAAGTGGAATTAGAGTGTCTGATTTATTTATGTGTCTGCTGTCCCTAGACTTGGGCTGCAGCTCAACTTTGCAAGCTGCCTTTTTGCACTCATTTGTTGGATTTGAATTTTTTATGACTGCATTGGCCCCATCAGTTGTTGGTAGCATCTTCTTTGGAAATCATCATTTAGAGCAGGTTCTGTACTGGTGTAGCTTCAGGGTCCACTGATACCAACAAAATAACTTCTGAGGGGCATTTCACCAAAGGGGAATCAAGACATCCAGGATAAGCAGCTAAAGCCAGGCTTGACAGCACTTCTGAGCATTCTGGCTTGATGTGTTTCATGAAGGCCAATTTAAGCTGATTATGATTAGCTTGGTCAAACCAATTCAACAACAAATATATATAAGACTGAAATATAGATCAGAGATTTACTGATCGTAACAGGGAAGACACATTTGGATTCTTTGCTCCAAATGAAAAACAACATCAGATGGAAACTTAGGAGGAAGTCAAACATGTAATTGTGATAAAAAAAAAGATGAAAAGCAAAAAAATATACTTTCATTAACCAGTGAAAGTGTATTTACAGCACAAATTCATACATCTTAAGTTTTGAAAAATCATCTGGGCTGAAGGTGTTCTACTCTGTTTAAAATAAAGACTACACTATCACAAAGATTACCATCTGGGCTGAAGATGTTCTACTCTGTTTAAAATAAAGACTACACTATCGCAAATATTATCATCTGTGCTGAAGATGTTCTTCTCTGAACAATTATGCTTGTTTTTTTACATTGTTGTATGGGAGAAAAGAGACCCAAAGTATGACCAGAAATTGAAAGAATTGTTTGGTTATAAATAATGTTGACAATACATAAACTAAAAACCATATTGTTTGTTAAATATAATGACAGATGGACACAAGATGTTTTGTGCTGTTTTGCTGTAACCTATTCTGTGAAGAGCACATCTAATCTCATTTTCTATTAGAGGGAAGTGAGGACATATTTTAATGACTTTGTTATTAATTGTTAAACAGGGGCAGATCTTATTATTTTTTCTTTTTTGCTCCTTTTATGCAAAATTGGACTTTTTTGTGTTTCATTTTTCTTTACACTTGGCAACAAGTTAAGTATATCATCTAATCTAGGAAAGGGCATGTTATGGGGGCGGGGGGGACTGATCTGCTTTTATATTATATTCATGAGTGATTGACTGAACACACCTTTTCAGCTTTGTTTGACGTGTAATCTCAACACAGATTGCAGTGATGTATGTTGGTACTGCTGTCATTGAGCTGTCTAATAAAAGTGCTGACATTACAGATGATAGAAGGATTATCATATCATGGCCACAACAAGAATATTGTTACCTCCGCCAGGAGGTTATGTTATTGCTGTTGTCTGTTTTTTTGTTTGTTTTGTTTCTCTATTAGCAACATAACTCAAAAAGTTACGGAGGGATTTCGATAAAATGTTCAGGAAATGTCTGGATTGGGAAAAAGGAACAAATGATTAGATCTGGAAGTGATCCAGATCACCATCTGGATCCGCCATGATTAGCAATGCATTTTTTGTGAAAAAGTACTGAACTAAAATAGATATTATGAATCCAATTGCTAATGGTATGTTTTCATGGTCAAAGTATGTGGACTGGGGAATTGTCTGAAGCATTTCTTAACAATGAGATAGGGCAGTTTTCCACATTTTGGACAGTAACTCACCAAAATGTTGGAATTGCCCAATTTTATAAGTTACTATAATGCAGATCAGAGCTTGATTCTTATCCCCAATAAAGGGACATCCACGAGGAGTCTTAACACTGACAATTGGGAAAACTGTTGGGTGAACAGTCACCCTTAACTGCACTACAGCACTGTCTGTGTGTGGAGGAAAATGCCTGAAAAACAATGTGTAAACAGTGCCGATGGTGTGTGTATTAACCATCATTCCTGGCAGAGCTGTTGTTTCTACTGGTTATTAATGGGTGCTTCATTAGTCATTTCCTCTTAATTGAATCCTATCAAATCAGGAAGTTTAGCACTCTCATGTTCCTAGACTGTCCTCCTGTGACACATGTGTATGTGGAGAAACAGTTGTCTTTTCACAATAAAATACCCTTCAAGTCTTTGTTATTTAAAAAGGTAATGGAATTATTAAGCTCTATTTGTCCACGACCTGGTACCAGATTATCTATGGCCAGACGGCATAAACAAAGATCCACTGCCTGTTGTTTTGAGGACCTCTGTTTTATTATAGAAACATATGTGACACCCCCTTTTCCCTCTGTTGCTTCCTCCACCTCTTGAAAATGTCCCACAGTGTGTTTGACTTTTTTTATGTGTTTGAAAATTGATTAGGTGCTGAGTTGAAAAAGACAAAAACCAAGAAATGCACACTGTGAGGGTCAAAGGTCCAAATTAGTTAATCACAAAGTAATGGTGTAATAAAGCTCCTGTAATTTAGCCCCTGCTCTTCATCAGACTGTCATAGCATTTTCACCTCCCGTTTACATGGCAACGGTGCCTGGAGTGCCTGAATCCACAAACTTTTGAAACCAGGGTCCAGAGCGGAGAGTTTTGGAAACACTTTGCGGTAGTACTCAATAGTACTCAAGAGCACGTTCGGGCAAAGTATTAAAGGATAAGTTCAGTTTCTGCAGCTTTCACATTGTTTATAGACTGAAGTAGAACAATATATACTCACCCAGAAGGCTTTCCTGATGCAAACAGTGCTTCGAGAGATATTTAGATCCAAAATCGAGCGGCGGACATTCGTATAATGGTAGCACACAGGGCATACAGCGCCGCTCCTAAAACTGCATTAATCATCCAAAAACTCATTAGTTTCCCCAATATTCCATCATGGTCTGCTCGGGCTACTCCTCCATGACAGTCTGTGTCACTCCAGACATGTGTGACTGTGCCGACCTCTGAACTGAAGAAGCAGAGCGCTTCCCTTCGCACATGCGCAGTGCGGCTCATTGATTCAGGGGAAGACCGCCAGCTACACAACGACCCTCTTCTTCCAGTTTTGTGCAAAATGGACGAATATCTATCGGATGAAGATGTTGTGGAGGAGAACTTTGAATATGATGGGTGTCCTTACAGTTTCGAGCCAGAGTATACAGATGAGAAGCTCATCGAGGAGGACGCGAAGGCAGCGCTCCAGAGAGTACTGCGCATGTGTGGAGGCAAGCGCTCTTCTTCAGTTCAGAGGTCGGCACAGTTACAAAAACATGTCTGGGGCGACACAGACTGTCATGGAGGAGTAGCCCGAGTGGACCATGATGGAATATTGGTGGAACTAATGAGTTTTTGGACGATTAATGCAGTTTTAGGAGCGGGGCTGTATGTCCTGTATGCTACCATTATGCAGATGTCCGCCACTCGATTTTGGATCTAAATA
Source organism: Scarus forsteni (assembly GCA_036419115.1). NCBI lineage: Eukaryota > Metazoa > Chordata > Actinopteri > Labriformes > Labridae > Scarus > Scarus forsteni. The sequence continues at coordinate 8,419,481 of JAZDUH010000327.1, forward strand.
TCTCCTGAAGCACTGTTTGCATCAGGAAAGCCTTCTGGGTGAGTATATTGTTCTACTTCATTCTATAAACAATGTGAAAGCTGTAGACACCAAACTTTTCCTTTAACATGCAATTACTGTTTCGATCATTGACTTTTTCTGCCTTGACAAGCAGTATATTTTATAACTGTCATTGTTTCAGTTAACATTTTTTAATTTTCTGTTCTTAATATTTACCTCTGTCCTCATATTGGCCCATGTGACTCACACTGTGACTGTTAATGCCTTATGCTCACCTCTATACAATCGGTTACCTTTCATTAGCCACCGAAGTCTTTCAGCCAACTTCCTCAGAGATGCTCTCTAAATCACATGTTTGTATAGCCCATATTTCTATCTTGGAGAATCAAAATTGAGGCAACTGGACTGTGTTCAGTTTTGGGAAGACGTTCCGCTTCTCATCCAAGAAGCTTGGGAATAACCATGAGCTGGATGAATGAGAATCTGCACAGACCCATATTTCTATGCACGTCTTTGCAGCCGCAGTAAACAATAGAGCGCGTCTCCAGAGGGCTGAAGCCGCATTTACATCTTGAAAGGGCTGTGGTCAGACAGCTCATAAGCATTTTGACTAAACAGCCTGTTTTGAGCAGAGATGAAGCACAGGGATTCATAGGTGTCCTAAAGTCCACTGAATTGTCAGGCGAGAAGCTTGAACATTTTTGTGGACATCTGGAACCATGGTGAACTTGTTGAAAAGAAGTACAGTATGTGATAACCGGAATCAAAGTGTCATTAAGAGGTCCTCTCAGTCGCCAAACTGCATTAAACTGAGATTATTAGCCAAGTGCGCTTTATTGAATAGCCTGCATTCAGATTTTCAGGTAGTGAGTTTATAAATTGTGTGATTTATCCAGGCTTTGCAGAAATGTTAATACTTTTTATTTTTCACACAAAAACATATCTCATAATTCCTTGTTAACTCATAAAAAATGCAGTTTAGCATATGAAAATAATCTGTATGTAATTGTCTTTTAAACTTAGGAAAGCAGAGGAGATTTTTGTCAGCTCCACCAGGGTGATTATGTTTCTGATGGCATTTGTTAGTTAGTTAGCTTCTGGTTTGTCAGTTTCAATAGAAGGAAGTTACATTTGCTGATGTTGGTTACAAGGAGAAAGTCATTTGATTTTGATGCTGATCCAAATCCAGATATGGACCAACAAACTTTTTTCAGGGATTTGTTAACACTACAACAAAGGACAGTTTTCTGCATTTTGTGACAAGAGCTCAAATAGCAATGTTGAAAATTCCTTAGCATAATTTTGTGCGCTCCTTGTAGGACATGGTATTTATTCAGACAGAGCAGTTTTTTACTTACAAAAATCAATAAAGGAAATCAAAGCAGCATCTTGTCAAAAAGAATATCTGTTTATTTAGGATTGCAGGTTGGATTATTCATTCTCCTTATGTAATTGAAAACACACACACAAAAAATCACTCCAAAATATAAGAAAAATACTAAACCATATGGTTGTATGTCCACTCGGGGCTTCCATACACTTTAGACCTTCAACACTTTTTTCCAGAAACAAATTCATGACCTACCAAATACAATTTTTAGGTCTCAGCCAACCAGATAGCTATTGATTCAGACATACTCTACCTCTTTTTTAATCCTTTCAATTAGATAATTTGCTTTTAGAAAGAGAGGAAGAGGAAGCACTCCTTTGTGTTTTTAAATTGCAGAGGAGTCATTTCAGGGAACAGACTGCTATTATTAAGCAGGACATAGCTGGTGCCAAATGGAAAAGCTGAGCATAACCAGCCAAATGAAACAGCTTGAAGCTTTGGTTGGTGACACCGTCCCATTATTAAAACCCGAGAAAGAGCAGACACCCGCTTACAGAGGGAGGGTGAGGAATGATAAAAGAAACCTGACATTGTTGATCTTTGAGGGCTCCCGTAGAGCCCCTCTCATGACTTTTACCCGTGAGTAAATGTGTGATAGGCTTTATTACTCTCCCAGATCCATTGTCAGTGAATGAATGAGTCCGGAGTTTTTTTTCCTATCCGTTTCATTCGCCGGGTGTGCCACCTGCCGGTGCGTCACGGCTGCTCTGACCAATCCTGACGCGCTGATTTTTTTCGTGCGCCCTTGGAGATCCCGCGGTGCTCTCCTCCTCATATCGCTGTCCATCCTACGGCTCAGTGACAGCAGAAGGTGGTGATCCTCGTTAGCAGAGGTGCCGTATTAGCGCTTACAGATGGGCGAGGATTGAAAGTGCTGCTGTGCCAAAAATGGAACCGTGACACGTTTGGCTGGATTTTCACATCTTTTAGGGCTGCTCCGAACTCATGAACTATTTGATTGTTTTGAGGTAGGTGTAAAAAACCTTGTAACAGCAAGTTTTGTTATATATTGTCGCAGCATAGTGTTGTGTGCAATCCAAAGCTGCTTTATTTTGACGTTTTTAGCCGCGCAACGCTACTTTTCAAAGTTGCGCACTTGAACTACTACCGTTCACTGCACGTGCTGCCTTAAAATGCCGATCAAGAGAGAGAGAAAGAGACCTTTTTAAGCTGCTTCTTTATTTACTCTAGAATTAATACAAGTTTGACAAGTGCTGCTCCGTAGCCTTTCTCAGCATCCCTGCCTTGCTACCCAGCCCTCTGCGCTCTGATGCCTCTCCTCCAAACAGGCGTACATGGCTTCACAAACAAAACTGCCTTTGTAAAGTTAATTCAGCTGACAAAATAATATAACTCACATCTTAACTCCAGATCAACAGAAAGCATATCCTCAAAGAAAAATAGGTCTTTGATGCGCACTCTTCCGCTTGGCGCACGCGTTGGTGTTATTTTGGTGATTTGTTGCACACTTGGAAATTAATGTGTCCTTACATGGCGCGTGTAAAGCTCTCATGAATTGGGGGTTGTTTATTTATGAAGCCAATCGACGGCTAAGTGAAGGAATGTCCCCTCTCAGTGACCTGGGGCTACTTTGACATTGTGCTGGTTCATGAGTAAGAGCAGAGGGAATGGCATCTCTGCCATGGTGCAAATATTTCCCTTTAAGTCCACGGCTGCACTTATTCATCCCAGAAGCCAGAGTGCAAGTTTGACAACACAGCAGCTGCACATGAATCGCAAACTTATTCCATCACAGCCTGCAAAAGCGCTATATTTTAACATTTTAATCTGTTGCATATATCAACAGAGCACACCAGCATGTTTTTATATCAATATATCAACACTGGCATTGTTAGGGAACAGTGCAGTGTGTCACTGTGAATGCACAGTCTGTTACTAGTCTGTTGAAGGAATGTGTTTAGATGGTTGTGACTTTCCATTGCCTGCTCTGGGAGGGGAGGATATTCAGAGGAAAAGACACACATGAAGGAGAGGAGGAGGAGAGGGAGAGAGGTGAACAGAGCTTGATGTATTGTTTGAACCTCAGTCAATATCTGTTGACTAATATTTATTTCAACCTTTCTCCCCCTGATGAATGGGTTTGTTGTGCCTGTTGCCACTGCCGTATTGATCATCATTATGACTTTCCCAAATGGGCTGTGGGTGGAGGATAGTACATTGATATTGCTGGCTCCAGTGACAGAGGTATAGATGGTAGGATGAAAATGTCTCTGCTCTTACCCTCTGCTGTACCTGTGGTGGTGCGTGGGTGCACTGAGGCTTCTTATGCCAATGCTTCTGCTTCATTAGTCCCAAGCTCGTGACTATCTGCAAATGCTGCTAAAAAAAAAAATCATGGTGCACGACATCATTTTGGGGGTATTGACTTACTTTATTCACTGCAATGTAAGGTCAGATTGTTTCCTTAAATTTTGTTCAAATATTACAGAGATAGTTTGACATTTTGGGATAATCTGCTCATTATTTTTTTCAGAGGATTAGATGGCTAGATGAACAAAAGTCAGCAGAGTAAATATAAAGCTGCAGCTCTCAAGCTCATTGTCTTAAACAAGGACTGCAAACTGTTCCAGAAGATGAAACTCCCCATTTAGTTAATCATTTAGGTTTTTGCCTTCTAACGTGGTTTTGTTACATTTAATAAGCTTTCCATGCCTTTATTTGGTAAGGATGGTGGATAGTCATAAATTGAAGTGAAGTGAGAATTGCAGATGGCATACTTGGAAGAAGCCAAAACTGTAACATTCTGTTGTTTGTCCTAGTAGTAGAAATGATGTTAATGTAACAAAAAGGGGCAGAGTGAAATGACCTCCCCGTAACATTGCTTTCCACTGTGTGCCTTGCAACTGCAATGATGTAACACTCTTATAAAAGGCAGTCAGCACTTACCCAACAAAGGAGTGGATGTACCCGTGGCATACAAGAAACAGAAGCTCTTAAAAGTGTGGCTTAATTTTCCCCAATGAGGTGCCAGTAGCAAGTCTATGGCTGTGTGATTTCATTCCTGTTTCCTGATTTAGGAAGGTGCTGTCTTTGTCAGCTATTGCTCCATTCATTTTTAGCTGAATCCAAGCCCTCCACTGAAGACATGCCAACATCTTGAATCTTAAGAGACTGCTTTTAAGCTTACAAAATAAAACTGAAAAGAAAGGTTTGCATGTGAAATAAACATATTGATGTGACAAATTTCAAGTCAAACTGAAAAAAGAAATCAATGATCAGTTCAAAGAAGATTATAACTTAAAGCCCCACTGTGTAAGATTCCGACTTTATGCTCTGTAGTGGCCTCTATGGTCATGGAGTGTAACTGCACTGTCGAAACAGACCGCCTCACACCAATGGGCATTTGTTGACATACAGAGGGAGGTGAAGCAACCCAACAGGACATCCTAAGAGACAAATAAGCCATGTGGTACAGTCTGATCATGTTTCTTTTCAAATAAATCATTTTTCAAGCCTCAGCTGTCAGTTGTTAGCAACATGTACTCGCAAGTCCAAAAGAAACCGGCGTTAATCCTTGTTCGGGCATTTAGCTCGTTACGCTCCTCCGTTCTTTTTTTTTTTTTTTCTTTTTTTTGTAGCCTCTGATAAAACTTTTCTTTAGGTTTTTCGCTGCTTCCGCCAATGATATTAACACCATGGTTAGCATTCTTCTTCTTCTTCTTCTTCTTCTGCTTCTCCTTCTCGTTCTTCTTCTGCTTCTTCTTCTTCTGCTTCTTCTTCTGCTTCTTCTACAGCAGTTGGCATCCATCTATTAGGTGCATTACAGCCACCATTTAGTTTTCGCCTCAACTTCCATCTTTTAAATGAATCGGGAAGGAGGGGGAAATGACGTATGCCGTCAAGAAGTCAAAGAAGTAGATATTTGTATATTTTTTTGTTTGGAAGTGTTCCTACCATCCACCTCCAAGTTACATAGTGCCAGAGACGGCAATACAGACCCCCTCAGGCCATGACAGAGGTGTCATTAAACCTGTTGTAAGGTGATGTATCATCTCAATTACTCTAGAAATATTACATGAAGGTGGAAAACAACATTGTGATGGTTTAATGGAAATGTTTTTGTCGTTTAAAATTTTTAAGAAGGAAAACCAACATTTAATTTAACAGTTGTGTTTTTCAAATAAAACAGTCTTATTTGAATTAAAGTTTTTCCTCACATTTCTTCATTAGATAGAGAGAACAGTATTGGACTTGGAAGGCAGTGATAGAGTAGGGGATGCAGCATAGCAGCAAAGGGTGCAGGCTGGATCTAAACCCACATTGACCTCTGGTATTTATTCATGGGGTGTACTGGCAAACTGCTCAGCTGTCAGTGCCTTGAAATATTCCTGTATTTTAATTACATGACAAAGAAATAAATTTCATATTGCTCCATAACCTCTGTACCTAGGGTCCTCAACAAAACCACTAGGCCATATGCACTGCTTGTTGCATCCTTTTCAAAGCTCTATGTTTCTGTGGATTAAGCACCTCCTGCACAAACTGTAATGTGCCCTCTTTTTAAAAGTAAAATCTATTACTCACTTTGAATTGTGATGTGGAAAATGTATAAAAAAGGCTTTTCTTCAGCATAGTTTTGTCACTTCCCCTGGCAGCACTTACAGGTATTCAAACAACAATAAAATATATCCTGGCAATGGCCAGCGCTCTAAATGATTGTCTTGCCTGCTTTTGTTGGTCATAAAGTGTCATCTACTTTATTTTTAGTTTGCTTCCTAACCACTGAAGAACTCCTTGCAGTGGCAGCAGCCCACTTCTTTTAAAACCTTATAAATACATGGTGATTTTGAAAGACTCAACCTGAGACACCACTTGACTTTTTATGGTATTCAACATCTTGAGAAATATGCTTAAATCCTAAACAAGCTGAAGTCATGTCAGGCCTACATGCAAGGTTAACGCAAGACATGTATATTTAGCAAAATGACCTAGAACAGCTTCTCCTTTTCCCTGTGGTTGTTTTATAATTGGCATCATTTCCTCTTCCAAATGTCGTGACATGTTTGTCTAGTCCTTCAAAGAATTGATTGTAGGTTTAGACATATAAACCAACTTAAATGACAAGACTTCAGGAAGTCACTGCTCCCCGTCAAGAGCCCTTGTAAAAACTCACATAAATCTGAAACTTTTATAGAAATAAGCAGTGAAATAGAAAAAAGAACCTCTAAAACTGTTGTATGTTCAGTCCGCACTAAAAAGGAAAACTCTTGTTGAGGACAAGATGTCAAGAAAAATCATTAAACCTGATAGAAGTCCTTAAAAGACCCCACATAACTGTCCCTGTACAACTTGCTTTTAAGATTAAAAAAAGGTCTGTACTGAAAGAAGTGTGACCTTTGCAGCCTTTGTCCACTAAAACTGTCTTTTGCACTGGCAGCCCATATTTTCCTAATTGGACAATGTAGTTCAGTGATTTCAGCCCTCAGCTCTCAAAGCACAGGAAGACCACTGTTGAGGTGTTACCTCTGATTATGACTTCATCAGCAACAATTCTGGACTAAAATACCATTTCCCAGACTGAGTTGGCTCAGTATATGCACTGACAAAGCTGTATTTACCTTCTGCAAATGGATTGTGCCAGCAGGAGACAGTGAGACTTTTTTTTTTTTTTTTTTATACAAATAACAGAAACAGGAAAGTACCTGCTAGAGTATTACGTGACTTGCCAAACTAACATGTTACATTACCCTTTACAAGTAATCAGATTACTCTAGCAGAAATCATTTGTTGCAGGTTACCTCCAATTGCGTAATTGAGTTAATTTTGGTTACATTTCACTTGCTACTAAGGTTGGAGGTTCTACCGCTCTCATTTATTTGGAACTTGGCTGGTGTTTGAGCTTTTTCAGTATTTATTAAGATAAGCTAATTGGTTGCAGATGTAGAGTTTTTGTTAACAAGCCAATGTTAAAAATAGCCATGCAGTGCAGCTGGAAATGCCTGATATGATGTCTGTAATCTCTAAGATCTTTCTGTCTAAGCTTCAAGCTGGAACAATTAAGCTCAGGCTGCAGAAGCTCTAACCAATCAGGGACCTCTAAGGAGGCATAACGTGACAATAACAGGAAGCAACTGCATGCATGCGAACTACGACTGCCCATGACGAGATTAGCATGGATTCTGTCTGCTTTAGATATGATTTTATTAGAACTGGAAAACATTTTCTCATAAAGTGAAGATCAGAGACCAAAAAATCAGCACATTTCTGAATGTTTAAGACATTTTCATACCTATCTCAATAAGTCTCAGTAAGTTTGGTTTACACACTGGCTTGGGTTAAATACTTTACTCCACAGTAGCAGCACCAATTACATCATCTAATTGACCAGTTATTAATGTGGCTGACTGAATATCCATCCAGTCACCTTCTAGATATGTTTTGAAAGATTATGCAGTCTCTGAACTCTTTGTGTGGGCTGTTGCCCTGATAAATTTGTGAAATATATCCTGTTGAATGGATCTGTCTATCTGGCATGTCAGGTTACCCAACGATTAACCCTTTGACATTCCCAGCCCTTCTCCGCTCTGTCTTCATTTAAACAACTCAAAATACCCCCCTTTTCTGACCAACTTTAATCAACATTTTGTTAAACCTGTTCTGGGTCGAAGACAAAAGACAAAGATACTTTAGGCCAGTGTTTTCAAACATTTTTTTTTGCCAAAGGCACACCTGACATCTTGCCTATGTCCCAAGGTACACCATAATCACAACAATTCAAAGTAGCTGCTTTTTGATTAAGAAATATTTATCCATAAATGTTAAAATACTTATCTAAAACACTGAAAATGTTTTAAAATGTATCAAAATTATGGCAGCAAGATCTGTACTAAATGTACAATGGGAAACTGTGTGTCAAAATATCTTTACTTCACTGTCTTGCAAAAAGATAATTGAACAGAATTACAAGTTTGAGCACAGGTTTTACCTCTCCCTTTCCATTCAAGTAAAATATATCCTAACTCATCCCTCAAGTGTCACTGTTGCAAGAAATCTATCTATCTATCTATCTATCTATCTATCTATCTATCTATCTATCTATCTATCTATCTATCTATCTATCTATCTATCTATCTATCTATCTATCTATCTATCTGTCTATCTGTCTGTCTGTCTGTCTGTCTGTCTGTCTATTAGGGGTGCAACGATACACATAATTCACAGTTAAGTTCGGTTCTATATGTTTCTGTCACAGTTCGATACTTTTTCGATTCAAATTATGAGAAATTTCAACGCCTTTTTTACTTGTGGTTTATTTAAATAACCAACATTTGTTTCAACTCAGAGAACATTTTAAATTGTTTAAATGACACTATAAATGACCCAGGTAAAGTCTGTAGCATGTGTGCTGGTTGTTGTTTCAGTCTGGTTCCACTTGTTTTTACACCGGGATGATGTCAACGTAGATGTGTTGTCATATTTGTTGTATTTCCACCAACCTAGTTTAGCATTGTGTTGCACTTCCAACATACTGTTGTGCTTTTGTCCACGACACACATACCATCAGGGTCATACTTAACACAGAAGCCAAAGTAGTCCCAAACGCCACACCTAAATGATAGTAAGAGGCAGTGATGGGGAAGTTACTTATAAAAAGTAGTGTTTGCTCGTTACTTGTTACTTCTGAAGAAAGTTACTTGTTACTTTACTTAGTTACCCTCCATTAAAAGTAGCTTTTCACGTTACTTTTACGTTACTTTTACATTGCTCGACCTTGGACAGAACCCCATATCCGTTCCTAAATGTGAAGGCCTACAAAAAGTTCTACTACAGAGAACATAATAGTTATTTCTTTTGTACGCTTTATTTTACCAAATCATGTCATATAGGCTACCCTTTGAAATGAGAGCTCCTACCCAGTGTTTTCAGGTTAATAAAAACAAGCCCAAAATAAGCAACCTCCAGCTATTTCCTTTTCTGATGTGATATATTACTTTATAAAAAGAGAAATCTACATAAAGTGTGTTAATGTTCGTCTACATTAAATTTCAATATCACAGTGCCAAGCATCTATTCAAGAAAAGAACGTGGCTTATAATAAGCAGACCTGGCAACTTTGGCTCTGGAGCATGCTCCATGTGCGTGAGTGTATTTAGGGGCGTGCACGATAACCAGGGAATGAGGAAGTGGACAAACTGCCTACCGCACTCGTGTTTTGCTTTATTATTATTAGGAGCTGCAAGATAACCAGGGGGATTCACACAGAGAGAAAGGCCCAAAGAAACAACTGCACGTTTAGAAACAAGCCCAAAAAGCTGCAACCCACGGCTGTGACTCATGAGATCTGCCCTTAGACGCATATAACGAGCAGACTTCGCAACGCTGCTTGTGTCTAGTGCGAGCAGCTAAGATTGCAGCTTCAGTGTCAGATCTGTCCGGTGGAAAAGTAACGATGTGCCACATTAAAAAAGGAACTACGTTTCGTGACCACATTTTCAGTAGTAGTGCATCACTTTACTTTTTACTCGAAAAGTAGTTACGTTACACACAACACTGAGTGGAGGGTCTTCAATTTCAGCTGAAGGTAAAGCACTCGCCATGTTGCAGTGCCCTAACGTATGTAGCTTCTATCTCAGCAGCTTGCCCAAATGAATAGGAGGTGCTGCACGCGCAGCTCAGCGGATCTCCTCCTGGCTATATTGGGATGTCACAAAATCTCTTACAACTTTAGAATGCTATAAAATTTTACATAAGTCTGATTCTAGTAATGTTGCAGAAGATTAACATAAATAAATTCAACAAAGTTTGTCCTTCAAATCAAAAGTATTTTGATGTCAGCATCTCCTGTACAAACATACTTACGTTTCAAAAGGTCTGTGTGGTATGTCTAAGGCAAAGTTTAGTACTGTTCATTTGTTTTATAGTGATGCACAAAAAATATGGAATTCAGATGTCTCAGAATTAGAGTACCGTGTGCCAGGTGGCTATGCAAGAAAGGTATCTGATTTAGTTTTTAGTGCAAACAAAATAAAATGGAAAATGAAGCAGTATTCCTACCCTTAAGATATGCGGTTCTGCAGTGTAAATCAGCATGTAAAAGCAATATAAAATAGAACTCATATAAAATATATACTGCACAAAAGGGGCAATGCTAAAGTGGTACAGTTGTTCAGGTATATTTGCATTTATAAATCAAGTACACCAAGTAAAATCCTTCAGCTGCTGAATGACGCAGGCATAAGTATCAAACAGTCTGACCCAGAGGCTGCAGCCCACACTGACTGGCACCACCAGGCCACTTTTAGAGCCGGCAGCAGGAGACAGTGATGGCTATTTTACAGGAGTCAGCTGGCCAAACAGACAGGCTAACTCCCCCATTGGGTTTCATTAGAGGTTGTCTTGATGTTAAATCCCATTTAATCCACTTTCACAGCCACGCAGACCACAGCACAGGGAATCAGAGCCTCTATCTTTGGGGAATGCATGGCCAGAAACTTTTCCATCCAAGTTTAATCATCAAAACAGCACAAATCCTCAGTAGCCGTCGCTTTAAAGTTGAAGCTGAGAAAACTTTGTGTGTGTACTGATGGGAAAGTCGTCTTAGCATCAGATTAAAAACAGTCCATCAGTGTCTTCTCAATTAGCCAGCCCATAAAATGTTGTGTTTATTCCGGCCTGTGCTCCCTTTCCTGTCTTCTGTTGTTTCTCCAGTAAGTGGACATGTTGCCTTAGGGTGCTATTACAGTAAATCCTTATGGTGTGAGCGCCTCTTTGTCTTTGTGTCCTCTGTCTGGGAAGACACTGCTGTGCTTTGTACGAAGTCCCTGCTTAGCCTCACAGTGACAGGCACTGGGAAGACACCGATGCTCTTTATAGTGCGTACAATGTAAGAAACATCAGATAAACATATGGATCATTCACAGGGCTGTTTCAAGGTATGAGATTTATGTCCTTGTGACTTTTCACCCTTACTATTAATGTTATGGTGGTTAAAAAGATGTCTGGATCAATGACATTAAAACTTCTCAGTCCTCTTTAAGGCATAATTTTGTAAAGGCCTCATTCAGATATCTTGAGAAATTGTGGGTTATAGCAAAGGTGTTAATTAAATGGCAATGAGAAACTTTTTTATGTATTTAAGCATCTCCATTTACAAGAAGTTACATCTTGTCTCCTTTAAAACCTTTTAAAAAAAGTCTTGTTCCTTTTTAATAATAGAATGATAATTCTTGACATTGATAATCTAAAATAAAAAAACAACAATAAGCTATCAGTCAACTTGTCCACCATTGGTTGGGCATTGAGACCTTAATAGAATTCTGCTTGCTTCTCCTTGTGTAATAGTACTCTATTGCCTTATAGATGTTAATTAGGCCTATGTATTTAACTGTGTGTTGAAGTGTCAGAATCCCATTTTCCCACCTAAATTAGATTTTCATGCCACATACATGGTTTTTTACATATAATCACAGAAAGATGCTTTTTTATATGACACCAGTCCAAAGCTTGAGACTTGCTAGAGGCAGATGCAGCACTTCATCTGTGCATGTCATCCAGAATTATTGTGATGCAGATGCAAACTGCAGTCCACACATAACCAGAAGGATCAGTGTAGAGGCAGAGGAGAGATGTCAGTATATTAATTCTACTGGTGACTGTGTAAATTGGTGACTTTGTGTTGACACCATGGTTGACTGTCCTTGATTACTTTAGCTTTGTCTCTTTGGCTGTGTTTTTTCATATATAAACAGATTATAATTTATGTACAATTACATGCTGTATATAAAGGGAAACTCACTCCACAGTGAAGCATGGTAGTGCACCCACTGCTTTTGCTGATGCTTTAGTTACAATATTTATCCGCACAGTCAGCCACAAGTCATCAGTTATAATTGTCGTGCAATACCATAACACCGAGACCAGTATGGTCAAGTGGGTCAATTACAAGGCTTGTGGTGGAGCTTACAAGTTGCTTTTGTGGTAATTGTATTTACTGTTCCCTCGAGCAACCCCACTTCAACCATGACTTTGGCCACCTTTGAAACTTCTACCATGCTGATCAAGTCAAACTGTGTCCATTAATTCCACCACATATACTTTCAGATGGGTGTAAAGCGAGCACAATCACTGTGATTTTACTGGTATTCATAGAACATTATAAAATGCACGTTTACCTGATTGCTGTGCAGTAATTTACTTTCACAGTGCTTCACAAGGATGTGTTGCCCTGTCTGCTCATTATGTTTGTGTCCGCCTCACTTTGCACCTTAAAAAAAGGAAAGATGTTGAAGACTGGACTCAGACTGAGCTGTTATGTGTAACAAATAACTATATAGTATAACTTTATTTAACTGCCATCGTACCTGGTACTTTAGATGTTTGTGGCATTAGTTGAGCCTCCCATGAGCATAACTGTTCAATACTTGTGTTTTAACCAGTAGTGAGAGTGCCATGAAAGTCTGTTTCATTACAGAGAAAACCTCTGGTGAATGTACTGATACAGTTTTACCAGCCAGCACTACTGACACCCACACTGCTACAGAATTACAGGCGTTAAAATATCTGTACAGAAGTCAGTCGTGTTGCTGATCATCTTGTTTGTTTTGAGCTCATTTAATACATCAATATTGACTCCACTCTGCTCCATAACCACTTGGAGAACCCACACAGTAGCTTTAATATTTGTTTATTTATTACACTTATTGTGATATTGAACAGTGTATTCTGACATGGTTTATTTTTCTCATGCCTGTGGGCCTGATAATAATTATATTGGCGCCTAATGCAAATAACGTTATTGACTTAAGATTTTTTTTCTCAGGGCTATAATAGTTGCAATAAATGTACCCTGCGGATGCAATCCAACTTTTTATGGCCAACACAGCGTGTGTTATAGTGACACACACTGACCTTTAACAATTGGTCATAGACTGAACTGGCGCTGCCACTTATTGGAAGCAATAAGGCGCTCACTTCAGGGCTGTTCACCACACTGCTCCCTGTTTACCCTAGGATATTGTGTATGCATGGCACACGGCTATGTACACACATATATCCAGATAATGTGAGTGAGTTATACTTAAAAGGTCAGTCATTGAGCAGGCTGATTTATGAAGGCTGAGCTAAGGTCACTAATGTTATGGGCGTAGAAGGTCTTTGAGGTATATTGGGTCTGGTGTTGTGAGAGCTGCATGTGTAAAGTTTGCAGTAAAAACAGGCACACACACTTTTTCCTACACTGTTTGCGAATGTCTAGCTAGTGCTGACACTGTCCATTGCTTTAGTGGTATTTTTCTTTCTTTTTGCCCATTTCACATTCTCTTAAGTGCTCTCTCTTTTACCTGCCATCTTCATCTCTCTGTCAAACTATCTCACTTTCTCGACTTGCGCTGTCTTCACACACTGCAACCTCTCTTAAGGGAATATGGATTCGTCTCTTGTGTACAACTGCTCTCTCTCATGTCTGTCCTTAGCAAATAAATCAGACACATCTCGCCTTCTGTCATTTTTCACGGTAAATCCAGAGGGACAGGGTCAATATATAAATGGGGGCTTGATGCGCACTGAGGGCTCTCGATGACAGAGTGTCCTACAGCCCTGGGGGAATTCATATATATTGCGGCTTGGCATTTCTTTTTTGCTAAAAGGTGATTAAACGAATACTGCATACCTTGTTTGTTTGAAAAGTAAATAAAATAAATTAAAATAATAGAAAACATTAAATTGAGTTCACAGCACCAAAATAATCAGTTTTGATATGATTTAAGTCAAAAACAACCAATTTTAATTCTTGCCTGCATATATTGTGGCAAGGCACACCAGTCTGCATTGGAACTTTGTACTATAATAACTCATAACTCTAGTAATACTAAGGAATGTGTTTGCCGCTAATACATTTCTAGCTGATGGAAGAAAACAGTATTTTTGTGTATCCCATTTATGAAATTACCAAAACTACAATTTGCGACCTATTGGTTATAAAACTCTCACTGAATTCATAAAATTCATTCAATTTCAATCAATTTCTTGATGAAATAAATATTTTAGGAGCAAATGACCTTTGGGCAGCCTGTAGAAGTCATTACTATGAAGAAAAAAAAAACATTCTTAAAAAGTAAACTAGCACCTGTTTGGAAGCTTTTTTTTTCATGGTGTGGACATGGCACGCTTTGACATTTTAGCAATATCATTGGTGCACCTTAAACAAAAACAGAAATAAAGGTAAGGGTGTACACCAGGGGTCGGTTGGCCATGGGCCAAAATTTTTTCGAGCAACTGAATGGTGGGCCAAAACATCACATCAATCAGAAATGTGTTTTCTTTCTTTCTCTCCCCTTTTTAAAAAAAAAAAAAAAGCTTTTTTTCCTTATCTACAGGCTACTTTTATATTGTGTGAATACAAAATGTAGGCTAATTTAAGAAAGTAATTTGTTTTAAATAAAGTAACTTTAATTCTCAGACTATTAGTGTGTTATTACTGCTTTAGCTCCACTGTGACTGCATTATAAAACTGCTTATAATGCATTTTTTTAACTGCTTTTTTTTTTTTAAATAGTCCTTTTCAGATACATGTTGAGGCTGAAAATCTGCCCAGGAATTTTGAATGTCATTCATCAGAGGGGTGGGGGGGGGTTGATAGTTTTGCTGATTGATATTTTCAGCCGCCCCCAGTCAGACGAACACGAGCCACTGCGCTGCGGCTGGCAGCCTTCTAATTTTGTCAGCTGCACGGCTGCTATGTTTGCGATCGTGGTGGCTTGAGTTCACCCGACTGGGGGCGGCTGCTGATCGATATTTTCAGTGGCGCGCGCTGCGTTGCCGGCCGTGTAGGTGTGCCGGCCGTTTGGGAGCTTTCCCGGTTTCCCCCATGGCCAGCACGTCCCCGCCCCTTTTAAATCAGATTTTCAATTTCATCTAGTGGGCCAGATAGTATTGGAGACGGGCCAGTTTTGGCCCACGGGCCGTTAGTTGCCGACCACTGGTGTACACCATCTGTTCTCACACTGGACAAGGCACAGTACCTCTAGGTGTGCCATGGGACTTTGTACTAACATGTATTATTAAATTAAGTAAATGGTGTTAGAAATAATGTCAGCCACACTTTGCTTGATACTTTCTGCTCATGATATGTAAGCTTGCTTACTGTTGTTGTTTTGGCCAAATTTTGTCCCATTTGATGCTTTTGGTTGCTTCCCTTGCGTGGTCCTTGTTTGGCTCCAATGGTTTTCACATCCATGGCACGTTAAACCCCTGCTACAAACTTGTTTGTAACGTGTTTTCAAGCATTCCAGAATTTGGAACATTGATTCACACCAGGGTTGGTTAGCACTTTCACAACTCTCCAAATAAAGCACTTTTTCTAAAAAATGATACTACGATTTGTGTGGTCCAAAGCAAAGACATTAGATGTAAAAGCCTCACAAGTCTGCATACCCATCTTAAAACTGGTACTTTTGGCAGTTCTAAGTTTAAAATTAGGTGGTAATGTATCATTCAAAACAGGTGATATTTGATAATGATGAGAGTATTGAACATTTAGACAACCATATTTAAAACAAATGTTATGGTCTTACTATTTAGTTTGATCATGTCCTCCTGTCTTAGAAACTCAATATATTGCCCAGCCCTAGAGTGGGATCAAAAACACGGCAAAGCTCAAAAGCCAGGAGTATTTACTGATGGAGGTAGAAACTGAGGAATTATGACAATGATGAATGTTTGCCTTAGCCATGGCCAGCTTCAAACCCGTGCTTTTCCGCCATATATTTCCTTGTTTGGATTAATGTTTCCATCATGTATGGCTTGTTTATTATTCTGAGTTAATATGCTTTCACATGGTATTGATTTCATTAAAGATCCGCGTTTAAATCAAACCCTGACATGTTTTTTGACACCAGTCCAAACATTTTAGAGTAATGAGAGCTGAATATTTGCTTCTCTGATTGAACCCCGCAGTTAGCCTTTCCCTTTGATTTTTTTTCAGTGAAAGTTCATAAGATAGCAATTAACCTCTGCTGACACTTTTGTGTCGGCTTCAGTTTCATAACAGCCTGCAGTTAATAGTTCTGAAAATAACAAGTACAAGATCATGTTTAGAGAACAGTGTCTGGGCGCCTGTAAATACGGGCGAGCAGCTGATGATAAGGGAGAGTGAAAGAAGAAACCACACTTTTATAAAATACATCCAGCATAGAGCAAAAGAAAAACTATATTTAAAGTCAAGCCTTGAAAAAAAACAGTTGAAACTCACTGATGCATATTTTGGCAATATTGACACTATTTCTTAAGTCTTCCATTTTGTTGGACTGTTATTGATTTGCTTTTCCACTTTCCTGAATTCTCTCAATGTTCTCCATTATTTCATCCCAGAAATGTATCCTGTCAAGAATAGGACCCTGTCTCTGCACAACTGCCCACAGTGAGCCAAAATCCTGAGAGAAATGTGATTAACATGCAAAATAATAAAACCAAGGAATACTTTGAACTGTTATCTAAGATATGAGATGAGACATGACATGATGCAGCCAAAGAATGACACTATAGGGTGCAGCACTTGGCATTTATCACTGGGTGACATTTTTAATATCCTCTGAGCATTATTGTTGTGTATAAATATATGATACTGATATCCGTTTGATACCATGGCAACCAGAAAAATCCTGAAATCAACGCCCAATATTTCGTAATTAGGAGAGAGGGATAGATAACATACAAACTGGCAGACTGTTCTCTAAAGATATTTTTTTAATCCTAAAGAACACTGGAGTATCAGCTGTTCCATTTATGCATGAGGCAAAGACAAGAAATGATACAAGGCAAAATATCAGTTATCAAAAATGTTCTAACTACAAAGCTAAACATATGTTATTGTTATTGATCAGCGTATTAACATTTACAGGTTAAGTCCTGCATACCCCTCCTCGCCAGTTTGAATGTTATCAAATGTCGCCACTGTTAGAGCTGGGAATTACAGGACAGCTTATGGCACCATACATGATACATGGTCGAAAGACATACATATATATATATTCAGCTAATGTATTTATTTATTGATTGCATGTCAAAGGATGACAATCCATTGCTATATTGATATTCTCCCACCTCTAGCCACCATATAGGTTAATTTTAGTGGCACTGTTATCTTTGTGTCGTTCTTTTGGGATAAAGGATTTGACAAATGACTTATACAAATCTGCATCTTTAAAAACTGAGTTTTTAGAAACTCAATAATTTGACTAAGTTGCCAATGTTTTTAATGATTTTGACAATGGAGTATAGTACAATGGAGATATCCATTTTTTACTATTACACCAAAAACTAAATCTTTGTTTCAGAGGTTTGTTTTTGTTGCCATGACTGCAGTTGTTGTTCCTAAACCAAATAAACATTTAAAAACATGGTTTATTGCCATTCAGCTTGAAGTTACAATAATTCAATTTATGATTGATATTTCAAGCCTTGATAGAATTATCATCATATATAAATGTCAAACATCTGTGAAATGATCATTGCCATTCTTCTTGTTTGAAATCAAGAAGAAAATGGATGTTTATTGTATTTGTTTATTAAAAATAACAGGATATTGTCTGACGCTGTCTAAATTGTTTAAATGTGCTGACAAAAATTAGGTTGAAAGATGTCAAAAAATGTGTACAACATATAGACAGATAGGTTTTAGTTTTTGATGGAATTACTCTTTTCCTATGCACTTGTGTCATGAAATAACACGAGGTGAGTTGTACTGATGTTATTAATCATTTCTAAACACATGCATACTGAAACAACCAGAACCACTTTGAAATGGCACTGCAGAAAGATACATAAGAAAAAAAAATATATATATATATTTTTAAGATGATTGCAAATAGAGCTGGGTGATATTACCTAATCTCAGTATCACGATAAATTGAGGCTCTTACCTCGATTACGATTAATGAATGATTATTTAATGATATGCTGGAACAAACTGGTGGTCGTCAAACTATCTTCCTGCAGTATTTTCACTAAACTTCTGCTTGATTTTCCTATGCACATAATCCAAAATGTGTGAAAACAACAGGAACTGCATTTTTCTTTGCGACAATGTCCTCTGATAGGTTCCTGTCTCCTCCATGTTGTGTCTGGCATCCTTCGCTCTTGGCGAAAATGAACACAGACTGTATGGAGGGAGCACGGTCACGTGAATTACGCAGGGAAAATAATCAAAATGAGTAAAATTACTTTGATTAGAGGGTCTAAATGACCGTTTCCAATATCTTTGATTAATTGTGCAGCCCTAATGGCAAATAAATATCTTGTACGAATCTGATACACGTTCTTGCAGCTTACTTTCCCATAGTGAGCTATCTGATTTTTCCTTCTGCAGGCATTAGGCACATATAATTCAGGAATTGTAGAGGATTCTTTCTCATTTTCAGTACCAGATGATGAGTGATTCTCATATTTTACTTCTGTATCACAACAACAGCCTCCTAATTTAAAACTGAATTGAAAATGTTTGAATCCTAATCACCCCCACGTTACGTTAGATTAGACATTGCTGTGTGATTAGGTTCTTGTCAGGATTCATTTATCACAGTATATCACTGTGCTCTATTCAGGATTCTGCTCTTATGTTGGTGGCATTTACAGATGTATAAAAGTCCCTGTGTGTGTTGCTTTCATTGCCTTGAGTTGTTTTGTTCTGCCTGTCTCCTTCTTTCTATTGTGATGCAGCTCATCAGGCACATATCATGTGAGTCAAATTGCATGTCGTGTGCTCGGCTCTGACACACATTATCGCCAAATCAGATTTTTGGCAGCTTTGTTATGTTCCATCTTCAATTTGATGCAGAGATTATAATGAGGTGAGGAACTTTGAGACATGAATGCATTCTCTTTACTCTTGCCTGCTGCCTTAATTTCACTCATTTTATTCCTACTAGAGATGCACATAGAGGAAACAAGAGTCCAAATCCTGAGGGCTGACTGAGCCGTGTAAGATAAGCTGGAGTTTTGAGTGACAGAAATGTTCAGCTGCTGCGGCATTATAGGTAACAAAGCCCGCCAAATTATTTTTAATAATTGAGTCAAGATGGTGACGGATTGGCAGATTTTCCCCCTTACAGTATTTTTAAGAAATATTTACTTGATACTCCAAATGATACAAAGGGAGGCTAAATAAGATGACTTTCATGTTTACAGAGATGATCAAAAGTGAAAATCACTGTGTATTGTCATAGGTAATGTAATGTTATCTGGTACAGTTTGACTGAGGATTGCATGTGCTTTCGGGCTTCGGAGTAGCTGATAAGCTGCTGTGCCAAACTGTTCGAGCTAATATCTATGCACTCGCGCTGCCAGCTGTGTTTTTGATAAGATTTGGATGAATCTGCTGTGTGAAACAGCAGCACCTATGTACACTTACTATACTGGGGAGTGGTGCGGTTTGAAATACTGCTGCTGCACTCAGTCTGGTTTCTGATGTGGTTTTGTGTCTGATATTTTGCTTTTTAGCTGATCATCCTTAAAGCCGGTGTTTTAGGTGTGAAACTGATGCAGTTTCTGAAGTTTTCACTTTCATTTTTTCACAATAATTCTTCCTTTGTCTTGAGTACATTTTCAAGCAGATAATTACAGACTGTGATCATGAGATCAATATTAATATGACAAACTTCTGACTTGTAATCTTAAGACCTGTAGAGGAACATGTGTCATTAATGAAGTAATGAACTAGATTTTTCAGTCATGTACTTACAAGTTCAGTTTTACTTCTACATCCACTTAGCTCACTGTTTGTTTCATAGGCATTCTTTTCACTAAAATTATTCATGTGACTCCTTACTTTAAACAGTTTAATCAAAGATCTCCGTTCTGCTTTCTCTTTGCTCAACTTTCAAACATTCAACTCTATATTTACTTGAAAAGAAAGGCATGTAAAACACTTACCTTTCAGCAAACTTTGCAGTTTTGAAACCAAAATAAGTGACCTAGGTGAATTGTGTAGATTCACTGAGATTTTTTTCTTCTTTTGGGAGGGTAAACCAGAGATTATCAGTGAACTGCAAACATGTGTGCGTGCCTGAAGGAAGCATTGCATTTGATAAAAGCATTTACTCTACAAGTGCAAGCGCATGGAAATATTAGCTCGAAGGGCCTCTCATCACCAGTTTTTTTTTCTCTGGGAAGGTAGGGGAATACTGCTACCTGATTGGTTTGGGAAGTACTCCAGCAGCTCGCTCCTGCATACCAAAGCATTTGGAAGCAAATATGAAGATGCCTCGCAATTTGAAAAGTGAAATATAGCTAATGTTACTCGCCTGACTGAATTTGGTGAGTGATTGTTTCAATGATTTCAATATTTTCTGGTATCACTAAGTTACCCAAGAGCTCTGTTGACACATGCTAAACGTTAGCTACAGACAGAGGTGTGGACTTAAGTCTCATGACTTTGACTTGAGTCAGAATTGAGACAAAAACTTTTGACTAGACTACATCTTATTTGACTCAACTCAACTTAGACTTGAACACCAACGACTCGTGACTTGACTTTAACTTTGGCCTGATGACTCAAAAGTACTCAATGATTTACTGTTTGTTTTAAATTAATGCCTGGGATAGTTTCCTGACCCTTCCTTGACCTGATGTCTAACTGCTTATGCTGTGCAAGCCATCCGCTCCCTCCTGCTAAATGTCTGATCATTCAAGTACAACGTTGAACAAAAATAAACCTTCAGTCAAACAGCGCTAAACATGAATGAAATGTTCTCTGGTTTAAGTAACGCTTTCATAGAAAGCAAAGGAAAGAAAACGTAAAGAAAAAAAGATTTTCGTCCTTGTCATAACCAAAGTGATGCAGCCACCATTGCCTCTGTAGCTGACGGGTCTGATATTTTTTATTTAAACAGTAGCTGTGCCACTGTTAGCTGGCAGTTATGCCCTTTGGCAGTTTAGCTGTTGTGTATGTTAGCATTTTATTGAAATAACTCCTGAATCTCTCAGTGTTTGTATGTGCTCACATCTCCACGTGCCAATGAGCATAAAGATATGTAATGACGCGGAGTGCACAGGACAAGGATCATGAATCATTGTGTGAGTTTATTGTAAGTCAAACGGTGTCTTGTTGGCTCATGTGCCAAAATGTGACCCAGTATTGATAGATACTTTATTATGCATTCATACTGTCCTGTAATTCTGCCTAATTTTTCTCCCAAAGTGCGCCAGATTAATGCTTTTAAATATGAAATATTTCACATCTTATAGGGACCATGCCCCTGGACCTTCCTAGAGGGGTTGTATCTGTCTCACTTCTTTCCCCCTGACCCATTTCCATGCCTGAAAAAAGCTTATTCACAAATGTTCACTTTGAAACAGTTCACAAGAAGAGCAGGTCCACGCTGTGCACTTTAATTTTTTTTGCAGTAAGCCAACAGCCTTCTACCATGGTTAAAGCACTTGGCAAGATCCAGCAAAGTAACAGTGGCAAGCAGTGACCTCCTTTTAGGTGGCAGGGAAGCCTTGAGCAGAGCCAGACTCATGTTAAACTGCTGTCTGCTCTGATTGCATGTATTTTAAGGACCCCATTAGCATCTTTCAAGATCAAAACAATATTTCTTGTTGCTCAGTCACCACTGTGTTGATTTCTTTTGTGTCTGATACCTACTAAAGACTACAGTACATATATATATATATATATATATATATATATATATATATATATATATATATATATATATATATATATACATATATATATATATATATATATATACACATATGTATATGTGTGTATATATATATATATATATATATATATATATATATATATATATACATACATATATATATATACATATATATATATATATACATGATTTCCAAAGCAGGGTACACACTACAAGATTATCTGCCTGATTTCGGATCAGATCCCTGCTTTTGACCAAAGTCAGCAAAATTCCCAATTATATGGTACTTATGAAGATTGCCCTTCCTGTTTATCCTGGGGTGTGAGGTGAGAGTCATTTTTCTTTCTGAAGTGTATCATGGACGCCACGTCTTGAAATAGTAAACGTTAAGCCTGGTCAGTATTTGCAACCATCAATCCTTATATGTGTGGAGTGCACTGTGGACAGCCAAGCCCATTCTCTGTGCTTGTCACCTAGAATTGATCAAAAGCAGTCAGGGAGCAAGCTTGCTGAAGCAGGACCCAAACGTAGCCACAGCAATGAGAGTAAAGCTGAAAAATTAAGTTTGACAAATGTCAGAAATGAAGAACCAACTTATTGAATGTGGCAAAACTGATATGGAGAGGAGCTGGCAAGACATCATAACAACAAGGATGTCATAGGAAGCTAACCACTAGCTGCATTTAGCTTCAATTTCCCTTGATGTTGTTCGCCAGGTTTATTCACAGTAAAGTTGTGTTTGACCAAAGATATTAAAAGCTATGAGGGTAGAAGCCTGGTTGTTGGAAAGGGGGCTGGTTTGCGTTTGGTGTGCTTTGTCTATCTTTGTGGCACACCACACGCTACAACAACAAATCTGATAAATCTGACATTATTCGTCATCACGTGTGGAGTCTCTCATAGTTCCAAAATTGGTTACGCTTCTAAATCCTTCATGTATGTACTAGGCCTTAATTCTCCTGTATTCTCAGTCCTTTAAAGCAGTAGTTCCTTACATTTTCTTCTTGCTACTTCTTGGTGCCCCCCTACGAAGCGACCTGGAACACGGGCCGGCAGCCATGGCTGTAAAGAAGTTTTAAACAATCCCTTTCCTTCAGTCTCCTTCCTTCCTTCCTTCCTCAGAGTAATTGGCATTTTGAAAAGAGAGAGAGTTGAAGAGCTTGTAGCAGGGTAGGGTGGGATGAAGAGTGAGCCCGCTGGCTAAACTCTGTAGAGAAAAAATTAATCTGAGCCAACAAGACCCCAAGCCCTCGGGCCACTGAATCAAATCCTCAACTGACATTTACATGGGTCTGCAGCAACAAGAGGGGGCGAAACTTTAACTCCAATTTTCTGTCTTGTCAGTGTGTGAGGAAGTGTAAGGTTCAATTCTTTGTTGTCGCAGTTTTAAAGCAAATGGAGGACTCTGCCCCCACCCCACCCCCACCCCACAGTTTGAAAGCTGATACAGAATTAGACGAGAAGGACACAGATGTACAATGTTCCTTCGGGAATTTGAGGTGTTTCATAATAGTAACAAACAGACAACAGTCTGGACAGAAGACAGACAGTTCATCTCTGTTAGTTCACCTCTGCTTTTGAGGCTTAGCCCTTTTATAAATTATGTCATCACTTTTAATACCCAGATCTGTATATTTACAAAGTAAGCCTAGCACAAAAAACTGCTTTTACATAATGCAAGAGTGACAAATAAGGTAAAAAAGAAGTCGTTAGAGGTTCAGGTTTGCCATAAATGTGAGAATAACAGTAACTTTAAGTAATTATAATACTATACACCTGAAGATCGTATACATTGAAACCTAAGACCACAACTGTGAAACAACTTTATAGAGAAAGATGATGCCTTTTTGTTACATTGTGTCTGTTTGTTTGCATGGTAATACAAACTAAAAGGTTTAAAAACGGTTTTAAATTGTATTTAAACAACAGCACTGCCTCTGTTGCTATGTGAAATTAAAATACATTAATCCATAGTTCCCCAATAAAAAAATAAAAAAAGACAAAAACATGTACATTCAGGTTTTTCTTGTGTCCATGTATAAAAAGGTTTATATTATTGGCAAATTCCAGAATCATTTGATTAAAGTCAAAATTTAATCCCAGAAATTACAGAATTAAAGTAGAATTGCAACCAGTACAAATGTATTAAATCCAATTCTCTCTCGAACTGTTCAGTCTCTATAATCATGTACATGCATACATTGTACATATACTAGGTTTGGATGGTATGTAGAATTTTTTTTATTGTATTGTATTTTTTGCTGCAGAGTTAAAAAAAAAAAAAAGAAATCTCAGACAAAACATTTCTTTGCGAACTGGTTACAGGGTACATAACAGCTACAACAAGTGCAAATGAAATTCAGTTTTTCTGTCCAAATCCTGCAGATTTGAAGACTTACAACTGGTAATATGGTAATCTGGTAATTAATATAACAGAATGATACCAATGCCTCTCTATAATCTGCAAAATCAAATTATACAATAATAGACTAGATTAACTATTTCAGTTTCGTTAAGATGAAAGGACAATCTGCAATTTCAGGCCGATGGTATTTCTGTAGTGGTGGAGTTAGTTACGCCGTACATCTGAATCTTTCATTATTCACTTTGAACATACAAAATGTATGTACTCACATTTTACAATCTGATGGTTGTACATGACCCCAGTGCTCGCACATTATTATTGAAATCAGGATAAAACACTGGAAAATGAATTAAAGCACTTTTTGCTTTTATCAGAATAAAGTGGGATCCTTTTTTTCTGGTCAAAAGCACAACATACACAGAGAGAAAAAAAATATGTTCAAAATATGTTTTGTCAATTGGATGCTTTTGCAGTAACTCCATTCTGCAAATAAAGAGAAAATATAAATATTATTTTATTATAAATATTAATATAGAGTAAATATGTCCATCTCGGCCTCTCTGAACACTAGTGTGCCTTTATGCACTTACACACCAGCTCAAGATGTTTGTATAGCTGCATGAACACAAACACGGCATGCTCAATGCTTAGCGATGGTAGTGTTGATGTTTATTTTCAGAGGAGAAGCTTCGACATACTAAACCATAAGCCTGTTTAAAGTGTTCCTCTTTCCATAGGCATTGGCACTGTGATTTACATTTCAGCATAAAATGTGGATTTTTATAAACCACAAATTCTAAACAACAGAATTATGGCCTCTGAAAATCCTGAGACTACTTGAGGCTGGTTACTTTGGAAAATCACTAGCCATGCCAGTGTGTGGCTAGTGGTCATATCCCAGAAAAGGACCTTGAATATGCATTATCCAGACACAAATTTTATTTAAATAAAATTCTATGAAGCTCCACGTTAATCAAGCCACCTTTGAAAGTAAAATGAAACATGTTCAAATAGATATTTGCCTTTTTTGTGACATGTTTTGCTGTGAGTTGCAGGTGGTTAACAATGGCTTTTTTTCTGGTTAAGCAAACAAAGAAATATGAGAAAAAGTGTTCTAATCTACAGTTGCACCGTGATAGCTTTTCAATTAAAATGTTTCACAACATTATCATATTTAACAAAACAACAATCTTTTAGATTAAGTGAATTATCTTTTATTTTTTTCCCCCTATCTACAATTTGGTGTGTTTTGATCTTGTCAGTACACTTACTTCTTAGAAAACACAGCTGTTAAAATACTAATGAAGTGCCATATTAACCTTACTGGATACAGATTGATTTAATACGCTGAAATGTGAATCAAATAAATGTTTGTGAATTCTTCGAGAGACATGTGCCACCAAAAAATACAAACAAGGAATTCAATTCACTCTCCAAAGATTGAAGTCCTGATTTTGCCTCAGGAATGTCAGTCATCCCTTGTTGGTATTTTCACTCCTCCGTGTTCTGATGGAGCACAGTAAACCTTTAAAACCTCCCCGGGGATTACTTCCACTTAGCAAAGCGATAATAATCTTGAGCTCATTGCAGGAATGTGTAGCACTTGGCATTGGATCAAAGCTCTGCGGGAGAAGTGCAATGACATGAATCACCAGAGAAGGTGTTGGGAATGGTCATCTGTTTTTTTGTTCTTTTATCAGCTGAGTACACCCTCAGGCAATAAGTCAAATCCAGCACCTGTCTTATCAAAGTCTGAAGTCTGAGAGACAGTTTCAGAGGCATTTTTTGTAGCCTTTGATGCAATTTTAAATCCACGTAGGCTTAACAGATTCTTAGGTTTTGCAGAAATTGGGAGAGATATAAGAGGACTAGACAGTTAAAGTGCATTGCCCTCTGCAGTGTCTTTGGGATGAGAAGCAGACCAGAAGCAAACAAGTATGGATAGAATGGCCTGGCATGTCTCGATGAAAAAGATTCTGGCAGGGTTATATAAAAAATGAATACTGTTTATTGGCTTTGTACACTTTGTGTGCATATAAAATGTAATCATAACACAAGCTGGGCTTATTTATTGCATATACAAGCAACGCAGTAGAGCAGTCTGAGCTTATTTATAAATATTCAGTCATCTAAATATATGCTGTAAACATTAATATTCAATAATAACACCCTCTTAATTCATAAAGTTTAGATTCCTGGAACTGAGTTTTGTTTATATCCTCTCAGATCAATCTAGCAACAAGAAGGAAGCTAAAGGCTTAATTCTCAGTCAAAGCAGGTGGAGGAGACAGACAGCAAGACACAATTAAAGTCAAAGGTTCTCAGATCCACTAGGAGACAGCTCCAGACTTTAGGAGCAACGACTTCAATGCACAGTCTCCTATGGTTTTAATATGACCTGACTGATATAGATTTTCTGAGGCCAATGCTGTTGATATTTGGCAGAAAAAAATACTGATTAATTTAGATTATCTTAAAAATATATATCAAATTAATTAAAAAAAAAAATGCTCCCAAAACACTTAAAACAATGAATATATGATTTACAGGCAGAACATTTAACTTATTTACAATTCTTTGTACCTAAGTATTTTGTTTAACTTTATAACAGAGAGGGATTTTAAGTACAAAACATGCAGAGAAGCATTAAACCTCTGGGAAATTAACTATAAAAACTTAATGAGAGTTACTCTATCTTGAACTTATGTTGATGAAAGTAGCGGTAGCTTATAGTACAGGTAGAACAACTTTAAAAAAGTTGTAAACAGGTCATTGTGAGAGGAAAGCAACAACATTTTTTCTTAAGCCTCTTTTATTTTTCCACTCTGCAACTTTCAAGAGCAAAGAACTTTCAAGTACAAAATAAAATGGGGGGCAAAACTGCAGTCAATTCCTGAAAATAAGATAAATAACCTTATTTAAAAAGTAAATACATAGATTAATTATGAATTCTGTCTTGTCACATCTGCCTTTCAGTCCCAGAGTTCTCATTAGTGTATCAGAAGTAGATTTTTAATTGGCCGGCCGGTATATAGTGTAGGTCGGGCCCTATTTTAAGTGTAGTATGATAAACAACCAGCAGATCCTGACCAGAGGACTGAGTCCTGCTGGCGTTGTTACCTCCGCCAAGGTGGTTATGTTTTCGGGAGTTTGTTTGTCTGTCCGTCCGTCTGTGAACAAAATAACTCAAAAAGTTATGGATGGATTTTGATGAAATTTTCAGGAAATGTTCAGCATGGGAAATGGAAGAACTGATTTGATTTTGGTGTTGATCCAGATCAGCGTCTGGCCGCCATGGCGAAAAATGTGATTTCTGTGAATCACTACTGAACTAAAATAGATATCATTATGAATCCAATTGCTAATGGTATGTTTTTATGGTCAAGGAATCTAAATATTTCGATAAAGGTAGGAGTAATATTTATGGTCAAAATCACAATATGGCTAAGGACTGTGGTGCTGGCGGAGGTCTGCGCTCTCCAAGTGCTTTTCTAGTTCAGTTTTAAAATTCTTTGATAAAACAAGGCTGACCACTGACCAGGTTGCTTGACTACTGACCTCCTTACACAATCGCAAGAGTCTGAAACTGGATTTCAAAATTCACAGGAGGATTAGGGCCACGTAAAAATATTTTTGAAGGCTGAAAGATTTTTACATCTGAAAAAAGTCAGAATTCTGTTTTTTTTTTTGCAATGGAATGATGAGATTAATGTTAGAATGCTGACTTTTTTCACAGACAAAAAATTAACTACCAAAAAATTGTTTTGATTGGCCCTGATCAGCCACTGGATGGTCACTCAGTTACAGAGTGTGTCTTAAGCAACTAAAATGTCAAGGGTGCTGTTTTTTTTTTTTTTGAGTGGTAAGGAACCAGGCATGGCCCAGATGCATACTTCTGTTGGCCTGGGTTAGAACTCAGTCTGTGGCCAGTTTGCAGAGTGTCGTCCCCACTCCTCCTCTACCCCTTCACAAGCCTATCCACTGTCTCTCTCCCTCCTATAAGTATGACAAAAGTCCCCAAAAATTATATCCCACCCATCAATAAAGGCACAAAATGTCCAAAGAACATCTTAAAAAAGTAACTAAAATGACAGAGAAGCTACCTTGATAAATGGACTCAATGAAAGTTTGTTTTGTTGCCTTTGTAATCTTTCCCCTTAAAAAACATGCTCATGGGATAGGTAAATAGAAGCATATACCGTCGCTATGTTGTGTATGGTGGCTTTAGATAATGAATACATCTGAAACAAAGCACTGGTCACAACACAAGCAAGTATTAAAGGTTTTGTTAATACTGCTTTTGAGCTGATTACACAAATCGCTTTATTTCCTCTCCTCTCAAACGCTTGTATGTTGTTTTTTTTTCCATTCAAAAAGCTACATGTCACATTTGACCTAAGCTTTACTGCTGAAGTTTTCTCCCAGGCTATTCCACCTCTTTGTTCCCCCTCTCCTCTCTTCATGTTTATTTAACCACTCTTTCTTATCCAGATTAGTCTCACTAAAGCTCTTTAAATTAATCTCATTAAATCTCTTTTCAACACAGACATGAAGGGCCAGTTCCAGTATGTAGAAATGTGCCTCATTTTTCTTAAGCTCTTATCACTACATCAGTCACATCCTGCTTAATCCTTCAGTGCTGAGAACCACCAGGGAGGAAGGATAACCCTGTGACCTGTTCGCAGCCTCTCTGTTTGTTATTTATACATCAAGTATCAGGATCTGAG
This sequence comes from Scarus forsteni, assembly GCA_036419115.1. Taxonomy (NCBI): domain Eukaryota; kingdom Metazoa; phylum Chordata; class Actinopteri; order Labriformes; family Labridae; genus Scarus; species Scarus forsteni. Next base: position 8,448,584 of record JAZDUH010000327.1, read on the forward strand.
GTGATATGATGAGTTAACATGGATCCACAGGGCTTTGGAGAGCCAGTGAAACTAAATCGGAGTAATTTCCCTGCTTCGGTAATGACTCCTTTGACTCTGTCTCAGCTTTGGCAGCATGTTGAGCGCACGACTTTGCTCACCATACATCATAATCAGGGTTGTGGCAGAACTTATTTACACTACTCACAATCCAGTGTTTGTGTTCACTCTTATCCCGTGGCCAGTTCCAATCACTATCTTTTACTAATGTGAGGAAAGATGGATTCATGTGTTATAATTACAGGTGGATTGGTGGAGCTGGAACTTACACTACTTGGCTCTTAAATGAAAAGAGCCAAAGAATAACAAGACAAGAATACTAATCAGAGTTACAAACTCTAGACAGTTACATTTCTTCACTGCTACCCTTTGATTCTTCTCAGCTTTTGCAGAGCCATGTGGCCAACACAGAATGAATGTGCTCTCTCTGTTTAATAGGCTAACAGCTGCTGAGGAGTGAAATGAGATGTCTAAGTGATAAACAAAGTTGTGTCCTAATATGTTTTTTTAAATCTTTTTTTGTGCACTAATCATAGAAAATTGGCTGATTTATTTTTTAAATCCAAAGTGGTGGGCAGTAAGCTGGTGTAAGTACAGGCATTGGTATTATTTCTGCCACATAACAGATCTGTGTACCATAGTCATCACTGCTTCAAACATATATGTTTGGTAGAAATTCATACACAAAGCAAAACTGATGCCCCCCTTACCTTGTTTTTTAGTCTGTTGCATGCAATATGTCACTGACTTTAGAGTTGGGTGAATTAAACAAGTAGCATTTAAAGAACATTGTTGCTCAGTCTGTAAGGGCTTGGGTTGGCTTGTTCAACTTAAGACTGAAACATACTTGGAAGTTGGTTTGGTAACTTGGGAGGTGCAGGGTGACTTTCGAGGGCACAGTTGGTAGCACAGCTGAAAAGGGTTGGCACCAGTTCCCTCAGGAGCCTCAGAATGTAGGGTTTACATCCTTGTACTCTTATATTTCATCACATGTAAACACTTAGGAATGAGGTTGAGATAACGCTGCTGGTGGTACGGTTGAGTTGTCAGGAATGATGAATGGCAAAGTGCCGACTTGGCATGTGCTGCCAAAGCTGACCTGATAAAGGAATCACAGGCTGTGCTTATTGAACCCAACCTATATTGACCTGACACTAGGCAAGGTTCCATACTCGAGACTTCAGCACAGGTCCTTGTACATATGACCCCAAAGTCTGGTTCTTTTGACCAGCAGACTTGAGCTGGATTGATGTGCACTTAGGCATGGACTGCAGGGGTAAACAGAACTATACTTTAGTATAGTCCCACAGTACTTACGAAGGCAGTCCTACAGATGGAGCCACTTAAATTTCCCCCCTTCACTGAGAGAGTCTTGACTGGTCCATGACTGGAACGTGCTGGGACCTGTCCATCATTTTGTCTAGAATGAGATCCCCTACAATGTTGTGACAAGCATACAATGACTGGTTCAATCTTACATTTCTCCAAAAAGGGCAAAGGTTAAAGCCCACTAGATGTGTTCTTAATAGAGGGAACAATTGGGGAGCCGTGCAATTGCTTGGATTGGTGATTTTATGGTTAAATTTAAGTAGAACCCCCCAAAAATGGGGGTGCCCCAGTGGCTGAAAGTCTGCTGGTAAGTGGCTGGAACTAATATTCACCAGCATCAGCAGGAAGAGATACACTGGGGAGCTGCAACTGTAAATATTTCCAATCTATTAAGGTATCCTTGCATGATGACCCATTTCATCCTCTGAGATGCATGGTAAATTTAAAGTCGGGTTGTGGTTTTAGTTCAAAAGTAATAAAAATGTCTCAAGTCTCATCATATTTCTGCACAGAACAGTAGTGGCTGTCATGCTTGCCTTTCTTAATTCTTTGCAGATGAGTTTATCATCTATGTGCACGCTACCATTTACTTTATATGATGTGTGCATATGCAGGTGTTCTTGGGCACAGAGCAATGTCATGAGTGTAATTAGTTTGCTCAGAATTTGTGTTGCTTTTGCTCTTTTGGAGAGCTGGTACTTTAACTCTCATAAACTTTAATACTCAACCCTTTTTGGGATTGAAATTCCAAACTTTATTTCAACAAACATCAACACTTCAATGTAGTGTTGGAAATGCACTCTCACAGATTATATTTTTAAATAATTGTTGACTTAAAATGAACACTACAAAGTGTAAACCAAGCTGTATGTTTTAATGCACATTTGTTAAAAAACAAAAAAGTTTGTACTGCAGTTTTCATGACATGGGCTTGTGGCATATGTCCAGTAATGGGGGAGATTGGGGAAGATTGACTCTACAAGTGTCACTAACAGGTTCAAAGTAAAAAGTTCAGAGTTAAAGGTCCTAGAGGGACACCTATGGATTTGATTTACTAAAGCATCATTTTCAACCTTATTTTGACACCAACACTTTCTCAGCTATGTACATTTGCTGAAATTTTGCCAACACCACAATTAAACTCAGCTCATTTGGCTGTGAATGCATTATTTGAGTTTCACATCATAGGTTTGCCTCAGTCTACATTTACATCTGCATTTCTTTAAAATGTATAGTACAACTGATGTAGGAAAAGTTAGTTGTATGTAGTAAAGTATACTGATATACTGCAGAGTCAAAGTACTTATATACTGCTGGATAATTTTTAGTTTATGTTTTAATGAACAGGCGTCTGTGCATCTTCTACAGAACTCACAGATTAAATTTTTTTCATACTTTAATGCTTCTTGTAGGAACCTGTAAAACTGGTTTAGCGACATGCATGTTTAGGGTGCATTCTGTCTCACCATCCTCTGCTCCAATAAGGGATCCGTGTTTGGAAATACAACATAAAAATCAGGCTAATTTGTTTTCCTTTTGCTCAGACAATCATACAGGTGCTGACGCTTCCTACGATGCCCCTACAAAAGCAATTCCCCTGAATCTCTCTTTGCAGAAGGGGCTGGATAAAAATCCATTTGTCTTTTTATGAAATTGTTCAAAGAGGCATGAAAAAAACAAAATGGCACCCACTGTTGCAGCTGGCTGCTCCTGTAGCAGACATATTTCCATTTGGAGCTGCAGTCAGAACAAATGCAGAACATCACCACTGCCAAAACATAGACACTCTCGATGTGGATATGCAAGTTTGTTATCATAAATGTCCAAACTATTTCAGCAGCAATATTTTAATTTTTCTGAGAAAATAATTACCACTGTTTGGAAGTTGTTTTAGTTTTCACACTTGCACTGACAGTGTGTCATCAGTCAAAGACTTAGCAAACATTTCAAGTATGAAAAGCAGTTTAACTTGCTTCATAATATAACTGAATGATTCTTTAAAACCTGCCCCTATTAGGAGATTTTTTAAGATTGCTACTGATGAACCTTTACCCCTTTCTTATTCCTACAATTCAAACACCTTATTGTATTCTAAACTTGGAGATCCAAATGTATTAGAGACAAAAATATTAATTTTCAAATAATTGTGAGAACTGCAATTAAGTCCTGAGCAAATAAGAAAACATTAAATGCATTCTCAACTTTTGCCCTCCTTCAATCCAGGAAACATTATTGGAAGTAACTGTCAACAATAGCGATGAATGTTCTGCTGGTCGGACACTCCACGTTGCACTCTATTAAAAAAATCTAGTATATCATGTTTCCTGTGCATATTCTCTTTTATTATCACCTCCGCCAAAGAGATTTTTTTTATCATGTGAAATGATCGTAATTAATAACTCTGATCTAAATATTTACAGGACAGTTGTGATTGTCTTATTGATCCAAATCCTGCAGCCCTACTGCACAAAAAAATCCTGATCTATTGAAAATGCTCTTCGTTTGATTATGTATGCTGCTTGCACACCACTGTCCCACAGTTTTCACTTTTATTTCTAACTCTGCCTTTTTCTTTACTCAAACCCTGTGTTTTCTCTGACAGATCTCCAAAAATATACACACACTTCACATGGATTAGCTCTTTACCCCCACCTTAGTCAAGAATAGACAAAACCCCTCACTGCCATTATTGGAGGCATGTTGCTGCTGGTGTACGGGCATGTTCATCTTCAGTGCAGCCATCAGTCAGTAGAAGTGACAGCAGGGAAGGGAGGGCACTAAACACAAAGCTTGTCCAAACATTGAGGTCGCTCGATCCCTGCTCCTTCTTCATCCATCACAGTGACATATGCAGATGGCCGGCTGTACATCCATAAGACCTCCAGACATCAGTGGCCTCATATTTAACCTGCACACAAGTCCTGTATGAATGAGACAATCCATCTTAAACCTAAGAGTGGGGTGATTTATTTTGAGTGGGGTGATTTATTTTACTTTAAACCGCCTGGAGTCTGAAAGACTGTGCATCAGTCAAAATATTTTTTTGTTGTTTTGTTCCAATAGCTGTGTTGCTCTTGATTTCAATCTCTGTATCACAACCACAAGACCCCCAAAAAAGTGTGTTACAGGAATTTTTCATGCTCCAGCTCTCAATAAACACAAGATACTTGAGCTCCAATGAAGACGTTCAGTTGAGAAACAGCTAGACACATACATCATCTTTTTTTTTTTAGCTGTGTAGATCAACTGAAAACCACAACCAGCATATCCCCAGGGTCTTCACCTTCTTTCATGGCTATTTTGTTGAGTTGGTCTACACATGTGATAAAAATTGTTGGTACCCTTCTGTCAAAGAAAGAAAAACCCACATGGTCACAGAAATAACTTTAATCTGACAAAAGTTCTAATGAATAAAAATGTACTGAAATTCAACTAATGAAAACCATTGCAAAATACATTGCTTTTGAATTGTGGTTCAACAGAATTATTTTTAAATATGAAATAATGAAACTGGCCTTGACAAAAATAATGGTACCCCTAGAAAAGATTGAACATGTCTTGACCATAAGGACATGTTAAACTAAGTTGTGTCCTTTAAATACTATCACAGGTGTCTTCAAGTTTGTTCTCAGTCATTCTGCCTATTAAAGGTTGAAAAGTATGCCCTGTGCTGCTTGATGTTATGGTGTGTACCACACTGAACATGGACCACAGAAAGTGAAGAAGAGAGTTGCCTCAGGAGATTAGAAAGGAAGTTATAGACATGCATGCTAAAGGTAAAGGCTATAAGACCATCTCCAAGCAGCTTGATGTTCCTGTGCAACCACAGTTGCACATATTATTCAGACGTTCAAGGTCCACAGGACTGTAGCCAACCTCCCTGGCCATGGTTGCAAGAAGAAAATTGATGACAAATTGAAGAGATGGATAATACGAATGGTAACCAAAGAGCCCAGAACAACTTCCAAAGAGATTAGAGGTGAGCTCCAAGGTCAAGGTCCATCAGAAACAGATTGCACCATTGGTCATGGTTTGAGCCAAATTATACTTAAAAGGACTTTGAGGAGAATCTGTTACTGGCAACGTAAAGACTCTGCTACCCATGAGCATGCGCAGCGACTGTCGTAATGCTGCGTTCCAGTAACCTCGGAACTGGGAGTGACATCATCTCAGAGTTATCAGCATTACAGTTGAAGTCGGAAAAAAACATGCCGATCTACCAGGCTATTGTTAGCTGTTGTTAACATGCCCTGCGTTGTTCACAAATACAACATGAAGAATGTGATTATCACTATGGCAGCATTTTTGTAAATAAAAGTCTAACAATACTATGTATACACTTCACAGTCTCTTTAATGGAGGACATCACAGTTGAAAACAAATCATAAGACAGCGAGACAGGAATTTTCCAAAATGGACAGACGAGACAAAACTGGAGATTTTTGGCAAGCCACTCATGCTCTATGTCCACAGACCCAAAAATGAAGCATACACAGAAATGAAGACTGTACCTACTGTGAAACGTGGAGGAGGCTCAGTTATTTTCTGAGGCTGCATCTGACAAAGGGGTCTTGAATCTGTGCATGGTACAATGAAATCTCAAAACTATCAAGGCATTCTGGAGTGAAATGTGCTGCCCAGTGTCAGAAAGCTTGTGTTAGGTGCAGTTCATTGGTCCTCCAACAGGATAATGACCCAAAACACACAGCTAAAAACACCCAAGAATGTCTCAGAACAAAACACTGGACTATTCTGAAGTGGTTTTCTATGATCTCTGATCTAAATCCTATTGAACATTTGTAAAAAAAAAAAAAATTTTATTTATTATTTATTTAGTCAGTTTCAAGTTATTTCAGTGAGCATGTGGGTTTTTCTTTATTTAATGGAAGGGTACCAACAATTTTTGCCACAGGTGTAATTATACCTCCATCTAGAACGTGAGTTCTAGCATCCCAGAGCTATCCACCTTCCCTTTCCCCCATAAACCTAATACTTAATTAAAAAAAAACAAAGTCTTTTCAAAGTCTTCCTTGAATAACTTTGTGTTGATGATGATTACAATTCAAGCCTCCAAAGATCTTCAGTATGATTATCAGCATGGGACGATTTCAGTGCAGCATGCCGTGTTGTGCTTGATCAGGCAGAAGTGATAAATGAGTAGCTACCTCCATCCCGCACAGAGCCGAAGAAGTGCCACAGAATGGAGCCAGACTGGGCGGAATGCTCATTTTCATTTTTTGGGGGAATTTATAGCTTCAGTGATTTTAATTTCGAATGGCATCAGTAACTAGAATAAAAAAGTGGAAGAGTACATGTGGGAAAGGGCATGAGTCACAGTGTTTCCTCTAGGTTCGTTGCCTTGGGGCCGCGCGGGGGTCCGTCAATAATGCTCCATAATATCATAATTAAAGAGCATTTAGATCTGAATAAATAGTGAGCACTGTGGGCACACAACTACAACATTCTCAAAAAAATTAAAATAAACTGCATAAAGTATAAAAAGTATTTTTAAAAAAACAGGGAGAATGTAACATTTCATGTAACCATGTAAGCTCAGCAGGTGGAGAGAAGATGAATCATGAAGTTATAGCAAGTGACTGACAATGAGGAGGAACTACATGCTGAAAGTTTCCTACACTGCTGGCTGTGCTTCCCTTCTTAGTAAGGACAGTTGGCTTAAAATTGCTGAGATTTTTGCTTGGGGAGATAGTTTGGTAAGCTTCAGGTCATCCATTAATGTTTGTTTAAATTGGCACAGCCAGAAGAACAAAGCCAGGAGGTTACAGCCATCACAGCCATCACAGCCATCACAGCCTGGAGATCACAGCCTGGAAATCACAGCCATCACAGCCAGGGGATCACAGCCATCACAGCCATCACAGCCAGGAGATCAAAGCCAGGGGATCACAGCCATTAGATCACAGCCATCACAGCCATTAGATCACAGCCATCACAGCCATTAGATCACAACCATCACAGCCAGGAGATCAAAGCCAGGGGATCACAGCCATCACAGCCTGGAGATCACAGCCATCACAGCCATTAGATCAAAGCCAGGAGATCACAGCCATCACAGCCAGGAGATCAAAGCCAGGGGATCACAGCCATCACAGCCTGGAGATCACAGCCATCACAGCCAGGGGATCACAGCCATCATAGCCATCACAGCCTGGAGATCACAGCCAGGAGATCAAAGCCAGGAGATCACAGCCATCACAGCCATCGCATCCATTAGATCACAGCCATCACAGCCATCACAGCCAGGAGATCAAAGCCAGGGGATCACAGCCATCACAGCCATCGCATCCATTAGATCACAGCCATCACAGCCATTACAGCCTAGAGATCAAAGCCAGGAGATCACAGCCATCACAGCCATCGCATCCATTAGATCACAGCCATCACAGCCTAGAGATCAAAGCCAGGAGATCACAGCCATCACAGCCTGGAGATCATAGCATCACAGCCATCACAGCCAGGAGATCACAGCCATCACAGCCAGGGGATCACAGCCATCACAGCCATCACAGCCTGGAGATCACAGCCAGGGGAACACAGCCATCACAGCCATTACAGCCATTAGATCACAGCCATCACAGCCATCACAGCCATTACAGCCATTAGATCACAGCCATCACAGCCAGGAGATCAAAGCCAGGGGATCACAGTAATCACAGCAATCACAGCCATCACAGCCATAAGATCACAGCCATCACAGCCATCACAACCATTAGATCACAGCCATCACAGCCATTAGATCACAGCCAGGAGACCAAAGCCAGGGGATCACAGCCATCACAGCCAGGACATGCAAACATTCCACAACAAGTTACAGTTACAACAGTTACATCTAATCAAACGATACTGATATTTCCTGAGGAAGTTCAAAAGGATTAGTAAATTATGATCTAATCTGATCTCATTTATTTATGTCCAATGTGTAAATATGTTTTTGAGTTTTCACTTTTCACTTTTCTTCATGTTGTTTGTGCAGTTTTATTTTTTTCACTGGTCCATATCTTGCTTTCTTAGTTACCTCTTTAGTTTTTAAAAAAAAAAACAATTATAATTAATGTTTTTGTTCATGTTATTGGGGGCTCAGGCAACAAGCCACTATCTCCCTATAGCAAAGCTATGAGAGTGAGTGGCTTGCGACAAAGCCACAAGCCACCTCCTGCGCATTTATTTATATATTTATTGGGGGCTCAGGCTTTGCAATGAGCCACCTATGTTCTCCTGCACATTTATTAATTTATTGGGGGCTCGGGTTTGCAACAAGCCACTCTCCATACGGTGAGCGTGGCTCGTTGTAAAGCGGGAGAACACAGGTGAGACGGGAGAACATGAAGCCCTAACTATTTCCGGAAATAAATGAGAGCCAGCTGTTACTCCCAAAGTCCATGAAGCTAGACAGCCATTGTAATTTGAAATGTTCTCCTTCTTTGGGACTGACTGTGCCTTAATTGTGATAACTCTGTCATTTCTCACAATATCTTAAAAAACGTACATGTTCACGGTCCCAACACATGTCTAACACTCACAGACATTTTAGTTTTCAGTTCTTACACTTCGTGAGTAACAAGCCGTTGTTCGACAGCATTCAAGAGGCAAGAAAAAGCATTAAGAAAGCATGTGAAAGTAAAACACTTGTGGCTTTGACTCTTGGTTACCATGACAAGCCACCTTTTGTTGTCATCACATTAGCTGCTCCCACAACTCCCGCCTCCTCCATGGTTGGGCCGTCAAGCATTTACCCGAGTGAAGCCATTGAACAATGAAGGCTGGCAAGTATATATACATGATTTCAGAATCAGGCAGGTCTGTCTGCTCTGCAAGGCTAACCACCAGGTATGCCAAGAAGAAAGCTGAAAATCAGGTGCCAGGTGATGCCCCGGGTGAGGGCATCAGCTAATTAGACTATACATGACAAAAACACATTAAAAAAATCTTCTGCTGTCTCTCCTGTGTTAGCTAACTATTTCAACGTGTCATTGCCCAGTTGCATGCTGCTGCAAGCTGGACTGTGATGAAGAACTCCCAGCAGCCGCCTGAGCCCCCATAACGATTTTTGTGGAAATTGTCTAGTTATGTCAGATTCAAACCAGTGCTGAATGTGAGAGCATCAGCCTGTCTGTCCATGGCATACAGGCCTTTGTGAAGTTGAACCTGTATCATCTGCATGAAGTTGAAAACAAGAACATACCTAACAGAATCAAACCAGAGAAGAGAATTGTGTGAGAGTATGAAGTTTGTTGAGGGAGAGTTGGCTGTCGACCATGTGAAAGGCTTTGTTGAGTGCCATGGCACCTGTGAGAATATTGTCTGATGGTGATATGGTGTCAGAAGTAAGTTCTAAGAAGGCTGTGGTTGTAGAAATATCAGATAAAACCAGACTGGCAGATATAATATTTAAATCACTGATATATCAGGAAAGTTGATTGAAAATTACATTTTCAAACATTTTGAAAAACTTAGATCTGGAGATTGGTTTACAGCAGGGGTGTCCAATGTACTGCAATGGCTTCAGGCCATTTTGAATGTGCCTTCAGCAATTTCAGTATGCTGTTGTTTATTTAATAGAAAACATGATTAATAAAGCACCTTTCTTAACAGTGTTGCAGTGCTTTAACAAAGGACACTTAAAATACACATCAGATTAGAATATCTAGATTAAGGCTGTCACTTTTCCAAAAAATCAAAGTTGAACGGTTTTCAGACATGCACCCAAATAATTGAAGATATTCGATTATTCCGACTCGTTTCCCGTTTTTTGTTTGGTAATCAAAAATCCAAAAACGGAAAACGTGCCTTTATCTGTTGTCTATTATGGGTTTATTATTCACAAGTTGGGATATAAAATAATTCCTTTTGTAAAGCTTGCTGTGCCTTCACCCGGAAGCACTTCCTTCTTGTGAGCTGCTGCTTCTTCTCCTTATTCTGTAAAATCCTGTCTCTTTCTTAGTCCAATAATTACAGAATTTATGCTTTTAACCCAACTGGGTAATCGTTTATTAACAGTTTCACAGACGTGTGTAAGACACTGCAGCTCAGCCCATTCATTCTGGGTCCGTCACTCAAATTGGTCCATAAAGCAACACTTGAATAGAACATTTTGGTTCCTAGGGAACATACACATTCCGCTTTAAGACCATTTCGAAGCATCATCCGTAATCATAATTGTTTTCTATAAGTTGAGTTTCAAATTCTCACTATATATCTATTTTCTTTTACTGTGTGGCCTTCTTTCACTGTAGACATTAATGAAATATAATGCTAGTTCTGTAAATTGTATTTAGATCCGAATAAATGTATTTGTTATTACCATGTGTTAATAAATAGCCATTTCAATTGTCAAACTACATTCTAAACACATATTATCAGATGGGCAATTACACATTACAACAAGGTAAGCCTCGGTTCTGCAATGTGTTATAAATCAATCTTTATTTGTATACCACCAGTTCATCACGAGTGTTATCTCAAAACAACTTACAATCGGCAGCGCAGAAGAAGGCAGTGCTTCCGGGTGAAGACAAAGTAAGCTTCAGGAAAGGAATTACGGCCGTATTTTATATCCCAACTTGTGAATAATAAATCTGTGATAGATATCAGATAAAGGCTAGTTTTCCATTTTTTGTTTTTTGATTACCAAACCAAAAACGGCCTCGCTTTCCATTTTTCGCTAAATCGAAATCGAAAATCGGTTTCAGCACTCGCCCGTATAGCTTGGATGAAAAGCCGACGGCTTAGCGCGCACATTTGATGTGGAGGACGAGTGACTAAACTGTATTTCACTGAACATACAGCCTGATCTTTGATTTTTAAGTTTTCCATCTACAGTGTAGAACCAAAACTACTCCCACACAGCCTTCCTCGGATGATACAAAGCTGTTAATGTCAGCTCGGAGTGGAAACTCTTTGTTTACTGGAGTCAAGAGAGCAGCGGATGTGTCTGAGGGTCAAGCTGCGCAGTCCACTGCTCCAGGCGCCCTGATGTGCCGCCACACTCAATATTTTACATTCGAATATTTATTTACAATTCGGTTATGGGTATTTAACCCCATATTCGATCGGTTATTCGAATATCGAATATAAAGTGACAGCCCTAATCTAGATACATAGACAAAAACATAAAAACAGTGACATTAGTGCATGCATAAGAAAAAACAAAAAGTTTACACCTAGCCTTTTTACAGAAGAGAGTTTTAAGAAAGGATTTAAAAGAAGAGTGTGAGAAGAAGAGGCTGCCAGCTTACCCACCGATGAAAAATGCCGACTGTCCACCACTGCCATACGATTGTCGTCCTTCTCCATATAATCCATACACTTTGAAATGTCATCCTGTAAGGCAACCATCTCGCCATAAAATACTGCAACCTGTGCTTCGACCAGAGCCTGTGTCTTTTTTGTCAGCTGAGATACCATGTCTTCAACATGGGGATATCTTCATTGATAGCTTCTGCTACTGCTAGCTTAACTATCTCAGCGAGCTCCATGCTGTCACCTGCTGCTGGCTGTTTTGACGGTTGTTTTTTTCAAACTTGCTGCAGTCTTGGTGTACTTAAAGTTTACCAAGTTTAGGTTTGAAAATAATACTTAAATATTGTGGAGATCTACGAAGTGGAGATGTATTAAGCAGAGAACCCAAGCATCTAGAACTCAAGCACATTCATAACTTTGTTGAAAACTTTGTTTTCTTTCTAGTTGCTGATTTGGATCAATACAATAAGCAGCCAAAATGCTATGTTGAAATACAAATTCTATCTGATGAGCTGATCATACTGTCTTTACCATTTTTCAAGCCAAGTTTCCTCCCCACTTGCACAATTATTCCAGTGTTCCTGCTTAGCCTGGGTTACAGCACTTTTGTGCCTCTCAAGACTGCTGCCCTTGCTCAAGTAAAATCTAAATATTTTTCAGACATGCTGTTCTTTTAAGTCATGACAAAGAGAAGAGAGGACAGCAGAAAGGGAAATGGTAAGAGGGAGATATGATACAACGTTTGTGAACTTGAAAAACACTGTCCCTAAAATAGAAACATAAGACGGCAGACTCTAATCTGAGCAGCTCAGCTGAATTCACAGCCTTTAGGTGATCTCTGTGGACATAGGAGATAAGGATGTTTGAAGAACTGCATGTTTGAACCCTTGAAAGAACTTCTGTAGCTACTTTGTAAACCAGAAAGTGAAGTTTGAGAAGCTAAATAGACAGTTTAACAAAGTACACCGCCAGTAACTTGAATCCTCTTTGTCTCTTTAATGGAATATGCATGTACTTCTTGTTCTGCGTGTTGTGCATTTCTCTCTGCATTAATAACCCTGAACTGCTCAAAATTTTTTGACATGAGCTATCAAATTTTTATGACACCCTCTGCAGCATCAGGCTCCCTGCAGGCTCAACACAGTTTGTTTTACAGTTCTGCTTCAGCACATACCTCAGAACATATGGTAAAGCAGAGGGGATGTGAGGACTTAAAGTGAATGGCCTGAATTAAGAGAAAATGGAAAATTCATTTAGGAAATAGCTGCGGGCTGAAGAGGGAACACATCACATTTATAATGAATGATCATAAATGACTTTCTCAGGTTTTAGATTTCTTATGACGCTGTTCTCAGGAAAAACAGCACAGGTCTGTGCAACACATTTGGCTTGTTTCCTGTTTTAACCTGCGCTTGAGCAAACCAGAGCTGCTTTTAGATCCCTCCACATGTGCATCTGGATATTTTTGAACGGCTGAGGAGAAGTCATGGTTGGCTCTGGATGTGTGTAAATTCATTTTCCGCCATGGCTGGCTCACTATTTGCTTACACTGTGCATAATGAATCATTAATTTGCGCCTGTCACTGGCAGCCTGCACAGTCACTGGGAGCTGAATTAACTGTTGATCCAGCAGAGCAGTGAAGGAACAAAGAAGTGCAGGAGCGTAAGCCTCTCAATGTTTTTGTTTCACTCCAAACACCAAACCATGGATCTGTTTAGGTGTTAGAGGATTCCTGTTTTCTAATAAGTCTGCTACGCTGAGTTCTCTGGTGCATGTTGTTTTGATTGTGGTTTGCATTTTTTATAATTGTATTGTTTCTTATTATTCCCCAACCTCCTTCATGTGAGCTACAATGATTTCCAGCCTTTGAGCAATAGATTACCCTGTCTGCAGTGGCAGATAAAGAATTTCTCTCTGTGTTTTGTTCCTCTTACAAATAAATACCCTTTCAATTCCTAAATAGGGTATATGTTTGTTAGTGGACACAAACAGGGGCATGGGTCTCCCAGGGGGTTCTGCTGCAGTTGACAGTTCAATTGTGCAGACGCCTTTTGTGAAACCAAGAAAAATAGAGAAAATAAAGAAGAGGAATGAATACCATGTACCATGCATGAGTCGATTGTTTAAATCAGATGTAAAAGATGCTTTATGATGAGATGACCTTGAGATACCCTGGGTAGCCAGGAACTAAATATTATTGATCAATCTTTATTAATAAAGAACTACTAGGGGGTGCTGTTTCATGCTTATTAGTTTGTTTGTCTGTGAGCTTAAAGAAATATAAAGTTCTGGACATATTTTGATCAGGTTTTCAAGGAGTCTTGGTCAGAGTACAAGGAAAAGGAGTTAAAATGCTGGTGGTCATGCATCTGGAGCAGGGGTGGGCAAGTGGCGGCCCGGGGGCCAAATGTGGCCCTCCACATCAATAAATGTGGCCCGCCATTCATTCCCAAAAACCAGCAGCTGTAAATATGAAGAAAACTCAGAAATCCAATAGAAATAATTCTGTATAATCTTATGTAAGTTATTTACAACCTTAGTTTGCTCTTATAGTGTTCAAATCTCTTTTATGAATCCTTTAACATTATATCAAATATTACTCAATATTATATTTAAAATATGGCAGCAGCAAAATATTTGAGCTTTAAAAATTTGAAAAACATATTTTATTGATTTAAAAATAACTTCATTGGCTTTAATTCCATGTATATTAGCTAAATTAGCTTGAATTCTGTATCAAGTTCATTTGATTATGCATAATAACTTGTATTTATGTTGTAATATATAAATATTGGTATTCTAATTTTATGACAAATTAATATTCTCATATGTTGTTTATCAAACATTCTTTTTCATCATTGAGAATTTCTGAAAATTGTGACAATGTGGCCCTCAGGCTGGGAAAAATGGTTTTATGCGGCCCTCTTGGTCATTAAAGTTGCCCACCCCTGATCTAGAGTGTGGATACAGGAGTTCTTTACAGGGTTTGTTAACATTGCATCATAGAGCCACTTTCACATTTGCCTGATTATATTGGCTAAAAATGTCAGAAAGGCCTTGGTGGAGGTTTGTGCTGCTGGAGCATTTCTAGTTATGTAATCTTTCTCATGACATAATGTCAGATGTTAATCAGTCTGCCCTTAAAAATTACAGAAATGATATATGCAATGTCTTTGTGCCATTCAAAATATTCATCCAAAAGCACTGATGGCATGTTGGCGCCCTGATGTGGCCCCTTTGGTTTTTCGAGTTGGCTTGTGGCTAATACTAATGTTAGCAGTGCTAGCACCACTAGCCCTTGATCCTCCTGTGGATCCATCATTCATAGATTTGCAAGTCTGTGCTGAATGTGTTGCCTGTCACTCAGGATGAGTGGTCATCTGTGAGTATATTTGGACTCGGCAAAAGCAACACAGCATCTCTCTTTTCAGACCGAAGTTTTTCCAAACCAAACAGTTCATAAGAGACTTGAACTTTGTTTACATCTGGGCTTGAGGACATTTCGGCTGAAAGGCAGCAGCCATTAACTAGAGCTGCAGTGATTACCATTAGCAAGTAGCTGTGTTAAAGGTTGGACAGAGTATTTGACAAGGCAAATTGTTTGACTAACTGATGAATCTAGTTTTGGCTAATCTGTTTATTAGGGCCTGAGCCACAGCTGCAAGCTGGGCGAGAGCCCTATTGTATCCCCAGGAATTATTCAAAGTGTTTTGGTAGCATTAGTAGTTTTACTAGGAGCTAAAATTTTACCTGCTTCCACTATTTGCACTGTAGTAGTATAGGCACTGTTTATGCATTGCTCTATTTGTACTGGTAAAGCAGGAAATTTCAGCCAGACAACTCATGTATTTTTGTTTTCAAACATTTGGTTCAGAATAATGCTATTGAAGATACAAAGCTTGGAGTACAGGCTCCAAATTCATAGCTATTTGCACCTTATTCTACAAGCAGAATTTGAGGAATGAGTCAGGATCCAGTATCCTAAGTCAGACCATATAAGAGAATGGTGTGGTTGAGGCTAAAAGAAAGAGCAGATGGCCTTGCTGAATATAGACACACTCGGACTTGAGCAGCCAGTCAATCCCATTTGTCATAACTTTTCTCTTTATACAACCATAGACTTATCTATTTTTCCTGATGGCAACAGTATGCTTCTAAATGATTGCTTAAAATGTTTCTAAGTTTGTTTTTAACTTCAGCCAATATAATCCTAAATTTGATGTTGGTTTTAACGACCCAGTTTAAACATGATGAGTACTGACACTAGACTTTCACTGATAAAACAGTAAAACAGATGAGCAAACACCAACAATTTGTGGAGTGTTCTTTAATTAGACTGGATTTCTGGCCGAAAACCCCTCATTAATGGACAGCTAAAATTGGTGTTTATCTGTTTTTGAGACATTAACATGTACCAGGACATCATTATCTCCTCACTGGATAATATATTGTGCATTACAGATGGGATTGTTGCCATGCCTCAGCTGCAAAACAAAATGAAGCACGAGCAGATAGATAAATTTGTAATTTTGTTCAGCACCAACAATGCTGAATGAAATGACTGAAGTTTTCCCCTGCTCGTTGCTTATGATGCATATGCTGAGTATATTTAAATGTGATGTTACTGATGTTGTGTCCACATTTTTTTTCTGAAGCTGTCTGCTTCTTTTAACACCCGTCAGGAGGTTTAGTCTTGTATTTATTTTCACCAGCAGCAGGGCTCAGTCTGTAAGTCGTTTCCTTTCTGTGTTGCTGTTTTTCTTGTCCGTGGTCTTTAGGAGAATTTGTTTCAAACAGAACTGGTCGACTGCTGTTACTTGTGTGTCTCTCTTTTGTCACCGCCTGTTGCAGTGGCTCAGCTGTCGTCCCCCTGCTCCTTGCTCTCTCCCTCCTCAATCAGAGGCAAAGACACAGCTGGCCTAATTGGAAATAACCCTTCAGCTGTCACTGGCCCAGCTCTACTTAGTTTTTAGGGGAGTAAAGAACCTGTTTGCTACCTTATTGCTGAGATAGAAAATGGCTATATCTGTACAGTATGTTGTCATGGTGTCTATATGAGGATTATTTAATCACTGCATATTGAATTAAAATTTAAAGTATCAGCCTGCAGGTGTATCAGCGGGTTAGGCCATCTGAGTTTGGGGCTTTCAAAAGGGCTGTAACTGTTAAAAGAGTATTTTGCATATAATGTTGGTGTTTTCATGTAATGTTGTAATGAAGTATTCTTCTAAAAAGGAATCTTGAAATATATGGCATATTGGATATCAGCCAAAAAAATCCAATGTAATGTATCCCTAACTTAATGTCTATGATTGCCTAACCTGACACTGACTATTGTAACAGGAGACATCATTGTGTAGTTTGACCTCAGCATTATTGGGTGTAACTGTAGACAGTCTGTTGATTAAGTGTCAGTCCTGGTCCTTTTTGTATTTTAAATGACTTTATTTGTTTGACATCACACTTACTAGTGGTCAACCAAAGACAGGAAAAATGTGCATGCATTTCAATGCAAAATAATTACATTAGCATTTTAACCAGTTTTAATGTACTTTGTGTTCTGTATAATTTATATCTGAGTCTCCTTCTAAAAAGCAAGGGGACGTCACTGCAGGAAAAAGAGGAATCCTGCTTCTTTCATTTTTCAGCCAGTAGATTTGAAAGATCGTGCTTAAATACCTTTTGAAACGTTTATATTGATTGTTCAGAATTTTGGAAAACTGGGGGGTCTTCATGTTGTAGGTAGAGCTGAAACGATTCCGCGAATATTCGTGAGTACTCGATTACAAAATATCCTCAAATTAAATTTTGTGCCTCGAAGCCTCGTTTAATATATAATTATACATAGAAATATATATCTGGACTATTATACAGTGCACGG
Organism: Scarus forsteni; assembly: GCA_036419115.1. Classification (NCBI taxonomy): domain Eukaryota; kingdom Metazoa; phylum Chordata; class Actinopteri; order Labriformes; family Labridae; genus Scarus; species Scarus forsteni. The sequence continues at coordinate 8,466,094 of JAZDUH010000327.1, forward strand.
TGTTTGACACGGACGAGTCTGTGGCACACCTCGCCTGCTACCTCCGCTGCTGCGTGGCTTGTAAAATCATGAAGGAAGAGAAAAGAGAGGGACAGAAAGGAGAGAGTCCGCAGAAGAAATGGCAGAGAGTGTCCCAGGTGTGTGGTCACTACAAGAAGGGACAAAAAGAAAACACAGTGCAGTGTGTCTGATGTCAAATGGAATGAGCTTAGCACGTAGCTTAGCATGATAGCACGTTGTTAGGGCTGCAACTATTACTATTACAGCATTTTAAATATGCTCATCACAGACATGCATCCTCTTTCCATGGTGGAGGACACAGGATTTAAGAACATGATCAGGGATTTCAATCCAAACTACACAATGTCCTCCAGAACACACTTCACAAATATAATTGCAGAATTATATTACTGCTTTGTAAATCAGTATTGTCTTGGCTTTGTTTTAAGCCAGTACTGGTTTAAACTTTCAAAGTTGTTAAAATAAAAACCCTTTTCTGAGGAATAAACGGCATTTGGTTGCTCATTTTGAAAGCCCTAACATGTTGCATTGTATACAATTGATTTATTTGTTTAAAAACAAAAAAGTATATTTTGTTACATTACTCGAGTATTCGAAGAAATAATCGACAGAGTACTCGATTCCAAAAATACTCGACAGTTGCAGCTCTTGTTGTAGGTCACCTATGGATGGGGCACAACATTTATTTTACATTGTTGTCATCTGCTCTATGTCTTATTTAGAAGTATGTCCTTTACTTAAAAACGGTTGATATACAGTATTACCCAGCTCTAGGATTTGACAATTCTGCACAAATGGTTAGCCTTGCAGAGCAGACATACCTGTCTGATTCTGATTTCATGCATATCCGTCTTGCCAGCCTCCATTGTCCACTGGCTTCACTCGGTTCCGAATCAGGAGAGGCGGGAGCAGCGGGAGCAGTGGACTTGACGATATCAGGAAGTGACTTGACTTCCTGTCAAGTCACTTCCTGTTGCACACATAGTGGCAGCTAATACTGGTTAGCCTGTGGTCATCATGGTTACTCAGTGATACTTGGCGAAATACTGTAAGCTCTCCTCATAAGTTTACGTCGTATGGATTGTCTTCGACGAGGTTCATGTCAAGTGTTAAATGATACAGCTGTGTGGAATAATCAATGTGAAACGATTGTCTTAAGATAGTTAAGCTAGCGGCTAACAGAGGCAAACAACAGTTAACAGCCGTTAGCGGTTAACAATGGTTAGCCACTACGGTTAACGGCCGTTAGCTGTTGTTTGCCCTTGTAAGCTGTTAGCCGTAGCGGCTAACAGTTAGCCGTTAGCCACTACATTTAGCTGCTACGTATGCTACATCATAGCAGTGCTGCTTGATATATATTGGTCTGTGATGAGCTGAATGATCGTCTAATCACAGGCTGCTGTTGTTTTTGAAGGTTCTGCCCCGGAAAACATTTTTGCAGGGCCCCTTCCCAGATGGATGAGTGAAATATTTCCAATATGGAACTATCTATCTGGCATGTCAGGTTACAAAATGGTCTTAACGATCTTAAAAATGCTCAACTGTTTTCTTATGTTCTTTATAAGTTGTCTGTCTGATCAGAACTGTCTGATTTTTGCACTTGACGGCCAAAATTAACACTACAGAAAGAAGAAGAAGAAAAAAGGCTGTACATTATGCTGGCAATCGCTCCTTTTAACTTCCACTCCACCACAGTGATTTCAGGCACTAGACAAAGATTCAGTTCTACGAATTTATCCTTGTGTCCTCTGCTTATGTGTGATAATGAATAAAGACAAGTCATTAATAATTTTAGTCCGTTTCATAACAAACTAAAGACTCTTTGAGTTGTTTTGGCTTCTTTGTTCAAAATACATCCTAAATGCAGTTCTGGTCTCTCCTTCATCACTTCTCCATTTTTCAGTATGTCCTCTCTGTACAGACCCTGACTCTCCCCCTCACTGTTTATGATTTTCTGTTTGTCAAGTGTTAAGAGGTCAAACTGGACAAACAACTTGTGACAAAGGTAAATAAATGGCCCTGAGATGTTGTTCCCATGGTTCCTAGAGAATAAGAATTTACACTAGTGGTAAACGAATGATGTGCTCTACTATGAATGCTTAGAAAACAAACACTTCTCATCATCTTGGATGTTGAATTTTGCCTACTGCTTATTAAAAAATCAGCCAGGCAGTCTGGTTCATGTGTGAGAAGAGATTTTGTCTTTATCTGTATGTTTGTTTGGGAAAATGCATGGTTTTAAATGATTGGATTTAGTGTAAGATAGTATAAGAAGATTTTTCTCTGATGTTCTAAGTGTGGATTTTTTGGTCTGGAACATTTGCTTCCTTTCACAACAGTCAAAAATTACACATGGTGTTCCCCAAGGCTCAGCTCTGGTGCTTATGTATGATATAGGGCATGAATAGAAACTAGCAGTGTAACTGATTATAAAACAAACATGAATATATCAACATGTTATTTGTGAGTTTTTGTTATATTTCTATATGCCCCCCTCTAAAGATTATGACATGATGTTCTGATGTCTTCTGTGAAGGACCTCGACATGCTGTGGTGCTGAAATAAACCATGAATAGATGTGCCTTGCCTTTTTTGCTGGACTGACTTGTGAACCCACAGGAAGCATTTCATGACTATTAGTGGTCTTAAAATTTGAAGGTTACAAATGGCCTCCTCAATCTTAGTTTAAAACCAAAAATATTCATTTGTTGACTCTGGCCTTGGAACAGTGTTTTTGAATTCCTTGGTGCATGCATAAGGTCCTCTTTTGTGCTGCTTTTCTGACTTCTTTATTTTCTCATTCTCCCATGTCTCAGCTGGTCCTGAGCTAAATGGGATTGGAACGAAACAGTGAGTTTGTGATTCTGTGTTCTCCTGTTTCTGATGACTGATGGCAGGAGAGAGATGAAAGACCTAATGTAAAAAGCCATGCCTTAGGTTCTTCTTCTCATTTACCTCTGCTAATGCATTCTGTGCTGGGGATGGGTACAACGGCAAATCTCCCAAAACAAATTTTAAAAAAAAAATGCAACAACAAATCACAAATGCAGTAGCAAATGTATAACTGCAATAAAGCACAACAAAACAACAATTCACAACATAAAAAATAACTGCCAATAAGCATAACGGTAGATAAAATAAGACGTTAACAGATAAGACATACAACAAAAGATTAAAAAATGCAATGATAAATAAAAACAAAATATTACCACAAATAGTGCAATCACTAATACTGTATAAAATCACACTGAAAACCCCCAATGAGAAATAAATAGATAAATACAACAGTTAAAAATCACAATCGACTGAAAAAACTAACAAAAATAAGAAGATACAACATTAAGTTAACAAATAAATATGAATAACAACTAAGAAAACAAAAAACTAAAGACGGAACACAGAAACTGAACTGTGTGCAGAGATAAGTTTGTGAGGGAAGCAGAAATAAAAGAGAATATTTTACATCCGTTATAGGGATAGTTCAGGATTTTTTAAAGTGGGACTGGGTCAGGTAACTGACCTGAACATTAGCCACAGTGTCAGAAATTAGATCTACATCTGGACAGAAACAGTTGTCACTGAAGCTACAGCTAAGTATAGCTGGAAATGGGACCACTTTGTCCAAGTAGTTTAAGAGTTTGCGTGAAAACAAGCATATTTGCATAATTTCATGGTGTATCTTATTTCTTGACAATAACTCACTTTGTCAGATTTTCGACACTTCGTTGGAACTTGGCACAGCCTACGTGTGTTTTTGGGTTAGGGTTAGGCTCACTTTAATGTTACTGATTACACAGCTGTCACCATAGTCTATGTTCTAAATAATTATATGTCAAATTAACGTGTGTTTGAAGATTTTGCTGTTTACTGAGCACAAATTTTGAGAAAATGTGTTGCTGCAGCTCGGTTTATCCCTTCAGCACCAACAGTGTGTTATTATCAAGTAAACTTACTATGAAAACCATGACTTATTTCTTTAAACAATAAACAATGACTATAAAATAAACACTTACTTTGAAGATAGATTTTGATTTGGATCCTCCGTTTCTTTGCAATTTGTGAAACAGTGAACCTGGTCCGTGTCAGAATTAATGTTTATAACGGGAGGGAGGAATTTCATGATGACTGCTGCAGACTGCAGAAGCACTTATAGAAGCTTCTGGTGTCCTCTGATCCTCATTGTTGCACCTTTTTCTTCTCCAGTTTAATGACGCAAGCTCATGCTTTAAATACATGTATCAAAAGGTAATGTGAGTTTCACCTGTCATCTAGTTCCTAAAGCAGTTTTCTCAATTTTCATTCAGAGCCGTTGATTCTCCATGTAAAGAGTTTTTCATGTGTGTACTCCAGTCCAAGTATTTTGAAGAGTCAATGAATATAACAACAGCTGTTATACTCATTTATCTGGTTTCCTTAGTTGTTTTCTTGTTTAGAGACTCCAGATTGAAGTTGGTTGGCACTGTTGGTGGAAGGATGCGTTAGCTGTGCCAGATATCGATATAGTGCCGGAATAAAGCAGCTCAGTAGTATAAAAGTAAGTTGCTGTCAAGAAATGAGATGTAGCATCACCTTATTTTTTATGTAAAACTCTACTCTAAGCAAGTAATATATACCCATGCCAACTGTTTTCGGTACAAATGTTACTAATGTTCAGGATAGTGCTTTGTACCTATACGGCCATGCTTAAAAACATCCCAAACCATCCCTTTATGTGTATGTCCAAGTACAGTTACTCACTGTCTAGGAAATGCTTTAGAATAAAGTCTTCTGTGAAAATGCGGGTTGTTCAATAATGGAGTAATAATGATTGATGTTTTACTTTGAACAATACATAGGATGTGCTTTGGTATGATCACTTCATCTAAACGGATGCTGCAGATCCATACATCAGCTCACAGGGAGCTGTCACTTACAGCTGGTCTGTCAGTTAATCTCAGCAGCCGGAGCTTTAAACTCCCACTGCTTTTACAGACATAAGTGGTCATTCACTGCCTTCATAATTCATGGTTTGACAACATGAGTGTTCAGCTCTTCCTTAATCAAAAATAAAACTGCGGATCAATAGTTTTGTTTAAAAAAAATCTTTTTTTACTTGTGATTTGTGTTTGTCATTTGTGCTTGACTCCTTTCACTGACATGGAGGACTGCAGGAGAAAGCAGAGATGCCACTTGTGCATATACCCTGTTTCAAAGGTGCTTCACAGGGGCATAAAACAACCCACGCAGTTTTGGCTGAATGAACACGCTAAGAGCTCTGAGCTTTTGGGATTCTTTTGTGATATTTGTTGCTGATGAGACCCTGGATGCAGTTAGCTATACAGACAGAATGATTTTCTTTTCTCTGAGAAAGTGAAAGCACATCATTTGTAAAGGACGTGTCTGGGGCTGAACACAATGTTAACATAACCGTATTTGTGCTTCAGTGGATATCTCAAATTCAAGGGCACTCACAAGTAGGGATTTGTTTACTTCTTTAAAAAATCTGCGCTTTTTGGTCTGTTTTGCTCGGTTTGTGGTCCCATTTGGTCCAAATAGTCGCCTTTATGTTGCCTTTTTCACACCTCTTTGCCTCACGCCTCCTCTTGTGCTGTCAGCTCACATTCAGTATTGCTCCAATTGAGTTTTTGGACAGCGAGCCTTGTTCTCAAACGCTCCACGGGAGATAAAAGAAATTTGGCATCACGTACATCAAAGGGTGTACCCCCCTCCCGTTCCACTCCTGCACTCGCGCAGAAACATGATGAGATCAAATGAACATCTAAGGTCAGTGTGGCAGTGAAGGGTTAATGATGTGGAGACCGTGCGCAGGTTTTTAATTCACACTCTCAACGCATAACAAACCCTCGACCATATTCCAGTCTCATCACTCCACTGATGACTCATGCACTTTGCACCCAGCGTACAAACCTGTTTATTTAAAGCACCTTTTATGAATATATTTGACTGTAATTTAACGTGGCTTGGCTTGGATGTGTCATTATCTGATACCGTCTACCTCATCATCATCATGATCGGGCTCTCAATGACTGCTTGAGTGAGTTAGACAGCACATCTAAATTCAGCGGTGGTATGTAGTAATCCATAGTGCCGAGACATGTAGCTAATTCAGAGTGAAGTGGTGTACTCCTGAGATCATTTCTTAGAGGTTATAATATGTGATATTCTCTTAATGTACATCCATAGTTGTACCTAAGTATTTAATAGCAGTTTCAACACCTATTGAAACAGACAAAGCGCCTATGTCATACCCCTACATCCTCAGCCTCCTTTTTGTTTGTGAATTTGTTGTGTTTTTGGTGCCAGTGTAATATTGTTGCAAGATTTACTTTTAAGCTCTTGAATCCAGAGCTGTAAGAGTCAGTAGGTTTAGAAGAGGAAAGTGTAGGTACGATATTTGGACAAAAACAATAGCAATGTTAAAAAAGCAATAATTAATCCTGTGATGGGCGGCACAGTGGCACAGCTGGTAGAGCATGTGCCTCACAGCAAGAAGGTTACCGGTTCGATTTCTGGATCGGACAGGGGACTTCACACACCTTTCTGTGTGAAGTTTGCATGTTCTTCCCATGCATGCATGGGTTCTTCCTGGGCACTCCGGCTTCCTCCCCCAGACCAAAAACATGCTCATTAGGTTAATTGGTGACTCTAAATGACCCTTTGGTATGAGTGTGAGCGTGAATGGTTGTCTGTCTCTCTATGTGGCCCTACGATCGACTGGCGACCGGTTCAGGGTGTACCCCGCCTCTCACCCGATGATAGCTGGGATAGGCTCCAGGCCCCCGCAACCCCGAAAGGGATAGCCGGGTGTAGAAAATGAATGAACGAATATTCCTGTGATATTTATGACAGTTTTTAAGTTTTTTTTTTTTTTAAATAAGATTGTGGCTTGCATTTCATGACTTTTTGCCGATAATATGAATCAGTTTTAATGGTTAAAGTTAACGCTCCATGAGCAGGCTCGTGATTTAACCTCTCAAAGGTCACTGTTTTATGCAACTAAGATCTGTAGTTGGCTCAGAGAAGACATTTTTGAAGATGTGAGTATCCTAACACATCTTTTTGTTAAGATGTCCATGAAAGTCAGATATAATGGGCATTTCTATTAAGTATATCTAGAAGTGCTCCAAAAATGCCAAAAATGTAGAAGATTGCCTTATCGAACACTGTAAAGAAATCCTTGAGAAAAAGTGTGGATCCTCATCAGATTACGATTCTGATCACCACCAGAATCTAACCACTTCTCCATTGTGCCATGACCAGCATTCCCTGAAAGTGTCATCAAAATCCACAGGAAGTTATTGAGCTGTTAGCAGAAATAAAGAAAGCTGCTCTATCTTTCTATGTTGTAGGAACTGTGAAAGAAATAACAGAGGGGAGCAAATAGTGGGTTATTGCTATTGGATGACCCTTAGACTCATGATAGATAGCAAAACCAGACCTCTCCTAATAATCCCAAAAAACATTGTGTCACTTGTTCTAGTCATCAGTGTCTTTGATTAAGAAAATGCTTCGCAACACTGAATGAAGTCAAGTCAAGTTTATATATAGCACTTTTCCTACAACATATGTAACTCAAAGTGCTTGAAAGTGACCAATGAAATTGATCCCGATATTATCATCATTAAACAACAACAACGATCAAATGATACAACACAAAAGCATCGAGAACCACTACTTTGAATACACATGGGATGACACCTACCACCTATTTCAGCCTGACAACTCAAGATGCAATGATTTCACTTTTGACATGCATCATCATTTTGGTTAAGCGAGGAACAGCCAAGGTCTATAAAAGCTACACTAACACTGGATTATTTTCACTGCTTTGTATCTGCCAGCTGTGCCTTGCATCAGTACTGCACTATTGCATTCAACCCTGTACCACCCAAGCATCCACTTGTAAGCTCTCACGGGGGGTCCTACCAGTTTGTCGCTCTTCAAATTCTGAATGTAAACTAAATATCTAATGAGTAATCCAACATTTGAACATTAGTTTTCAGACCAAGCTTAAATGCTTAAGACATCTTATATCAAGGATATTTACAGATTTCACACAAATACATGAGCAAAAACTGTCTCTTGTATTATAGCTTTCAGCTTAATTCAAGTACTTGTCTTAATAGATGAACCTTTATTGTCCCAGAAAAGGGAAATTTGTTTCCACAGCCTTCCATATCATGTTGCCAAAGCACACCATCACACAGAACACAAACATAACAATGAACAATCACAAACAAATACAGAGCAAGACAGCACTTAACATTGTCTGGCAAGTAGGTTAAGTCAAGAAGGTAGATTGTTCAGTACAGCAAGAGCAGATGGAACAAAACTCCTCTTAAAACGGGCCCTTCTGTATTTAAGAGTCCTGTACCTGCGCCCAGAGGGAAGGAGCTGGAAGAAGTGATGGAGAGGATGCTCAGTGTCCGAGACTATTGACTTGGCAAGCCGGGCTATTGCTCTGTCGTTCAGTTCTGAAATATTAGGTGTGGGCAAACGGATGATTTTGGATGCTGTGTGGGTTATTTTGAGGAGCTTATTTCTACTAGAGACTGACAGCATGGTGTAAAAACAGGATGAACAATACAACAGAATGGACTGAATTCGGATGAGGAGCATCTGACAGCAATGATAACAATGATTCAGTCGCTGTGTAGTTTGGTTTATGTCTGTTATTTTAGGGGTAAGGTGGCTTCTTTTACACTCTGTAGTACCACTGTACTTAAATTTAGATCTTTGGTTTGGTTTGTCTCTTTGAAGAATCTGCAGGCTGTCTTACACTTCTGTAGGTTTTTTTGTCAGGTCACAAAGACCTGTTATGCCATCAGTGTACAAATGACTGAAAATAAATATTGCACAAATCTTGACTGGGTGTAAAAATTGACTCTGAAGGCTGAGATATTGTTTTTTTGCAGACTATAGTGGGATGGCTTTTAACAAATGTGAGGGGCCCAGGATGCTTTTGTTATTGGCAGACTTTCAAGGCCACAGGGTTTTCCTCTTGTGCCTTGTTTCTTGGAAAAACTAAATAGAGATACATAAATAACACAAGTGTTATAGACCTCTTGAGTGGTGAAACCCAAACAAATGAATTTTGTTTAAATGTGGTCACACATTTAAGGTCATGACCATTGGTGGTTGTGGAAATAATGAGATTGTGGATACAAGCAGTTGAAATGAATGGTAGGAGTCAGCTGTAAAGAGAGTTGAAAACAGACATGTTAGAGCCCCTGCTGTTGCATGAAAAGGAGCCAGCTAAGGCTGACTGGAAATCTTCAGAGGATAACTTCTAGTTACCTCCCTGGTGGTCATCTTGGCATGTCAGACTCAGAGGAGACCATGGCACAGAGTCAGAGCTACAAACAAACTTAAATGATGTACATTTTAAATACAACTTATACCAATGTAGGATAAGTGGTCTTTACCTTATTTTGCTGAAAACAACAACAACAACAAAAAAAGAATGCTATTGGTGTATTGGCTCAAATCGTGACTGTGTAAGCTGGTGACTTTAAACTGATACAGATTAGTGATGGATGATATCCACCATTTAAAATCAATACAATACCACTACTTTAGTTGTAATTATTTTGATGACTGATACTGTTTTGAGTCTTAGAGGAAGAAAATTTGTGTAGCAGATATTCCACATTAATGAATTTAATGATATAGGTTATTTTTGATCAATGGATATTTTTATCTGTAAATACACAATTGAAACAACCATAAAAGTTTAGGCAGATGTTGTTCTGATCTATAAATCTTTTACACTAAAAATGATCGAAGTATTTATAAAGTGAAGAGTTTTTTCAAATGTATTGTTACTGTGGTACTTGATGTTGATACTGAATATAACAGCTTAAAATCAACATCAAGGAACATTTTGGACTGACAAGTAAACAGTAAGTAATCAAACTGCAACGCCAGGGCACAACATCCAAGTGCAGAACATGGTGCTTTGAAAGTGACGTGCGTATGCTGCAGACGATGTGCTTTCTGCCCAACTTTTAAGAGCCAGAGCTGAACTGATGTTACGTTGTCTTCTTTATTACTTTTGACATCTCAGTTGTCTCCATGGATTTGATAGAAATACAACGTTCTTCAAACCTTACTATGTAGAATGATATGCAGCTAGAGCTAAGACTATCCTAAGTTATCACGTGGAAGCCTTCATGCCTTCATGCTAACTGTTACTGCCCATAATGCCAAGTATGCTCTACCAACAATTGGAAGATTGCAGGTTTGAGCCCAACTCTGGCTGTCACATGGTGATGTCCTTGGGCAAGACACTTAACCCCAAGTTGCTCTCACTTCTATGTCAGTGGCGTGTAAATACATATTAAAGGGCGTTAATGTGTTAGTTGATACTGATGGAAAACTAACAGAAATGTCAATGATCAGTGAGTGAATGTGAGAGTGAATTGGCGTGAATGGATTAATGTTACCTGGGGTGTAAAAGACTAGAAAAGCACCATATAAGATCAGGCACATTTACCATCCATTCACCATTACCACGTTCAACAGACCCAGGCTCTGTATATGCAAGCTCAAGATAGTGATGATGCTGATGCTACCTAACCTAACCCATAACAGTCCCCACTGGATAGTTATTCTTGATTCCCAAAATTCCACATTGAAAGGGAACTGTGAACCTCAGGGGGAGGATGGGACAGCAGAGCCTGAGGGATACAGCACCCAGACTAGGACCCATTCCCACTGCTGTTGAGCCAGGCTCCTGCTCTGCCACCCCTCTGCTGAATAAAGGAACTTTATGGATTTTGTCTGCACTCTAGTTTCATACAGCCTGTGTTCTCGCATGTGCCTTTAATATGCTTAGAAAAATAAGACATAATGCAGACGCTGTGCTTCAAAAAGGAAATATAGTCAGTCAGTTATATCTCTGTATGGCCTGGCACCATGTGATCTGTGGCCATGTGGTTAGAGTACGGTTGTCACTATACCAGGATTTTGAATTTTAATGGGATACTCTAAATATAAATTTATGCTTTTATAACTTGAATTGAAACAAAAAAAATTCTTCTGGAAAATAACTTTATGTTTTCAACCTGCATATTTAAAAGGGTATAAACAAACAGAATTCTGCTGATAATAATGAAACACAAAGGAGAAAAGATTTCCTCTAAAATGATGCACACCCATCCGTTCCCTATGGAGACATACTGAAGAGCAAAGATTCTGCTCTCTATTTTTCTTATTTTCTAATTAAGGACATTTAATGTGTCTGTGCTAATGTAGTTATGGATGAGCTGTCATCAAAAAAACTTAAAGGTTCCAGGAAAAAGCGCAAAGCAGAAACATACATATGCAGCAGCCAGAATGGGCAATTTTAGCATAATTTATACAAAATTCTGGTTTTCTGTGTAAAGGTTTTGAAACTTCAAGTATTTTAATGTCTTGAGGCAACCATCCTCTTTTCTGTTTGTATCTCACAAACTGTATCTCTCACCTGTACTTTCTGTTCATAGCCTAGTGCTGCTCAATGCCACACTCTCAAATCTACAGCAGTTTTTCGTGGATATGAAACTGATTTTTGTTTTTCTTTCCCCAGATATAGTTGTGTTAGATTTATTTCTCTTGAGCTTAGACCAATGGATATTACATAGGGATGGGAATTGATAATACTTTATCGATTCCAATTCTGTTATGATCTGTGTGGGATCTGTGTCTCTAATGATTCCCTTATCAATTCTCAACAAAAGTCGGCCTACTCAGGCTTTTAAAGGCAACAATTTCATATACTGCCGGTATAGAACGACTGTCTGTACAAATGCATGCCTCTAAACGTTTCTGCCACTTCTACTGACTAAGCCTGCAATAAGAATCTCTTTGTCAAAATTCAAGCCATAATGTCAACACTTCTGTATCCGGTCTGCCATGACTCAACTGAGTTCTTTGTTGTCAGTCCAGCTGACTGCCTCTTTAATTGCTTTGCAAGAGAAGAGGAGAAAGTAAAAAAAAAAACTGATAGGCAAAAAGACTAATGAGATTGATCCTGTGAGGGAGTTTTTATCATTCCTTAACTGGAATTGGTTTTTGATTCCCAATCTTAATATTGTATCTTTCAAGGCATTTTTTAATTGAACGTATCAAGCTATTTAAATTTAATTTGACAACCTTAATTTGTACACCCCTGAATTAAAGCACATTTTAACATGGTCATTATAGTTTGATCAGTGTCAGAGTAATTAACAACTGAGCTCATTTGCGTCTCTTCTGGAAAACCTAAACAAATTGAGTTTTGCGTATGTGTGACAACCATATCTGTCTCATTTTCACCTTGTATATCCTCCGCTTTCTTCACTGCCTCCTGGGGTTCACAGTGGCTGCTGCTCTTCCATCTGCTTCCCAATCAATTTGATCTCATTTCCTGCCAATTGGTCCACCTCCACCGGCTACGCCTCATTTAAGGAAGCAATACATGTCGAGTCCATCAGCTGCTGTGGTGGAAGTGATCATCCTCTCTGTGTCACAAACGTTCTCCTGGAGATTATCCATGCAATTGATGTTTGGATGCAGCTCTGCATTGTGCATCCACTGGGAGACAGTGTAGGTTTTAGCAGATGGCTCACAAACATACTAATTTTAACAGTGTTAGGGTTTAATGAGGGAACACTGTGCCCATGTCAAGGTTTATTGAGTTGAGCATTCATTTGATATGCAGACTAAAAGTCATGCACAGACAGCTGACTGTAATCTGCATGCAGAGTGCTGTCACTTCATTTTAATTGCAGATTTGCGTGTAAATGTTTGCAAAAAACAAGTCATCCTCCCACTACAGCAAACACAACCCCAAATTACTTTATTGCCATTTTGTGAAACACTGTGGAATCTGTTGCCATCATCACACATCAGTTTATGACTAGCACCAAAGCAGAGCCTATCCATCCCAATAAAACGTGATGTCTCACTCGTTATGGTATTTATTGCCACCTGTATTTCTCCTTTCTCTCACATGATCTTCTTCAGGGTTCAATAAGTATATGTTTTAGTCATCTCTCATAAGTTTTTAATCTGGCTTTAGCTCTCAGGAGGGTGACTCTGTGTCAGTCTGAAGGAAGCCAGGCATTCCCAGTGGTCAAAAAGGTGTTCTTACACCTACTAACCTCTCCTGTTTTACATGAGATTAACAAGACACAGAGGGAGAAGCATGGACTCTTACAAACTCCAGGAGAGTCTTCTTTGGGTTAAACTGTGTTAGGCCTCTTTGAAATCCTGCAGAAGTGTTTCCCAGCTGACCTGGATAAGCCCATTTAAAAAGGGTATAGGTGTCCACTTCAGCTCAGAAAGGCTTTTTTCTTTTAACTATTCATCTCAGAGCAGAAATTGAGTTTGTCTTCTGTTACAAAAACTGCTCGTTGCTCTTGTCGGACAGACATCCATGAGAAAATGTTACACATCACTTCTCCCTGTTGTAGATTTGACTCTCAAAGTTTATGGCCTGTTTGGGGTAGAAATTTCCGCTTTTTAACCATTTTTAGCTGCATTTGTGGCTTATCTGAAACATTTCACACACAATTTATTGGCCTCTTTTTTCATGTCTTGCACAGGAGATCTTAAAGAGTTAGAAAAATGAAGGAACAGTACCCAAAAATGTACATTAAAAGTGCTACAATTGGATCAAGTCTTTGTATCAAAAGAACCTATTAACAACGGATAGTTTATAAATGATTAGATAAATGGAACAATGAGTGCATTAACCAAATTGATGTATGAAATGCAGAGGTAAATGTGCATGCACTCAGGTGGAAAAGGGATAGCAGGATAGATGAAAAGTCATGTGTGTGTATTTACTGCAGCAGTGGATGAATAGAGAGAAGGACAGGGATATGTGGAGCCAATGTCAGCGGGGATATGCGCCAGTTCCCTGCAACCCAGAAAAGGACAAGTTGGATAGACCGTGTTGGAGTCGACCTCACAGTTACATCACAGTGGATGTGCAAACATATTGATAGCAATAAGGCTGTTTGAATACACTGGGATGAATACGAAAATGCAGTTGAAGATACAAATAAAAGGGTAAAATTGTACTAATTGTAGCTCAAATAAAGCTGTGTTTATGTCTTTGCTGCTGGCAACGTGTTACTGTAAGGAGATGGTGCTAATCAGTTCAGCAGCAAATGTTGAAGAGCAGCAGTTTTATAACAAATGTGTCTTTGTCGAGGTTTTCATTTAAACCCAATTTGATAAGTTCATTAGCAGTTATAATTATGAGGACATTTAACACTTTCTTTGTTACAATTCAAGTAACGAACACATATGAGTAAAAGAGCTGATATAATACACATACCTTAGAAACCGTGTCACATGGTATAACTTTGGTTGTCATTACAAAATTATCTGTTTAATCTAAGAACCAAATGTACTGGACAGGTCAGCAAAGTATGCGAGAATGCACGTAAGTGTGTGTACCTTCAGATTTTTTCTGTCATCATTGTTGGGTTCATTCTCCGTGAACTACTTAAGGATGTCCATTCGCTGTAAATTTTTCTGTCTAGTTGATGGTAAACTACAAGAGAAAGTGTTCAGATATCAATGTCACACATTGATTCAAAGCTTAGCAAAGTGATCTATAGAGGATGGATGGAAGGATGGACCTTGCCATGCAGAAGGATCAGCCTGATTCAGTGTTTGCAATCAGACGTATCCATTGTGCCAAGCACCAATCTACAATAAGTGTGAACGGCCCAAAGCGGAATGGCCCAATGATGTTCTTTAGGAGCAGGAAGAAGTGGGAGCTACGAGCAAGAGAACAGCAGGCAGTGACTGCTTTTACAGAGATTAGCATACATCCTAATATCTTAAGTAGCAGTCTTATCTAATCTGGATCATATTTCTTTATTACATGAAAAACAAATTACACTAAAAGCCTCTCCATAGAAACAATACTTTTGCCCCACTTCTGACATGTTTTTGCAAGAGTGGCTAGCAGCAAAGACACAAGTGGCCCATGCTCTGTTCTTTACACTGTGGCAGCACCCACCTATGAATGTGATTAATGGATTTTCTGTCCAATCACCTGCCCAACATGCTTCTGAAAGGTTCTGCCCTTTCCCAAACACTTTCTATGGGCTCTTTCCCAGATGGACTGGAGAAATACATTGAATGGTCATTTGGTGTATTAGGTTAAATTGACAACACCAGTGACTGAGAAACTTTGATAAGCTTAACTTTTCATTATCTTGTTATAAACAGTTCTCAGATGCTATAAAATGTAACTATGAACAAAATGTCCTGAAAACATAATCTAGTAAATGCAAAATTACAGATTGAAAAGAAAATACTTAGTCACAATTACTTAAGTAAACATCATTTGTTCCTTTTTTATTCTGTTGTTTGTGTCCAACAATGGTGTCATTTCATGCCAAATCCCCCACAGTCTGGCAATTGTCCATATTAGTCAGGACACAGAAATCCTCAAAGGCCTGGACTGTTTTTTAAGGCACAAATACGCCTCCATATTCCCTCAGAAGTTTTTTGTTCTATACATAAGCGTAAATGTAGTTAAATATGACTCCTAGAGCTCTCCTTTAAATTCTTATCCTGTCATAGAGGACATGTGTGAGAAAAATCATCCTTTTAATTATAGTCCAGCAGAATCTTAATGTGGGCTCTAATCACACCATATCCACACACAATGCCGAGCCGCCGCATCTGCGTGCTGCACACCAAGTAGCCGCCCTTATCAGTGGGAGCAGATGGAGAGCGTCCAAGTCAGAGGCTCAGTCTGGCTCCATGTATGTCATAAGTAAGAGGATGACCTTGGCTGGATCTCAACTGTGCTCCAACCCCTGAGAAGCGCACACACTTTTCTACCCTTTCCTGTCTCCCTCTGTTTGAACGTGTGTGTTTTATCCTCGCTCCTACACATTCCTGTACACAAGCTTTACAGCTGGAGACAATATCCGCTCCTCCACTGTATCAATTCATCAAAAAGAGGAGGCATTTGTAAGACTGAGTGAGGCGCGGAGACGGTTTGTAAAGCCCTCTCAGGCAGCCGTTTCAACAGAGTCATTTGTAACATTAAGCACAGTGGGATAAAGTATTTTCTGCAGGGGTTAAAGTGTTACATTATAGTTATCACAGCATCAGGCTGAGTTAATTCTTCCTCCTTTGCCTCAAATTTCAATAGCTAAAGCCCCATTTTTATCTGCATTTTACTCTTTTGAATCCTTAAAGGCATAAATCTTGTGCAGTTTTCCAGTTTTCTGTGAAGTTGTTCTCGCTTTGCTGCTCTATAAATGGTCAATGAAAGGTGATACTGGTGTATCTCTCAGCAATAAATCAGCAAGGCTGTTGGTCTACATCTCAAAGGAGGAAGATGGATCTTTTCTGTGTTTAATCATACAAATCTAGTATTTGTTGCCACTATGGTTTCTGCGTGTGCATGTGCGTGTTTGTGGTCGTGTGCTGCCCTGGTCAATACCCTCTGTTGACCCGAGGAGCCTGCAGACTCCTGTGTGCCTCCTTTGATACACATAGAGTCACCAGGTGGTTGTTCCTGTTGCATAATACATGTGGAGGTTTATTAATCTCAGTTAGAACAGCAGTGCTCACTGAATGGAGTGCAGTGGAAGATAATACATTTATGTACTCAAAAGACTCCTCTGTGGAAACGAGTTCTTAGGGGCAGATACGTTTCCATGCCGCCACACTGACAGTATACAAGGCTAGTGCCAATATGTTACTTGGTTATCAGTCTGTTCATACATATGTCCTTCTGGGCCAATATTACCTCCACCGTATAATATAGCTCAGAAACTAATGAACAGATTTAGATCAGGATTTCTTAGAAGTTTTGTCATGCCATTTGGAGAGGTCATTTGATTTTAGTTGTGATCCAAGATTGGATGCAGAACCAGGATCCTAACTAGGACAGGACAGTTTTCCACACATTTTACTCATAAGTTAATACGCTCTCATTGGTTTTCTAATAACTTTTTCATAGAATGTTGGTCATAGCACTATTCAGCGAAGGAGAGTCACACTTTGAGTGCGTGTCTGTACCTCTGTACTGCCACTGCCACTTCTACATGAAAAGGGTAATGATTCAACAAATGTGTCCATTCATTTTCCTTATAACTACATTTTTGCATAAGCACTTTACATTCTCGCCTCAAGAATAATTTTCCAAAGACAGTTGACTAAAGCTCACTTAATTACTTGACCTTTTTATCTGCTGCTTTAAGTGAGCGGCCCTCACATGCAGTATGTGACACATTGCTTTCCAGCGCTGGTTAATGAGCTATTGTTCATTCACATTCACGCACTATCTGGGTAATTAGCATTTCACATTATTGTGGGAAAAGCCCCCCTCATTCATAGAGTATTTAATGCAAATGAGACCAATCAAGTCTTGTTAGTGATTTTAAGTGGAAACTTGAAAATGGTAATGGTCTCATGTTGTCTCAGTTTGTGGACTCAGCTAAAAAGTGAAGCAGAGAGGCTGAGCAAGGTCATCAGTGGAAGGAGGAAGTGGTCCATCTTGTTATCATGCCCTTTATCAAATGCTAGAAAACAGATGTGGGCTTTAATTTAAATTTGTGGTGTTTCTTAGGTTGGTAGTGCTGCTAAGAAAAATGTCAGTGCAACTAGGTAGGAAAAAAAAGATGTAAATGTAAAGAGAGTCATCCTCTCCCAGAAATGTCACACAGCCTCCCAGTAGAGGAGAAACATTTTCTTTATTGACCTTTGAGGTATAATTTGTCATTATAATAGGGGAAGGAGAGAAGTGGGCTCGATGGTATCTCAATGCTTTAGTTTTCTTTAAATTGCTTTATTATGATCTACTCCTCTGTTCTGTACTGTCTAGAGATGAAACATTGTGATTCATCTTTTCATAGTGTTTGTATTGTCCAAAATGTGAGATATTGTAATTTTATTACAAAATGAGGCTCTTTTGATTAACTAGATGTGCTTTAGGAGCACAGACATTCCCCAAAGAATTTCTAACATTCTTGGCCAAATTGAACCAAATATGTGGAAAACTGGCTTATCCTACAAAGCTATATAATCCTTTCAAGAATTAATTAATTAATAACTACCAAAATTTGAAGTACAGCATTTCTACATGCTTAATATTGATCATGAACTTCTGTTTGTGTCAACATTTACTAATTTTAAAGACAATAAGAACACAAACCTCAGCTTTGGTATTTCTGACATTGCTAGGCAAGTTTTTTATTATTATTATAACACACTGTAAACTACTCCTTTAAAAGGTTACTGGATCAGCAAGTGGATTCAGACAACCCCAAATGCATTCACTCCTACCTTGTGCCATTACCAACATTTGCTGAAAATGTTATTGAAATCTGTTTTGAGCTTTCTAAGCTGTCCTGGTCACAGATGCAAAAACAAACCAACCAAACACTTCAACTACATGCCTTTTGTTAAAAATAAAATATTTACCTGCCTTAAAGTGGCACCGATCTTATCCTACAGAAGATCTTAAGTAGTGTTTAAAGTGCTACACAATTAAATTAATAGCATTTTTATGGAAAATCTCTTGAACTTAAAAAAAATGGCGGTATTTTTTTCTAATAATCATAAAGATTTTAAAAGACTCATAAATTGTTCCAACCATTTGTCATAAATGTGTTTA
This sequence comes from Scarus forsteni, assembly GCA_036419115.1. NCBI lineage: Eukaryota > Metazoa > Chordata > Actinopteri > Labriformes > Labridae > Scarus > Scarus forsteni. Next base: position 8,484,737 of record JAZDUH010000327.1, read on the forward strand.
TATTTTTGTGTTTTGAAAAGTTGAGTCTCAACCATTGTAGTATGGTACAGTTAGATATGCAGTACTTTGTTGACTGTTTTAGCTGTGCAGATCAGATATACTGATCTTTTAAACTCATCATCACCCATACTGATACTGATATTGATACAGTCCTTTTTTATCACAAGTATTAAGTCTCTTTTTAAACCAAAATTGACCTGTTAATCTTATTGCAAAATGGAATTTGTTATAAAGAAATGTTAAACAAGAAGATTAACATTTGATTCCATTATATATAATAATGCTGTTTTTTTTACATGTAGACATTCACTGATAACAAGGAGAAGCATTATATTCTACAGTTTTTAAAGCCAAAAAAATTGGACTCCTAACTGGTACATATGGCTAATATATCAGCAGTAAATGCTGACAAAATTATTCAACTTTTTAGGCTGATATACCAGTATCACACCAATAATATTTTAACCCCAATAGTTTTATGACCAGGGTCCTCATATGCTTGGCAGTTTGAATATTTCCTTTTCACATACTTTTTATATTATTCACTTAATGCTGAAGCATGAACCGATCTAAGTTTTAGGTGTTTGTCTGTTTGCCTAATTATTGAATGCAGACATCCAGATCTTCAAGCTGCTGTTATGGGCAGAAGAAGTAAATTGGGCCAACTGTGATTAGTTATTCTGAACAAACATGAGAATAAAAGTTGACTTAATATGAGGATAACACTAAAATAAATTACCAGCCAACACCCAACACATTTGGAATGGCAACTGACCAAACTGTTTGGGTTATTATGACCATGTGCTAGAATAGGTAAGGTGAAGAAGGAATTTGTCAATTATCACTGAGAGGGGTGGCTTTGGGATGCCAGAGTTCACTGGCCAGCCTCTTAGAGGTGTCATGGGGGGTAATTGGATTGCAACACCCAAGATAGAAGGTCCTCATCTGATGACATCAGTGATTTTGTGGCTCTTCCTGCTCATCAGTCTACATAGTGGGTTGGAGGACTGTTAAGAGACCATGTGGTAGAGTAGATAGCATCAGAATTGTCACTATGAGGGGGTTGCAGGTACAGAGATTGGGTCAGTTGAAGGTGTTTTATGCTGAGGCAGCAAATGGCCATATGGTAGAATATCTAACTCATCAGAAGACTAGTGGGGTTAGTGTTCTGTTCACTAAGCGCTTTTCATTACCTTGTGTTTCTTTGAAATTGTCCAAATGAGTGGCCAAATGCAAAGATCTCCTGGTTGAAGACAGAGCATGCCATGGCAATTTGTATCTTTTCATCATTGATTCAAACCATCCATAATTTCAATGATTTTAAATGAGTGTATGCTAAAGCCTCACTTCACGCTGACATCCTTCAGTCTCTCACCCATGCTTGCTTGCTTCATGTTTTCAATACATGCTGTGGCATTTGTGAAGTTCAGATAGACAACGCGATTTTGATGATTTCACACCTCACATGCATCATTTTATAATCTCCTGACAAACATCCTACCAATCAGTGGTCTAATTAACCTTGAGAATTATTGTTTTATTATCTGTGGTCTGCTTTTGCCAGCTTTGCCTGAATCAGCACTGCACTCTTGCTTTTAGCCCTCCACCACTTAAGCACACACCTCTAGGCACCACGGGGGGGATATGATAATGTCTCATCACTCTTTAAATTCTTTGTTTTAAATAATGCCTGGAGAAGTAATGGTGTTAGAGTCCAGTCTCAAATGTTGTCCTGCCGGTGCATTAAATGTTTAACAAATACAACTCTGACTTGTCTGACTTCTCTTTCAATCTGGGAACTTCTCCCACACTTTTGATTATTTTAAATGGCAATCTCATCTTTTTCTACAATAACGAATGTCCCTGAAGACTTTTTTTTGATAAGCTCTCTGTTTTCCCTGCTAGCCCTCAGCTACATGCTGCTCTGTGCAGCAGGCGACTCCACGAGACCCAGACTATATAAGGCATGAACATTTCCCTACACATGAAGACATGCCATTCTTCCCTTCGACAGATATTATCCAGCGAGAGTGATGGCTAAAATTCTCCTGTATATCCTTGATTAAGATGTGCTGAATAAATAAAAGGTGAAATAAGTTTTAGCACTGCCCCAGATCAGAAATAAGAGCTGTTTGGCACAGGCAGTCATGAAAATAAATACTAATTAGCTGATGATTTAAGATCATTTAGAGGAAATATGTAAATTTACTGGAAATATCTCTCAGTAATCTTGGCCTAAAAGCCTGAAAAGTGTAATTTTCATTCCCAACTGTTTAACCTTATCCTTCTTTTTACATGCTCAGAGAAGATATAGGCACTCCACTTCCTAATTTGGACACATTATCTTTAACTAATTTTTTCCTGTCCTCTCCTTCTCTCTCTGCCCTCTTGATCCCTGTCTCCCTCACAGACGCCATGATCCAGCCAGAGGAGGATAATCATGCACCCTCAGTAGACAGCATGGACACCAAAAGGCACGCCGCTGAAAGGTGACCTCCAAACACTTCACCTCCCCAAAACATTTGGTGAGTCAAGCTCCAGAGAATCTGTTGCATTCACACATACAGGGGAGGGATGTGGCCATAAAACAGGACACATTATCTGATGCTCTCGGGAGAATATGCTGCCTTTGGAAGAAAAACAAAACTTCAGTGTGGCTTTCTTTCTCCTTCTGAGTCATTGAGTTGCTCATCCTTGCTTGTTAGTTGCTTGTTCCCCTTTGATCTAAGTGGTAAGATCCTTTCAAGGTACAAAAATCTTACTTAAGGGTTTGGCTTTTCCCCAATGATCCACTTACATAATTGTATTTGATCTGAAAGCTTTCCATAGGATCAATACATATTTTAAAGCTCCTGTTTATGCCTGTTTGTGAAGTTTTAAACCAGCATCATAGGTGATGATTTTTTGTAAATGCCTTAATTGCCTCCTTGCATGTTTTAGGTTGAGTATGACATGAGTAACTTCTGACACCCAGATGTCCCTGTAGTAACACCTTGAGAGAACAACTTACACCAGACCCTATCAAACTTACTCAAAACTATCAGCTCTGAAGAGGCCCACAGATCTATATTTTGTTTGGAGCAGGGGTTCTGTATTTGATCTAGGCTAAGGGAGGCATAAATAACACGACTGCTTATCTGAAGCGAATAGATACCAGGAGAACCCAAAAAATGTCAATGTGAAGCACTAAATAATCATTTTTAGTGAGTCTTTTTTAATATGAACTGTATCTATTCCTTTTTCGAAACAACCTTTAAAAATATTTTAATCATCCTTTCAAGCTTATAAAAGGGAAACTAAGATGGCATTTTACGTCTCTACATCTTCTCTGTATATTCACTCTGAGTACAAACAGCTGCCCCTTATTGTTGCCCTTCTTTTTATTATTCTAATTTTTCTTTGCTGCATTGAGTCAGGACTGAGGGGATAGTAAACTCCTGCCCTGAGGACTGTAGTTGGATGAAGACATCACACTCCTGCTCCAAGTGGAGAGGCAGCAATATGCACCCACAGTCACAATATGAGGGGTCACTCAGTCTTCATTGTTGGAGAAGGGGAAAAGATGGTTTAGTGTTTGCCAAACCTAAAAATCAGTCATGTTTGAGCTTATTGGTAGGTTAACTAAGCCTAATTGGTCGTGTGGCACAGCATTATTTTATGAAACTGGTGAGCCGAAACCTGGTCAGCATCAGGTTTTTAAGGGGAATTTAAACTCTAAGCACGTCAGCATGGTGCATTTAATTAAGCAGACCATGTATTACCTTTTAACCGTGACCTGGAATAAAAACACTCTTGAAACTCCACAACAGACATGTAAAATACCAACAATAGCTCTCAAATGTTGTTATTTAATAATTCTCATCATTTTTTAATCCTTGCTGCAGTCTGAAGTATGATCTCGATATGATCTCGATCTAGAAATAAATTTAACAAGCCTCATTCAACAGACAGAAAAGCTACAGCAGAAAATGAAAGTTGTTCAGATAAGTGAATTGCCATTCAATGTGTTTAATCAAGGCAAGGATACATTTTTCAGATGTAGTTTTTTATCCTGAATGAACATATTCTGTTCTGAAAAATGCCTGGAATGCCCCAGAATAGAACAGAATTTAAAATGGAACAAAGACTTCAGTGGCATAATTGTCAAAACTGAACTGCAACCAAAAACCTTGTGCGACAAAATGAGGTACTTACAAAACCATGGACTATCTGTTTTGTTGTAGGCAAAGTCAGAACCATGTCTTCTGTTTCATTTTCTCGGCTGAGTTTAGAAAAAGTTCGCTCAGTTTTTTCTTCAGTTAATAAAGTCCATGCTGCCAGCTGCTGGAAGCCATAGAAATTATTATGGCATTGTGCCTAATGAGCAACTAACCATTTTGTGTGCAACATATGTTTTGGGCCCATATTAATTAAAAATCAAGACTGCGAGGTGCATTCCTATATCTTGGCAAATATGCTCTTTTTTGTGTACATTCAGTCTGTCACTTGTTTACAACTTTTTCTGCTTTGCCTGTCATGTGTGTTAATTTGCCTCAAATTGTTTTTGCAAATAATAAGGGAAAAGAGCAATATTGCACAAGATTATCATGTCACACAATACATCAATTCCCTCTGTTACTCAATATAGAGCAAGGAAGGTAGTTAAGACAAGGCAAGTTTATTTGTGAAACACCTTTCAGCAACACGGCAACTCAAAGAAGTCCAAACAGTACACCCAAACAGATTGACAAAGAAGTATGAATAATATATTATATTACAATATTTATAAAAACAAACAAATAAAAAAACAAAGATAAAAAGAGAAGAAATGCTGAGCTAATAAAAGCTGTTTTTTATTCAAATAAAAATAAAATCATTCTAAAAGGTACAGTGCGGTGCTGTAAATAAAATAGTAACTATAATGAATTTTCATGAATGAGACAGTTTAAAAGGTTTCAGTTTGGTGCTAGTATTCACCCAGCCATTAAAACTTTAATACATAATCAAATCAGAGGCACCTGTAAACAAATGAGTCTTTAACCTTCATTTAAAAAAACAACACTTTTAACAAACCTAAAGTTTTTACAGAAGTTTTTCCAGACATGAGGAGCATTAAAAATGAAATCTGCCTCTCCATGTTTGGTTCTGACTCTGGAGACAGAGAGCAGACCTGTACCAGAGGACGTGAGTAGTCTGGATGGTTCATATGGGATAAAGAGGTCATTGATTTATTTGGGACATAGACCATTCAGAACTTTATAAACTAACAGGAGTATTTAATCCTCTGAGAGACAGGAAGTCTGTGGTCAGACCTCAGAACTGGAGTGATGTGCTCCACTTTTTTGGCACAATGCACTCATTAATGTCAGAGAAAGAAGTTGTTTTGTTGGCAACAGTTTTAGTCTCAATGTGCTACTATTGTTTTTATTTTTCATTTTAAGTAAAAGTTCAATAACGTTGATATCTATTGCAAGAAAAAGAAGCCCTAAACTCCTATTTTTGGGAATACTTGTTTCTGTTCATCAAAAATTGCAAGTAAGCTGTCTAAATTGCACCAATACCTCCACAATATTTGAACACTAATATAACTCATATATCAACTTCTTATGTAGTAGAAAATGTTGACAACCTCAAAAGGCATGTTAGCTAGACCAGAAATTCCCAAATTTTGTAGACTCAGCAAAAAGGATCCTTCCTATCCCCTGAAGTATTCGAGCATAAAGCATAAGATGGAGTAACATGTGAAGGATTTTTCTGAAACATTCACAGATCTTTCTGACTGATAGTATTGTGATGTGTTGAACCTGTGTCATAAGTATAGCTGAGCAATGTTGCAAAAAAAATTGCGATCTACTACACTGTGTGCCTTGGATCTCATGTTTGTTAGTTTTTTGCTGTCGTACCAAATAGGTTTTAATAATGTTTTGTTTTTGTATAATAATTTCAAAATGGTAAATGTCTTGTTTGTGACAAGCCTTTACAAATTAATTACAACGAACATTTGAGATTTTTATTGTCAGTCACCTATTTACAAAAAAACTCTGCGATATGATCTATGGGACATGTCACCCAGACCAATACTTTAGAAAAAATAGTTGACTTGGGCAATGTTGCATAAAAAAGCAATCTGATTTCGGAGAGAATACTCAATTTTTATTCTTATATAAATTGTTGACAACAACCCATGGGATCTTTAGCAGACCCTCAGAATTGAGTCAGACTGGGCCAGTATTTGTCTTGAACTTTCGACATAGTGGTTCATGTTGAATGGATGCTAAATGAACCAGAATGTGTGTGTTTGCCTGTTGGGAACATGTTACAGGATAGTGTGCTCATGCTGTTAAATATTTTTCAGGCAAATCTTGGGATCTAGTACAGACAGGAAAAAAATATGAGTTACTGGCTTGTAGGATCTAGTATTTTTTTAAGTACAGTCACAGCCAAAATGCCAAACAAATCATAAAAGCCATTAAAACCTTAATTTCACTGTTTCAGGAAAAGTACATAAGAGATTTGGGTATGACATAATTTTGATTCCACTGATCAACTAAAGTCAAAGGTTATGCTTTGCACTGAAAATATTTTTTTTGCTGCCGTGTTTTGTGTCAAGCATGCCTGAAGAAGCACATTCTCAGCCAGAAAGTGCAGATGCAGTCACTCAGCTCTATGTTGCCAGTCATTGTTGTTTGTTTGAAAAATAAAGACCACCAGTAGAGTTACTTTCTAAATTTGTTCTTTTTTTCTGACAGACAGTCAATAGCACCTTGTGTCTCACCCATTGAACCACTGCAGAAAATGTACTTTCATCTGAATGCACATTTTCTGCAGTTTATGTTCGGCAAGAGCCAAGGCCCATAATGAGCTCCATCTCATCTGTTATGCATTACCTGTGGAATACAGTGATTAGCACACACACCACCCCAAATAAAACCTACATCATTAGAAGAACAACCACATCACCAGGACACCAATTCAACGCCAACCTCTTCTACTAATGTGAGCCGCCCAGAGAAATCGAGACCATGGAATAATCTCAGGCGCACTGCATGAAGGCAGCGATTGTGCGGTCTGATTGAAACAAGTGGTTTGAATTCAAATAAGCACCCTAGATATGTCATTGGAGAAGTATTAGCACTACAGGAGGTGAACAGGCAGCTTCTTCGGCTGCTGAAATAGATACAGGGGTTAGATTCAGGAGTGGAGAGGCTGAGAGTTTTGAATTGCCACTTGTGACCTAGCAGCAGACAGGTCTTGTATTTCTTTGATTTACTCTCTCATGTGCCAAAAATGGGAACCTTGTTGCAATTTCAAGGGCTGATTTCAAGGGGGTGAGAGCAGAGTGGCAAAAAAGCAGAGTGGGAAAAGTGAATCCAGTGTAATTTCTTCAGAATGTCAAGGTGTGAGTCACAATTTTTTTTATTTGCTTTTTCATTTCATGGCATAAATTTTGGGCAAAAATGGTTTATGAGTGACAGCTGACCTTGTGAAATTTTTCAAGTTAGTTTTTGTTTTTTGTTTCTAACTCTGCTTTGAACAATAAATCCTAAATATCGTATTTTTTAACCGTACACTCTCTGTTCTCAACATTGGTCACATGAAGGTCAAACTGTAAAAATCAGCCATGAAAATGTTACATGTAGGTACATTTTTTTTTTTTTTTAATGTATTTTTTGGGCATTTTGTGCCTTTATTGATAGGAGAGAGACCGTGGATAGGCTTGTGAAAGGGGGTGAAAGAGTAGGGGAAGGCACTCTGCAAACTGGTCACAGGTGGAATTCGAACCTG